>JAOTOL010001597.1:1652500-2052500 GCA_034440575.1 Imbricaverruca yamaguchii | reverse complement strand
TAGGGGCAGCTCGAGGAAATGGCTCCAGGAAGTGGTGTGGGATGCAACATTATATGTATATGGACATCGCATGAGAAGAAACGCAATACAAGCCTGGCTGTCCCCCAAACGTTTGCCCCTGACGCCACCCTGAGGGCGAGATCGCCACGTCTCGAAATGTAAGCGGCCCTTATCCACAGCCGCAAGTTCCAGAGACGCATTCTATTTTCACTTAGCTTGTCATTGCGTGTAGTGGCTGCATAATTTTCGATATATGTTTCGAAGGTTTTTTCTCTCGGTATCCCTTGACAACTCGTCTTACACTGCTGATATTGCACATGCACAAATCACTCAAAACGTTTTTTTTTCTCTCCAATTTCAAGCATTCCAGTTAATAATGCCCGGTCGCCAAAAAGCCAACATTCGTTCACGTGTACACTGTACACGCGCCTTGCGCACTCGGCGCATTCGCCCACTTCGTGCGATTTTCCAGGTTTACCACGTTTGGCTAATTGTTATAGCATGGTCTTGTACCATACATCACGCATGGAATACTTCATACGGAGGTTCGCTGGGAAAATTATATTCGTTTAATTCAATGGTTACTTCTCTTCTTCCCTCACTTTCTGATGCATGAGATATCCGGAGACCCACTGCGTTATGATGCACCTGAGCTATTTGGCTAAATCTGCTCCCAGATTGGCTACCGAATCGAGATCTTAGCTAAGTGTTCTTTTTGGACCCGTTGCGTTTTCTTCGTGTACGGATGTGCCTTAGGGCTCCAGCCATTTTGCTGTTGCTTGAGCCTGACACATTTTTAAGACCTAATTCTGTTTTTGAAAAGAGCTTTGTTCCTTTTTGTGCACCAACGTTATTTTTAGCTATCGGCGCGGTTTCGAAGGCGCGCTTAGATGCATCGGTACGTTCTGCAGGGCTTGGCGCATTATCGGCCTCGCGTTTTGCTCGTAGGATCCCGCCGTGTACATTGGGGACTCCTAATCGCCCATTTGTGACACACCAGCACGATTTTGTTTGATCCGGTATAATTTCTCTGGGTCTCGGCGCGATTTTTCGGGCCCAGCCGTGCAACTCCTTGCGGGCGGTTTCCGGGTGGGGGGTGAGAGGACCCCAATATGATCTTTAGGGTACCGTTGCGGTTATTTGGGGTCCGAGGGGAAAATTAAGGGAATTTGGCGCCAATTTTGCTGAAGCCCGGCGCAATTCTTGGGGACCCACAAGCTCTCAGGGTTGGGAAGGGGACTGTCCTAATGCCCCATTCCCTTTGGCACGTCACTGCTCACATCGCTGTACAGCAGTCTTTTGGATGGTACACTGTGTATGTGCATCAGAAGAACTCTATAGAGTTCTTCTGATGTATAGTAGATTTATTTTGCGTTCTCTGATGGGCTAGTAGGCTTCTTCTTCTTCACTGCATCACTCTAGCAACATAATCATGAATCTAACTCCCTATGGTGTAAACAAAAGATATCAAGACAAAAGTAAAGTGCAACTATGAGCCCGATAAATCCGAACACTCGCTGAGTTTGGTGCACATCATCGCTTTGGTTAAAGGTGCTTTCAGGTCAGCTAACGAACCGGGGCAATGGCTCAATGTTCTTTTTCAGATCCATCGCGTTTCTTTTCGTCTGTAGGTGTGTTTTAGGTTTCCAGCCCATGTTTTGCCACACCATCCTCTGCAGACGATTTTGGGATCTTCAGTGTGGCTTTCAGGGGCCCGGTGAGATTTCTGCGGCCCCAGCATGATTTTTCGGGGGCCCGGCGCAATTTGACTGAGCCCCGGCGCGATTCGTGGGGCCTATGACCATGACCTAAGTATAAATAAAACTGGCGCACATAAGCACCGAGAAGTTGGCGATTTGATGTACTGTATTATTTTGATATTTTCTCACCAGTCTTACCCAACATTGAGATGTGCAAGTGCGTATGGTCATGAATGAATACGCACGTGCGTGGTAGTAAGGGCCTGCTTTCAAAGCCGATGTAGATTGTTAATGTGCACACTGTCTCTGTTCTTTTCAGAACCATGTCAAATGTTGCGTTTAGATGCAAGCATGACTCCAAAGTCATGAACTTATTTGCGAAAAATTTGCGGCGTCGGGTTTGGGTCCATTTTAGACTTCGGGTGTCAGTTCTGCACTGAATTCTTCACTACATCCAGACGTTGGCAGTGTCACGTACAGGTACATGTTTCCCGGCAGGCCGATGCAGTTCGTCGCTTATCCATCAGCTCTCCGCGTTTGAATATTGACGACGACTCAGAGCATGGCAGTAACGTCGAGGCCACCATCAACTCAGACACTTCAGGAAGCACTCCAAACGACACTGTTAGTCGTATTCCTGAAAGAAGAAAACACACTGGATGTCAGGGAAACGAGCGCAATGCATCCCCGGCAGATTTCATAATCGGCCACGCGCCAAGGGGTGCCAATGAATGTTTGCATGGCTGTCGCTAACGAAATGAAAACGTTGGCAAGGGAAGTTCCGCAGGAATGCCAGAAGGTATCAGAAGATAGTCAGAAACCAAATGACGATATCTTGGAGACGATACGGCCTTCACTTCGCTTTTGAGCGACATTGACTCTAGTCACAAATTGTATAAGCATACCAAACTGGAGCCAGATGATGTGTCCCCGACCACTGTGGAGCTTGGTAGAAGTAGCCAGAGCCAACGACAAACCCACTAATATGTGCTACTTGGATCACGTCCGTCCTTCGCGCTAGATGGCCAGTCCATCGGTCGAGTCAGATGGGGACGGCAAGACCAGGAATTGTTCCAATGTCCTGATGTGATAGGCTATATGATGAATGACCTGATGTTTGTTCGCCTCATTTATATGCAACACACAGTTTTTAATTTTATGCAACACAGTTTAATTTTTGTCCTACTGGATTATATTTGCATTGTTCAGCCCCATACTGTGCGAGCATCCCTGTCGTGATAAACTTGAATTGAGATGCACGATGTATGTGTTGATCTTGCAACCATGATGCGTTTCAGACATGAATGAATGTGTTCGGCCATTGTCGATGGTTGTGTTCGGCCGCTGTCGATGGTTGTGTCCGGCCACTGTCGATGGTTGTGTTCGGCCATTGTCGATGGTTGTGTCCGGCCGCTGTCGATGGTTGTGTCCAGCCGCTGTCGATGGCTGTGTCCGGCCGCTGTCGATGGTTGTGTCCGGCCGCTGTCGATGGTTACATGTCCGGCCGCTGTTGATGGTTGTGTCCGGCCTGTCGATGTTGTGTCCGGCCGCTGTCGATGGTTGTGTCCGGCCGCTGTTGATGGTTGTGTCCGGCCGCTGTCGATGGTTGTGTCCGGCCGCTGTCGATGGTTGTGTCCGGCCGCTGTCGATGGTTGTGTCCGGCCGCTGTCGATGGTTGTGTCCGGCCGCTGTCGATGGTTGTGTCCGGCCGCTGTCGATGGTTGTGTCCGGCCGCTGTCGATGGTTGTGTCCGGCCGCTGTTGATGGTTGTGTCCGGCAGCTGTCGATGGTTACATGTCCGGACGTTGTTGATGGTTGAGTCCGGCCGCTGTCGATGGTTGCATGTCCGGCCGCTGTTGATGGTTGTGTCCGGCCGCTGTTGATGGTTGCATGTCCGGCCGCTGTCGATGGTTGTGTCCGGCCGCTGTCAATGGTTGTGTCCGACTGCTGTCGATGGTTGTGTCCGGCCGCTGTCGATGGTTGTGTCCGGCCGTTGTTGATGGTTACATGTCCGGCCGCTGTCGATGGTTGCATGTCCGGCCGCTGTCGATGGCTGTGTCCGGCCGCTGTCGATGGTTGTGTCCGGCTGCTGTTGATGGTTGTGTCCGGCCGCTGTCGATGGTTACATGTCCGGACGTTGTTGATGGTTGAGTCCGGCCGCTGTCGATGGTTGTGTCCGGCCGCTGTCGATGGTTGTGTCCGGCCGCTGTCGATGGTTGTGTCCGGCCGCTGTCGATGGTTGTGTCCGGCCGCTGTTGATGGTTGTGTCCGGCCGCTGTTGATGGTTGTGTCCGGCCGCTGTCGATGGTTGTGTCCGGCCGCTGTCGATGGTTACATGTCCGGACGTTGTTGATGGTTGAGTCCGGCCGCTGTCGATGGTTGCATGTTCGGCCGCTCGTTCAGTGCCCGCTGTGCTCTCGCAATCCAGACCACTTTAGTGTAATTGCTGGCAGTTTTGGGCGCCATGGGACCATCAGAATTCCGACACGAAGGGTTACGACCGCTCTCACAGTCTGGGGCTGCATGGCTTCACTGTTGGTTCACTGTTGGCATTCTTGGGTCGCTGGTGGCGAGTGTTACCAAGGAGTGTGGTGCTGTATTGCGAGTACTGTGTGTTTCAGGAGATGCTGGCATTAGTGGCCACGTGTTCCGCGATGGCTGAGGGTTCTGCGATGTGGCGTTGGTTAATGGTCAGCTGTGGTAATGCGTGCTGTGGGGATCTGCCATTGGAGAAGAGGCGAATTTAGGTCCAAATTTCGACGATAGAGTAAAACAATTGAAAGAGTTAGAATGGTGCTACCAGCTTAGTATATTTGGCGCAAGGACAATTTGCCGACACATTTTGTTTTTGCCACGCGGCTTCTAACATGTCCTGTGTGGTGAGATTCGAAGTTTGACATTTTGCGAGATTTCCGCTCAGCCTGCCGCCTCAGGGCGACAGCACCTTCACACTCATCGTTCCACCACGACACGTGTTTATGGCCGGAAAACGACGAGTATAGCGGACGTATGTTTCTACCGCGAGTAAAGTGTCATTCAGATATGCCAAAATTGTGGGGTGATATTTGGGAGGGAAGATAGTATCAGCTTCCTGGCTAAAAGACGGCCATTTGGCTTTGCAGACATTCTAGCGGGGCACGAATGAATAATTGCTACGCTGGGCTAAGCGTTCAAGTATGACATCAATATGAAAGTAGTCGCTACAAAGGGGGTCCGGTTTGTACGTGTCAAGAGAAGAAGGGGATGGCAGCCGAAGCAAGGGAGCGGTCAATGACAGATGGACGGTAGGAGACAATATCTCTGCTGTGGATATGCGTTATCACGATAAGTCACTTAGAATGTCCATATTTCGGGCGTTGAGGAGAGAACCAAAGTGGCATCAATCCTTTTTTTCTTAGCTTTAGGAGCAGGCAGAATATAGTGCATTGCCTGATGGATATTGACAAACATTGCAAGTCATGGCAGAAGATACGACATTCCACGCCTTGGCTGTTGCTCAATGCTCACAGCGTTGGTGCCGTTGACCCACACGTCTAGTAAGCATGCCGATGTTGGCCGCTGTTGGCGCGTGTCGGATCGAGTTTGATGTCACGTGAGCGACATGCCAACACCGGACAGCTCTCGGCACGACATCGTCAGACTGACCTGGAATATCAGCATGTGCCTGGATGGGTTCGGCATATCACAAGGGACCAGCCGACGTCGCATTGTGGTCCGAAGTTTCACTCCCCAGCCGACAGCGTGTCGCTGGCGTCCCGATAACATGCCGACAGCGGCCCAACGTCGGGTCCGGGTCGGCTACATGTCCGCTGGAGCGTGCTCCTATGTGTCCGGTGCATGTGCCGACATCGGCCCAACGTCGGGTCCGGGTCGGCTACATGTCCGCTGGAGCGTGCTGCTTTACATCCGGTGCATGTGCCGACAGCGGCCCGCCGTCGGCTGGAGAGTCAGTTAGTTATTTTGATTTTGTGGCGCCTCGACTACTGAGGTCATTTTGCGCCCAGCGGCTGGCGAGGGAATATCCGCCCACGGCCGCATGCGACCGACACGCAGCCGACAGGCAGGCTGGTCCACTGGTCGGACGGGCACTCGTCGGACAGGCAGACCGGTCCGACCGTCCGGCAGGGGCGGGCCACGGCAACACTGACCGCGACGGCGACACGGCCGACCCGCGACCACACTGTCGGACCAATTCATCCGCCGGGTTCGCATGGCGCCTGCTCCGGACACTGGGAGCCTGCAGGAGGATGGCGTGCTGTCACGAAGCTCGCCAGCTTCCCGGGAGTGGATCCGATCCCGGGAATCGGCGGTGGCCAAGCCTGCGCACAAGTCAATGATTTTATAACAGACACGCAAATTGATGTCATGGTCATATTCTTCCGGAGGACGATGGAAAGACACATGTATGCATGGTAATCTGTTATTTACGACATTTTGACCTGGAATAGCTGCTCGCATTCGACAACTCAACCAGTGCCGACCTCCGTCGTGTGAACCATATAAGCCTTCGTACGAGCCAGCCAGCCGCGCGTTTGAATTGGTGCTTGGCGCGCAATACAGCGATTGGCGCCCTAACAACTGGCTCGACCTACTGGCGACGCGCCTACTGACCTGAAACACGAAATAAGTTTCGCCGGAGGGCGAAAGTGCCACCTAGAATGTCGCGCAGCGATCTCGATACAGGCAGAACCTTCCCGTAAGACGGCTGCCAAAAGACAGAAGAACATCTCTCCTGGATCTCTTCGCACGAAGCGCGAAGATATCCAGGAACGTCAAATGTTTGAAAAAGACAAACCCGTACAGGCAGAAGAAGCAATTTCCAGAAGAAGACGAAGACCGAAAGAACCAGGTGCTCCAGGCGTCCTAGTCGACCACTCCCGTGAATCTAGACGGAAAACCTTCCGCACCAAATGCCCAACTTCTCTGTCTCTCAGCTACCCTGTGTCCCCGAGGAAAACCTGACGGTGACGAACCCTCTGTTCTGCGCCATTCCGGACCGAGCGGGGACCAAAGGGCGAAAGCTCGGTCTACGAGTGCAACGAATCCGGGCATCTTTTTGTTAGAAAGGAGGGACACCTTGCCCGTGGGGTGGGCTCCACCCTGAACAATGACACCCACATCGGCGCCTAGCGTCCGCACAACAAACGGCGTTCACCTGGTAGGCACTTGCATTGAGCCCGAACACAGCATCACACTCGGCTTCTTTCACTCTCGCACATCATTTGTGATGACTGAGATTTGACCTCGCGACGCCGTCCAGTGATAGGCAAACCAGGATGGAAACTGGCAGCCGACCGTACAGGTATTGCACCAAAAGGATGGCCTGCATTTCTCTGAGAAGGGGGTCCATGTGCAGGGCAAAGTGTATGAGCATGTCCGTCAGGGAAACTAGGAAATGGGGTGGGGAGGGATGAAATTGCATTGCCAACTCAGGAATATTACAATAGCATTAGCCAAGGCAATAGAACCTCAAAGTCAGGAAATAGGAACAGCAGTAGTTCAAGGAGACAGAGTGATAGTTCATCTAGTGATAAAAGAACTCAGTATGAAAAAGCCAAAGGTGGTTATGGAGCATTTGTGAAATGTATGATGTTTAATGCTCAGAGTATCCGATCCAAATTTCATTAGTTCAAGTGTTATGTTGCTGAGGAGGGACCATATTTTCTTTGCATTACAGAGGCATTGTTCAGTGAAGGGTATTTTGGAGGTAACTTGCAGGACTATGAGATCCAGGGATACAACATGTTTTCGTGCAATAGGGGTCCAGCAATGAAAGGGGGTGGTGTAATGCTCTATATGAATCGCTTATTCAGTTCTGAAAAAGTAGCAGGTAGGGATAACAATGTGTCTGTGGAGTCCATTTGGCTTGATATCACTGTGGGAAAAGGCAACAGCAATACTCTGAGGATAGGAGCTTTCTACCGATCAGGAACCCTGCCACATTCTCAGCAACTGCAGCTTGACAAGGTGATTTGTGAGGAAATCAGTACAAACTTTAAGAGGAAGTGCCTTATTCTTGGTGACTTTAATCTAAAAGGATATGAAAATGCTGGTGTTGGCTCCCATCATGCAAAATGTCTAGGAAATGCCTTGAAGAGGACCTGTTCTTACACCAGTTTGTATCGGAACCTACCTGGCATGGCTCATTCTTGGACGTTGTATTATCGGATTTAAGTGACTTGGTTCAAGACTTGATAGTAGGAGAAACTCTGGGAAGAAGTGACCATAACATAGTTAGATTCAAGGCACATGTAGGGGAAATTATTAAGGATAATTTGGTAAAGGTTCCAAATTTCAACAGAGCAGACTTTGACAGAATGAGAGCGGTTTTAGGTGCCATCAGATGGGAAGAAGAATTCTCCAATTTAAATGCCTGTGAAGTGTGGGAAAAGTCCAAATCTTACTAAGTTCAAATCAGGGAAATCAGGTTGATGTAGCATATCTTGACTTTAGTAAGGCCTTTGACAAGGTACCCCATAAACGGTTAATGATACAGCTTCAGTCCCATGGTATTGCAGGTAGCATCTTAAAATGGATAGAGTTGTGGCTTTCAGATAGACAGCAAAGAGTAATGCTAAATTACAAAGTCATCATGGCAAAATGTTCTTAGTGGAGTCCCCCAGGGGTCAGTACTGGGGCCACTACTGTTCATTATATTTGTAAATAACATTGAAAGTGGCCTAGGCAGTAACGTTTTGAAATTTGCGGATGATTTGAAGGTCTCTAGGGCAATAACAGGTCAAGATGAGCATATCTCGCTGCAAAAAGACTTAGACGAACTTGTGAAGTGGTCCGAAGAATGGCAAATGAAGTTTAATTTTGATGTGCAAAATCATGCATGTAGATAAGCAGCATATGAAGGCTCCATACTTGAGGGGTGGCCAAGTGCTATCAGTGACTCAACAGGAGAAGGATTTTGGTGTTATTCTAAGCACTAAGCGGTTTTAGGTGCCAGGTTTGGAATACTGCATCCAAGCTTGGTCTCCTAGCTATGAAAAAGCTTGTTGGCTTTTAGAGAGAGTACAAAAGAGGGCTACACAAATGGTTAACGGTATAAGCAACCTGGCATATGAGGAATGATTAACGAAATTGAATATGTTTTCACTTAGATATAGAAGGCTGAGAGGAGATCTCATCGATATCTTTAAATTTGTCCATGGTCTGGAGAGGAGACATCTTGGGGAAATGTTTGGATTTAACAGAAATGATGCAGTTAGAGGTCATGAATTCAAAATTATAGTAACCACAACAGAACAAGGTTAGGGCAGACTTTCTTCACCAACAAGGTAGTAGAACACTGGAACCAGCTGCCAGAAAACATTGTCAGTAGCAGCATATTGAAGATCTTTAAAAACAGCATAGACAATCATTATAAGAGTAGAGCGCTTGCTTTTCAGTATTACAGGGAGGGCTGATTGACATATTTGGTGGGCAACTGGTTCAGTGTACAGAGTGCAACCAAGAAGGGCCTTTGTGGCTCATAGTTGCACTAATCTTTTATGTCTTTATGTCTTTATGCGCCAGCACGTGAGTTGTATGTGGGCGTTCGAGATGACTTTCGAATTGCTGTGCATAGGCAGTGGCACGCTGCTTCAGACGAGCCGCCCCCGTGAAGAGTTGAGCAACGACTCGGAGTTAGACGTGGATCACTTGCTGTCAGGGTCACGGTTCTGAACAGTCGGCCGTCCTGCCGTGGAACAGAGGCGGGAAGTCGAGACGGCCGGACGTGCGCCGTCCACCAACTAACTCTGCGGCGGGGTCCCGGGCTTTGGCGCCATGGGAACACCATGGCAAACCACGCCACCGACTAAATGCTGTCGGGCGCGTTCGAGGTCGAAAGCCACTTCGGAACAATCTTGTTACAAACAGCTCTTCAATGAGCCTACTTGCGTGGCCGTGTTGAAATACCAGAGGCATTGGAGTGGTGCTAAGCATCGCGTTGGGTTCAGTAGAGTTTGCTGACTTTCCTCTGGAGCATGATGTACCGAACAGCATTTTCCAGAATAAGCTTAGCACTGCGTTCAAGCTCTAATTATTATATCATCAGGCAACCAAGCAGCACATCCGAACATTTGAACTTCAATGTCAAATATTCGTGATGTACGTTTCATCACTTGTAAACTAGTGTATTCTGTGCCTGATAGACTAACCAATAAATTGAATATATCTTGGCATACATACATAACAATCGATTCAGAACAACAGTACACTACCTGACCTGACCCCTGTCGGTTGTACATTTCATAAGGCCACGATAGCGCCCAATTCAACACCCGTTCAGAAACGTGTTCACCATTACCACCTAATTCGCCTGAGAATCTAAGTGAATGATCGCAATCGTCCTGTGTAAATGCGACGTTTTTTTTTCTTCTGGAGAACCCTATCACCTACAGATATCCAAAGTTTCATTGTAGTGTACCGCATAATTTGCAAAGCACTCAACTTATTGCACGCGTGCATCAGTTAAATTAACGTTCATCGTCTAGGGGCCGAGGGGTCCAGGGGTAAATTGCTCGTCTCACAGTCGAAAGGTTGTGGGTTCGAGTCTCGCCTGTCGCTACTCTTCGCTGGCGACCAATCGGCGTGAGGGATCGTGAGGGATTGGCGACGCTACATGACTCAACGGTCGATGTGTCGTAAAGTCAATAACCAAAGTTCATCATCTAAGGCCACGCGGTGGCACGCAATTCGATGTACTGCGTCCTCGATGGAAGGTGGACCTTTTGGCGTAGGAATCATCTCGCTGAATGAAGTACCCGTGACAGTGATGCGGGGTGGCGTTTTTAACGGCCCTTAATTTTTAACTTCTGGTGGCCAAACTGCTTGTGCTATTTGATTACTAGCCTTTGACGTACCTGGCCAAGCGACCAGGATCGTACTCCGAAAATTTCGCCGAAATCGGAGAGTACGCGAGAAAGATGCCAAATGCGAATGCGAAGGTGTTGTTAACATCATTTGCACATGCTTTGCAACGGTGATTGGAGGGATTTCCTAAATGAAAATCGACAGACAAAATTGTAGCACGATCAGTTATAATTCGTCTTGGCAGGTTCAATACCCCATATGTAACAGTGTTGCTAGACACGTACTGTTTTATTCGTGTAAGATCTAACTGTGGGTGTTGTGACCCCGTAAATCAGCCGACCTACCATGCCCCGCACATGTCACGCCCGTGCTTTTCCGTCCGGCGCCGGCAACGCGGTCACCGGCCCTCGTCGGAACCGAGTCGGCGTTCTCGGGACAACGCCCGGCTACTGCGACGTGTACCGGCCTTCCGGCCGTGGCCGAGCCAGGGCGGTGGACAGACCCCCGCAGAGAGACGTGTCTGGACTGTCGAGCCGCGCGGACCTATCCCTGTCGGTCGCGTGCGTCAATTAACAACTGTATTTCGGCCTCCAAATTGAGAACTGAAAGTGATTCCTGTCGGCTGTCGGCCTGGAACATTATTGCGAGTGTCTCTATATATTCACTATACTTTCTGCACAATATATCGTACAGAGGGCATATCATTTTTGCATTCGGAGTTATCGCGACGCACGGGTCCCCTAGTCTATCACGAGCCTACAAGAACGACCTTCCCTACACATAGAGTTTGATCTACCTGAGAATGACCTTTCCGGAGTAGTGTGGGAAGCAGGGGCGGTCCGTGGCACCCAAGTGAGGTGAGGGAGAACAAAAATCGCCGGATTCCGACCAGTATTTTTCATAAATACCCATAATTATTTTATGTTAAGATAAGCATGAACAGCTTCATTTGGCGCTACCAAACCTATCACCATCGTTCCGAAGTCAATGGATTTCAACCCTCTACCTCGTGTTCAAATGCTTCCGAAATTGTCGGGAAGTTTCATTATATAACATATCATTGAGGTTTTAATATATTTCCATTTCATAACCCGAAATAGCTGGGATACACACACACATATTACATATATGTACATTAGGGTGTGTCACGAAGGACCCTTTTTTTTAAGAAATTGCTCTTTGCTTAGTGAAATTATCGTGCAGATCACCTTAAAAAAACCTGCGGTCGAAACCAAATCGAAATCAAACAATAAACAAAATATGCGACAGGCCGATAAAGAAACAAATTTGCCAGGCGTCCGGCGTTGAAGTCTCCAGTGATGGCGCTCCGTTGCGATTGGCATCTAACACCACGCGTCCGGCCACCGTCGGAGCGCCGCCGCGGCACTGTGACGAAAAAGGCGGCAGTCGGTGCTGTGGATGACTGATGAATGGATTCTGGTGATGAAGCTCATTAATAAAACTCAATGAAAGTGTTTAGTGGGGTAAAAGGCTTTTGATAAGCACCAGTCGCTTAATAAGTTGCCTGGATATCTGACGCATGAAAGAAAGGATCACTTTACGTCGCTTGTTCGTTCCATTTTCAATCAGTAGATCTATCGGCGTATAACGCTAATATTTTCACTTTTGAAAGCTTGAACATCTTCAAAATTCCTCGTCTGTTTACATCGAAGACAAATTAAATCATTCTGAGACACGTGATATCTTATTGTTATGACAAATAGACCAGGCGAAATCTGCATCATGCTGCGTTCCACTACAACCGAAGGAGACGGGCATACAGCGACGTCACCTTTTGTACGAGCGACCACATTTCTTTGTACGAACTATCATTTTATAACTGTACTACTTGTCTGCATGCTCGACAGAAAACCCGACATGAAATCCTTTTTGCTGCTGAGCACTGGCATTGCTGACCTGTGTTTCAACTTCGCCACAATTTAACCGTGGCGGGCCTCTTCACCAATTACCTTCAAAGACGCCTCGGTCACCACTTTCACCATCCGTTCCACCGTTTGACTGTGCACGGGGTATGGCGGTACTTCGAGAGGACTCGCGATGATGTCTAGTAAGTCATCATCGGACAGTTGTTGCGTCAAGGGCGGCTCGGTTATCGCCTCATTACACCAATCAATCAGCTCCATGATGCTGTTTGCCCCAATATTCACTTTTGGAAGCTTGAACTTCCGCACTTCGTCAGTATCACTATCGACTTGAGTTCTGCGACACTGCTGGATTTGAGTGACCGCCCTTTCCCGTGTGGCTTGATCTTGGCCCGCTGCCATTGCTAGCAGTACTGCCTCAGGGTGACACCAGTAGCTGTTGCGCTGTATTACCGGCTGCACCATGGCCGCTATCTCAGGTCGCAGTTGCATCTGAGAAGTTGCACGCTGTGCAGCGCATTGCCAGGACCGTCAGAACATTTCCAGTTCTTCTTGATGCAGAACCACATGGGAGTATAGTGGCACACGATGAACTCCGCTAGCATTCTCAGACTGTCTGATGGCTGTTCGGTTAATATGTAGAGCCGGAGAATTCGCGCCGCCAGAGTCAGCCACCTGGAGTGGTTTAGTGGACCGATCTTCATTTTCGCAATTCTATCTGAGATACATGAACACTACGCGCCAGACTGTACAGAATAGCCTGATCTGAACTTAGGTCACTGAGAATCTCCTGCGTCATTTCTGAAACATTTCCGCCATCGATTGGCTCAAAATCGACCACTGGCAAGGTTCATACTGTGCCTGCAGCAGCCCGGCCAATCAGCCCACTAAACGACTTAGGTCCTGTTGTGACTCCATCTAACTGGCTAAATACTGCACGAAGATTAAGTTAATCTGCATGAAGTTGGCACACAAACCAGTGGACGGGGCGTTTTTATCCGAGCTCAAACAAACGGATAACACCACCTTTTTTGCCAGTATTAACTCTCGTGCCGTCACAGCCAAGCACAGAAACATCCGCACCAAACTCATATGCCACGGCGTTCAGGTCCTGAAAATGTCCTCCGCTTTCCCAGTCTGTGGGGTAAAATGTCCTAAATATGCACTGTCTGACTCGGATACAACCACAATGTGCTCTTCCGTCTTCTTTGAACTGGCTGTCATAAGCGTGTCGTCTTTTCTACCGTCGAAGTAGAGACCAGATATACGACCTGCATGATCCTCATGGCTCTGGGCTACTACCTCTCTTCTAATCCGATCCCTTGCTCGCCATACTTTTTTGCTATCCACTATGCTGTCCATATCGTCAGAAGTGATCCGACCAATGTGCACTTGGAAACCGTTTATGATCGCAGCACACGCACGATTAGACACTCCGTACCGATCTGCTGCCCGAGCCGTATTTAGCAGTTCGTCTGTGTTACTGTTCACCATATACTCTGACTCATTGACTACAGATGTGAGCGATGATGAATCTGTGGCGGAATCTTGGTCTGAATTAGAATCTAGCTGGGCCATTCTAGAAGGTCCCGGTCGTGGTCATGTGACTCTCTCGGCGGTCAGACGCCTCCTTTCGTCCATGGCGCGTCGACGAGTGGTTTCACGGATATCTGCGGTGCCGATTCGCATTTGGCGAGGTACTCTCTGGTCTTGGACAAAGGGAAACTCCATTCGTGGCACTTTGTCGGCCATCGCACATTTGCAGCTATCGATATCAGCACATTTTCGCGATATCGCGATATCACATTTCAGCACATCGATATCAGATATCAGCACGGCTCGTGTCGCCCTCGTTAATAGGTTGTCCCTACTGCTGATAATCCCAGTTTCCCTTGAAACTTGAGTAACGAAAAGGAACAGGAGACTTGGATTGACTAATAAAACAGGGATGTATGGCATGCAAAGCTATTTTGTGTCGCTAGTGCGTACGCAATTTATTCGAATGATGATTCATAGCACTGTGAAAGGTGGAGCACAGACAAAGGAAAGTGGAGCGATCAGTCCTTCAGCGAAGTTTAATCTTTACAATCAGATAAATCCCGGCTCTCCTGATCTGTTTTTGAATTACCAGAATCCATTCATAAGTCATCCACAGCACCGACTGCCGCCTTTTTCGTCACAGCGCCGCCGCGGCGGTCCGACGGCGGCCGACGCGTGGTGTTAGATGCCAATGGCAACGGAGCGCCAACACTGGAGACTTCAACGCCGAGCGCCCGGCAAATTTGTTTCTTTATCGGCCTGTCGCATATTTTGTTTATTGTTTGATTTCGATTTGCTTTCGACCACAGGGTTTTTTTAGGTGATCTGCACGATAATTTAACTAAGCATAAGAAAAACCGTTCAGGCGACACACCCTAATGTACATATTATATATCACATATATGTATATATTGTAATGATAATTGTTGCCATTCTTATTATTGATTATTTCAGAGCAAAATACATAAAGTTAAGGGAAAGCCCCAAATCGATGGAATGCATACACCATGGTACCCCATACACCATGTTAAAAGTCTAACTTTTTGTGGGCAGTGCCAACATTGAGGGAGCACCTGCCCTTCAAAAATATTGAAAAAGAGCATGCCTGATCTAGACGTGTATGAATGAAAAATGGAAAACACTCCTGAAAACCAGCTGCAGGTTTCGTATCTGCACATGGGTGATAAGGGCGCGATATTCCAACCATTATAGGTGCATCCGCCGGTAGCCGAAATATAATGTTGGCCCCCTTTCCTGGCCGGATGGGTACCACCTTCCCATGGGGGCATTTGCCACCGGTACACCCACCCTTGTTTACGCCCCTGCACCAAGTGCGGAGGAATTATGTTGCAACAGCTGCAACACCCTTACTTGCTCTTACCCCTCCTACCTGGCCGTGATCTTCAGTTGACATGTCTCATCATGCTGCTACTACCCGCGGCACAACGCGATTCCTGCGGCGCTTGACACGAATGCAGTCAGTGTGGGTCAAAGCAAAAAATCCTAGTGTTATGGAAGGTACGGCTCATATTCTGGACAAGATCCTTCAAGCTTTCAAATGGACCAAATTTTGTCCCATTTCGATGGTATTTAAGATAGGAAATATCGCATGGAATACACGGAAATTTCGCTGGAGCGCCTACCGGACTGAGCAATTGTCCAGCCCATGTGACGTCACCGATTGCCAAGCAATATTGGACGGCCCGGCCTACGCTGCGCTTGTTATGAAACGAAAACTTACTATATGGCGATATGTGCGAGAGGCTAGCCTCTGCCGACCGGTGATAGGGCTACATGGAAGCTAAGACTTAAATGGTGTTAATGTAAATAAACTTCAATTTTCACCATAATTATGAGTCACCAATGCATATTTGTTTCCAGTTTTTCAAGTTTCCTATTATCCCGTGAATGAAAGCATCATTTTATGAAAATAACATATAAAAATACTTCGCAGCTCTACTTAGGTGTGGCACTACCCTTGTGCCTTACATGGGCCGACCGCCCCTGGTGGGAAGTCCAATAGCATGTGGTCGGGATGGGAAGGGAGCAGTCAGATTCACAGCCAGAATCAGACTCAGAATGTATTTGTCACAACAAGAAACCATACATTGAATGCAAGCAACCATGTAAGCGCCCATCTAAGCTAGGCTGAAGTTCTGCTAGACCGCATGAGATCGGGATCAACCCCTCGGAGAGCTTGGTACACAGTAGTGTCGCGACGAAAGCATCAGAACATCGACAGGCACAAAGCAAGTCACAACAATCACACACACAAGGACGCACGAACACACACACACACACACACACACACACACACACACACACACACACACACACACACACACACACATACACACATACATACATACATACATACATACATACATACATACATACATACATACACACATACATACATACATATATACATACGTAAATGGACGCACACACACACCACGGACATACGGACACAGATGCGGACACACGGACACAGACGCGGACACACGGACAAACAGGGACACGCGGACACAGATGCGGACATACGGACACATACGCTGGCATACGGACACAGACGCGGACCCACGGACACAGACACGGACACACGGATACAGACGCGGACACACGGACACAGATGCGGATACACGGACACAGACGCCGACACACGGACACAGACGCGGACACACGGACACAGATGAGGGCACACAGACACAGATGAGGATACACGGCAGCATTCGCTGAACACAAATCACATGCAGCAACTAGCTACCCACGTCCCACTGACAATGCGATCATAATTCGCTTCGTCGTTGGTTCAGAAACATTGTGGGCCAAGATGCACAAAGTGTAGAGCTAGCTAACCCTGGAACGCATTGGGAGAGAGGCGACCTATAGCATCTGGTGGCAGCGTGCTCCAGGGTCGAACTAAGCTCTAAAGGCCAATAGTCTACAAAATATCTTAACACGCGCCCTGGAGGGACTCTGAAAATTACGCGCACTGGAGGGGCGGGGGCGGATTACAACTCCCTACGATCTCGGCTCCCATTAGGGCTAGAGCAACGAAATACGCAGGGTGGATGGGCACGACAGTTAACTCTATTCTGTGCAAATTTCGCAACCTTAGGTCAATATCTTCAAGGTCAAATTAAGTCAAAATAGCAAAATTGTCTGGTTTTGCGTGGCTTGGCTTTTCATTGTTATGGATCGCTATGATTGTGTTCAAATGTTCCAAAATTAGCATTAATGATGTTTTGGACATTACTAATGATGCAATACATGTGCCAGATTCGCAATTCGACCTCAGGTGACGTATATAGGAGCACTTTTTCAGGTCATTACCTGCTCCAGTTACCGGAACCGGGCTGCCCCACTGACTACTCCGTTGGGAGGCTCGGCACAATTGGCTTCGCAAAGAAAGGAATGAAATGCATGAAGAAAGTGTAGAAACGCTTAGGCACAAAATGACAAACAGTAGATTTACGGAGGTGTAGGGAGGAACATGCAGAGTGACATCAATCGCATGACAGTCATTTCCATTAATGACATCATTCCAGTTGACCAAGATTGGTTCCATTAGCCTGTCATGATGAACTTGGCGACCTAAGATGACTTTTAAGTTATTTACCATAGCAATATGCATCAAACAAGTCGCTAGTGTTGTCAAGAACACATCCCTTTTGCCAATATATGGGAAGCGCATCAGCGCCGATTTTTGTGTTCTGGCGCTGCGATTTGAAAAATTTTCACGGCCCATAACTTAAAAACTGTTCGGCCGATTTTCATTTTTCTTGCTTTAAACAATGCGCCGGTCATTTCGAAGCAAATACAAAAACTCGTGTATATCGGCTGGTACAATATGGAGGTATGTACGGAAAATTGGACTGGTGGGCGGATTTTTCCCTCCACCCCTCCAGGGTGTGTGTTAACCTGTCATGAACTTGACCGGACTTGACCTCGGTGACCTGACATGACTTTGAAACAATTTAGCATTACAATATACGTTAAACAAGTCGCTAGTGTTCCAAAGAAAACTTACTTTTTCCCAATATACGGCAAGCGCATCAGCGCGGATATTTGTGGTCTGGCGCTGACATTCTGTTTTACTTTACCGACCCCTAACTCTAAAAAGTCTCGGTCGGTTTTCGTTTTTCCTACATTAAGCAACGTGTCGTTCATTTCTAAGCAGGTACCCAAACAATGTCGTATATCGGCCGGTGAAATCAGGAGTTATCTACGAAAAACCGGATGGATGGCCGGATTTCGCCACCCCCCCCGTCCAGGGCGCGTGTTAATGTATCTAAATATCTAAGACGGGGAAAGGTAAAAGGAAAATTACTCGCACCCTGAGAGATAGCGGACCCTCAAGAAATCGCACTCGCACTGGAAAAAGATGCGCCGGATCCTCTAAGTATAAACCTGGGCCCTCAAAAATCGCGTCAGAGCCCGATAAATTGCAATGGAAACTTCAAGAAGATCTTGCGCTTGCGCCACGCACGATATTAATTGTCTTTCTGATGGAAAGCTTAAACAATTGATCACCACTGGAGATGTGGTGAGGTGGCTCATGTGGTTAAATCCTGCAGCGCAGAATTCGGTGATATTTCAGCGGAAAAGAGTCTTGGATGGCGCATTGCACGTGCTGACGTCAGGAATTCCCACGAGACATGAGACCGAGTGTTCTCTGGTGCTGGTGAAGCCGGTGCTAACTTGCTGAGGTCAGCAACTTTGACCAGGTCTGAGCCAAGCGCACTCCGGTGAAGTATGTGCTGGACTTCTTGAGGCCGTGATCTCAGACCACATCTGAGCCAGATGTACTCTGGTGGTGAAGTCCGTGCTGGACTTCTTGATGCTGTGATCTCAGACCACGTCGAAACCAGGCTTACTCTGGTGGTGAAGTCTGTGCTGGACTTTTTGATGCCGTGATCTCAGACCACTTCTGAGGAAGGTGTCCTGTGATGGAGTCTGCGTTGGCCGTGGTGACGTCAGGTGGTCTGTGATGGAGTCTGCGTTGGCCGTGGTGACGTCAGGTGGTCTGTGATGGAGACTGCGTTGCCGTGGTGACGTCAGATGTTCACGTCTGGCGAGGTCTGAGTTGGGTGTCCCTACTCCCGAAAATATATGAAAATCATGTCGGCGACTGTCCCTAGCCAGTTGCCAATGGTGCCATCCCTTCGCACCACAACGCCGTTCCAAGTGTTGGAGTTATCACTGTTGATTGAGAGCAGAGTCATGCCAGAGGTGGGCAGGTACGGCATGACCGCATCCCACTTCCCGTTGACAGAGCCAACGATTTTACCAACGCCCGGACGTCGGGAGACAGACAGCATAGATGTGTTGCGCGGTACCACGAAGGTGGCAAATTTCCCATGGTGTGACCATATCTTAAACCAGTAGGTAGAGTCGCTACGCAGCTGACGAATGTCCTCGGCCAAATGGAGGATCGAATGCGAGCCTTCTTCGTCAGCGAGCTCTGAGTTATAGTCCAGGATGGTCTTCTGGTCGAACACAGTTCCCCTTATGTTCCTCAGCAGCCTAGTTGCGCCCCTAGAGTCGGGCGTCATCCAACAGGCCAGAGCCAGCGGCCGATTGTTCAGCCAACCGTACATTTTCGGTACGAAACGTCCGTACCTGTCTCCGGCAGAGAGCGTTTCGTAGATGACGCGGCAGGTGATCCCGTCGAGCTGGGTGCAGACGCGACCGCGGCACTTGTCGCCGTCCGCCCGGCAGTCCGAGTCCCGGCGACAGAACTGCCCGTGCTGGGACCTGTTCGGCATGACGAAGTACCGCCAAGTGGCGTTCGGCGTCAGGCTGGCGTAGCTGGCCACGCTGCCGTACAGCCGGCACTCGCTCGAGGCGGAGCTGAAGCTGAGGCTGGCGCACGCCGGCACCTGGTGGCAGATGGCGCAGCAGGTGCAGCTGCTCATGCCGCTGCGCTTGATGGAGACGCCCCCCAGCTGCTCGCTGGCGCTGAGGAGGCCGTGGCTCCAGGCAGTGGTCAGGCAGGCGTCGGTGAGCCACGGCAGACTCGCAGCCATCAGGAGAAGGAGGCGGCCGCCGGTCGTCACAGCGGTCCCCATCGTGTCTCACCTCCCGGCCTGACCGGACACCGGAGCAACAGAGACGTGCGCAGCTACCTGGAGCAAGCAAACCCGGTAGTTGTGTTGCCCGATCCGCCCGGTAAGCGCACTGAAGTCACCGAAACCACCGTATGCCCGGCGTTCGTCCGATCGGCAGGGTTCCGCCAGGGACAAACATTCGGGGCCACGGTGTAACCAGCACTGTGAGTTGGCCGTGCCGTCACGTCGATCATGGTCGGTGCCGTGTGCAAACACATGGCTGTCACGCAAGTTGGTACACAAGGCCGTCGGCATGGTTATCACCGATGCACAAGTCTGAACGTGGGCAGATCAATAACAGTCTCCCTCGAGTGAGCAGTTGGTGACACAACATTCACAATTGGCCAGCAAACTGCCAAATGTACCTGTAGTAGACAGCGGGTGGCCCATGGCTCCACTTTTTGCAAGTCATCCATTGACATCATAATCCATTAGGTTCTTGCTTCATTTTCATGTATGCGTAATACGACTTCCGAGACGTCCGAACGGGCGCGGGGTCCCTGCCGGCTATTGGGGTCTTCTTATGAGCTGTAGGGGCATCCTGCTACCGACCAAGGGGCCTGACGACCAGCACGCCTGACGACCAGCACGCTTCGTCAGGTGTTGGCGCCTTTTTCAGACCTCCAGGGATATTCATCCAGTTTGAAGATGCGTCCTGGCCTGGATCATCCTGACTGTATGATGACCTACTTGTATGCCTTCGAAGATTCAAGGGGGCACAGTAACATGCTACCAACTCCTATTTCACTGCAAGGTCGTCTGTCTGTTACGTAACAGTAACACCCTTTGACGTCTCCCTGCAGGCTGGAAGCTTTAAAAACACTTAATAAGACAAATGGTCATTCAGAGATAGATTGTTTGCGTTGTCTAACACCCCACTGATTTTAACGGAGAGCTGCTCCTGGCCCAATAATTCAGCTAATTATGTCATGAGTGCCCTAACTTTTCCATGCATCCTTCACCAAAAGTACCCGGTTCTCATGCGATCTTTGGATGTTCCGAAAATTACGCCGTACATGTTGTGAAGAACAAATATCGCATGTCTGCATGTTATATGCTTGATTTCGTCGATTCTCATATGCGTATTACGAGTAGAACATTATACAGACTTGCATTTTCAAGCCATGTCCAATCCACATCGGTATGAACAAAACCCATCCGTATCCATATCCGTATCAGACGTGTTCCGAAAAGTGGCGATTTGTCCACTCGACATCTTACTAAGGGCACTCTCCGTTGATTGAGGCCCTCTTCATTGATCTGGAACCCTTTTTGTCAGCCCCGGGCACCTTTGGATTAACAATGCCCAGTCCACCGTTGCATAATTTTCCAGTCCAATGTTACATGGTGCGTGTGCACTGTACCTAACCTCCAGCCGGCTGACCTTGCTGTAGTCACGGTCAGCTGTGGACCGCTACGTGTCACGGTCACCTCAGCCAAGGTCAGACACGCATCCAGCAAAAATAGCTACAAATATAAGCGGTAGACTTTACACTATGCTATTGACTATATCTCAAGCAATATATTTAATTTTTAAGCGACTCATAGCGACTCATGCCAAAGTTTTTTCTCCAGGCAAGCACCCCGTTTCCCCCTGCTGCGCCGGTTGCATCGTTCTTGCTGCATAGATACCCTTAGGTAGGCAAATATAGGTGTGTAATAAAATACAAAAATTATGCAATTAAACAACTGAACTGCCATGTATTCATGTCATGGCAATGACTTATTGCAATGGTACTTGTCCATAGGTAAGCTGCACAATAGGCGTGGAAATGGCGAGGAAGCATTAGACTAGATAATAGATGAACAAGAGATAGATTCTTCCATCTCAATGATTTGAAATTGGCATTGATGGCGAGGGCTTAATGCCTTGCAAACATGAGTTCTTTCTTCCCTAGATTATAATGTTAAAATTATTGAAGCATTGCTTAGCATTATCAAAAATTAACACAATATCTGATCCTAATTCCCCTTATGGTTTACGTAAACATTCTGAGTCACGTCCAAAGAAGAATTTGTGAAGTGAGAATCACTTCGGAATTTATTCCGGTTTTTGGTACCAGCCTAACACCAGTTTCTCTATTTCTCTATTTCTATTTCTATTTCTAACTATTTCTCATAAAGACATATAGAAAGTTTTTCCATGCTACCTAGAAGAAATCCTGTTGATAGGACGTCTGATGCTTGAAGGAGAAAACAAAGATGTTAATTGGATATCATGCCATGTTTCCCTTTCAATGGCTGGAATTCGCCTCTTTCTTCATTACTTAGGCGTATTTAATCCTAAGGTAAGTTGGTGGAATGCCACGCGAGTATAATCTGGCAAAATGAAACTTGATGGGGTCTGAAACATAGTTCGTGGGACGGAGGGCCCACTGAAAGTATACAAAGCTCATCCTATGCTAGTTATCTGTGTAGCTTAATGGATCAATAATACATCGGAAATAGATGATAGCATCCAATAGTCGATAAAATTCGTTTTCCACTTATGACAGGTTATGCAAGAGACCCAGGATGTGTTAGTTGAACGAGCTCGGCAACGCCCCACCGCATAAATATATCTATCTTCCATGCTATTATGTCGTGCGTGGTGCGAATTCAAATGTACCACTTATTGATCATGTAGTTAATGCCTGTTTCTTCGCGCCTTCAGGAATAGTCACTGACCTAGGGGTCAGTACCTATTGCTGATAGTAATTGACAAAGCTGTCAGACGGGTTAGGACTGCAGTGAACGAATAACTGGCGAAATTCGTTGAAATCAAGTTCAGCGATATTTTCAATGGTCTCATGCCAAGTGTAAGGATGCTTCGAAAATTTGCAGCCGCGAGAAAGCTAGAATTCCATCTTGTTATCCATTGTTTTGTCACTGGTAACAATTACACATCTTACACAAAGAAGAAAAAGGAGCTCATGTCGGATTTTTAAATGAAAATCATTATGTCAGCTTCGATTCCGAATTGCGTCCGAACTTCCCATACGGAACAACAACAATTTCATTTCATTACTACGAACCTTATTCCGGCCGTAGCCTTCACACTTCACTGTCTACTTTTGAACATGTTCGCATCTGGAAGATCGCGAGCATGTGCTTTTGTTGAAACCTCTCCCATTGCAGACTTCTGGTTTCTGAACATTCATCACAGACACTATTTTGTTCAATCAAAAGATGATTTTAACGTTTTCCAGCACCACTTTTCTACTTGATACCTTACCCTGTCTTGTGAAGCCACGACCACACAACATTGCCTTCTAGGTAGTGAATGGAGACATTTATAATCCCGAATATCCTCCTTGATTTTCATATATTAAACACAAATTCATGAGACGTACACAACGGAACATTCTTAAATACGAACACATCGCACCACGTGGAGACTGACTTATGACAAAAAGAAATTGATATGTCGTTCAAGTCAAGGATCACAACAGGTGCGGCACTAGATGTAGCGAGCCCTGTAGCCAACGATAACACGCTCGAACTGAGGTTCGTATGAGACAGGTGCTTGCTGGTCGTCGTCCGATACCTCGGGGGTGGGGTACTGGGTGGGCACAGGGGTGGGTAGGTGGTCGCCCCGTGGCTGGAATCCCTCCTCGCCGGCGGTGTAGACAACGGTGTAGGTGACGCCATCTGGAGCGGTGTAGCTGAACTGTCCGGACACGCTGTAGCTGTCGTCCTCTGGATGTCCAGACTCGGACACAGATATGCCGTTCTCCGACACAAAGCTGAAACAATGCAATTGCATGGTGAATTGACGACATGAGGGCACGACTAGGAAGGAAGACGACTCCTTCCCACCGAACAGACAACCGGTCTCCCATTCACTCAAACAAACGACGTGTTTTTTAGACAGAGCTCTTGTTCCCTATCCTGATAAGGAGCACATTAAAAGTGCGGAGGCTTTCATCATAAACAGTGGGAAAGCTTATCGTTACTCAGACCCCGGGGTTTGTTTTAATCTCTATCACTTTTGACAACAAAATTGTCAAACAAAATAAAATTCGACAGACCTGACAACAAAATTTCGAATCAGCATGACAAATTTATGTTGGAAAAGGTATGCAAGACTTGGGCGAGCTGCCTCGTGCCGTTCGTCTGTTATCCGCGAAAAACCTGAGGGGGGTTGAAGACACCCCACGAGACGGGACGGGTTAATCTCTATCACTTCAAAATCGGTGGCCACTTACGACTGTGCGTAGGAGCCGTCGTCCCTGTGGTCGATGTTTTGTCTAAGGATGTCGATAGAGTCGCCGTCGTAATACAGCTTAGAAGGGCTGGCGGCTGCCAGGGCGAACACGACGGCCATGATATACTGAAAAAGAAGTAATTACCCAACTATGACTTGTACCTCAACACAGAGGGGAATGAGTGAGATGCACAAATTCGTGATATCGAAATATAAGTTCATGCAGTCCGACGAATCGTTTCAATAATGGAATGCTCTTGTTTAAATCTGAACGTTACCGTTAACCCGCGCCGTCTCTCCGGTCAGATCCTCACACCCCGTCCGGGGGGGGGGGCGCATTGTAACCCCCTCTAAAACCCAAACTAAGCATCGCACGAAAACGAAAGAGGTGTCATCGAAAAGCGCTCGACGAGTAGGGTCCGGATCCACCCCCAAAACAATTTCCTCCCCCAAAGGTGACGTCAGCAGGGGGCTAGATTTTCACGACATTTCACGACTTACATTATGTTTTTGGCTCTGGAGAGTTCATTTTGTGGTATATATGAAAACAAAATATTTGGAATGAGAAAAGGACAGCCAAGTCGAAAAGGACCAGTACATTTTTCGCCTCCCCCAATTTTGTTCTGAAAAATTTTGAGTTTTCAGGTTTTCTTTAATTTGCCTTTTCCAATGTGTAGAGTAGACCGAGAAACGTTGCTGGAAGTCAACTTGCCCTCATAGAAAATGATTACTTTATTAGCCAGAATCTTCTATTTGAACAGTAATTAGCAAATATGCAAAATTTATATGTAGTCAAAAACGAAAAAAAGAAAAAAAAAAAAAAAGAATTCCACTCCTACGCTTTGTAGTATCCCTAAAGATAAGGAAACGCTGAAAGTTTCATTAAAATATCTGTATCCGTTAAAGCGTGACGACTGGTTGAACGTTTTTGGAAGTGACCTCACTTGACCTTGACTAACTCGTTGACCCTAGATGAGCTGACTTAAATTTTTTTAATCAACATGACAAATTGATGTGGGAAAAGGTATGGCCAAATTTGGGCACGCTGCCCTGCGCCGTTTGTCCACTATCCGTGAAAAACCTGAGGAGGGGGGGGGGCGGTTGAAGACCCCCCTCCCGAGACGAGACGGTTTAATATTAGTGCGCTGAAGTGAGTTGCTGCGAGGATCAATTGCCATGTACGTTTCGTAAGGTGAGGGATCATTGGTCGTCTACATCAGTGTTCGAACAGTACTATTACCAGGTCCATGATTGATGTTCGGGAGGCGGGTCAATAGTGGACTGATGTTTCTCTAGGCCGAGGAGCCGGCTTTTATACCGTGGAAGTACGCAGCCACGGGGACACCTGTACCGAGCGTCGAGGTCACGTCTGGACCGGACCAGGCCGTGTCGAAGGCGCGTGGTCGGAAATGCACATGTGCATACGACGTGAACCGTAACCAACGTGGGATTGCAGAATATAACACGGGATCAGAAGACAAATGAAACGGCAGTGCTAACTTTGTTTTGATGCTTAGTGTGGAGAATGCTGGGTTTAAGTGATTTCTATTTTGAGTAGCACGAGCTCTCATGGTTAAGGGGCATGGTTCTAAGCGAATAAACGATCAGGCACAAATACGAAGTTCACCTGAGTGAGTAGCTGGAAATTAAACACCTGGAATATGTGAGAAGAAAAATTTGTTCTTCGGGACAAGAATCAGATCAGATCAGAAGAGAAATGAAACGGCAGTGCTAACTTTGTTTTGAAGCTTAATGTGGAGACTGCTGGGTTTAAGTGATTGAGTTTTGAGTAAGACGAGATCTCATGGTTACGTGGCATGCTTATCAGCAAATAAACGATCAGGCACAACTACGAAGTTCACCCGAGTGAGCAGCTGAAAAGTAAGCAGCTCGAAAAGGCGAGAAGAAAGACTTGTTCTTTGGGACCCCCCCCATACTATGATGCACTGTTATCAAGGACATGTTCATTTGCAACATTTCAACATAACAAAACCCTGAACGTTTTGTCAACTCCCTCGCATTGACACTCGTAATAAGTGCATCGCTGTCCCAAGGCACACCATTCACGGTCTCCTGATGTGCAGACTCGGTGACTTGTTCTTGTTTTTCAAATGCAATGATACCACCTTTAACCCGCCTTTCCGGTCAAAACCTCCCACCCCGTATCGGGGGGGGGGGCGGTTGAAGACCCCCCTCTAAAATCCAAGCTAAGCATCGCACGAAAACAAAAGAGGTGTCATCGGAAAACGCTCGACGAGTGCGGTCCTGGTCCACCCCCAAAACACTTTACGAAAAAGTGAGGTCACCAGGGAGGCTAGATTTTAACGACTTTTCACGACTTACATTGTGCTTTTGACTCTGGGTGGTTCATTTTGGGAGATATAAGAAAAACAATATTTATTGGAATGAGAAAAGGACAGCGAAATCGACCAGAGCTATATTTATTTGGCCCCCAAAAACGAAAGTTGTGTTTTTTATTTCAAAACTTTGAGTTTTCAAGTTTTTTTTAATTGCCCTTTTTCAATGGGTAGAGCAGGCCGAGAAACGTTGTTGGAAGTCAACTTGCCCTAATAGAAATGCTTTAGCCTGAATCCTGTATTTGAACTGCAATTTGACAAATACCCAAATTCATAGGTAGTCAAAAACGGAAAAAAATGAAAAATTTAACTCGTACATTTTTTTGCATCCGTAAAGATAAGCAAACGCCGAAAGATTCATTAAAATATCTGTATCCGTTAAAGCGTGACGACTGGTTGAACGTTTTTTGGAGATGACCTCACTTGACCTTGACTAACTCGCTGACCCTAGATGACCTGACCTAAAAGTTTTGAATCAGCATGCGAAAATTGATGTGGGAAAAGGTATGCAAAATTTGGGCGCGCTGCCGTGCGCCGTTCGTCCGCTATCTGCGAAAAACCTGTCGGGGGGGCGGTTGAAGACGCACTCCCCGAGACGGGACGCGTTAATTCGAAAATTGATCCATCATCCCATTGTCATGCACGGATACAGATGTTTTATTCTACGCATCTCCAAGCCGAATTCTGCTTGTGCGTGCATCTGTTCGCACTGTTTGTGCCAGTGGTTCGATGCATCACAGAAACAACAAACAGCGTGATGGACATCCCTATCGTAGCTCCCCGTCTATGGTATATGTCTTCGGTACACGACTATTCAAAACTACTTTGGCTCACACGGGTTGCATGAACTTCGCCCATATATCATTGTTGCCCATATCATAAATTATGCACAAAGGACATACTTCATCATCGCCGATTCTAACTACTGCCGCAGATCTCCTTTGCTTCTCAGGTCACCGCGTTTGGTGCCGGGGAGAGGGGGGAAGAGCGGGTGGCACCAAACTCGGAGTGGTCGCGGCTGTCGGTAGATGGCACTGCATGCAGATTCCGCACCATTTCGGATACAGACGGCTGGTTGAGCATTCGCTGACTCCATTGAGGACTAGAGGGTCGTCCACTTAGTTTCACTAGTCGGATTTTCGTCACAGCATGTTTAACTGACACATACCAGATTTCATAGGACCGCCGGCCGGTCTTGCCTGGGGAATGCCGACTGCTGTACACATGTTCCACTGTTATACATTGCTACACCCGGCTACGCACTGCTACACACTTATACACACTGCTGCATACTGTTACACACTGTTACACACTGCTACACACTGCTACACACTGCTACACACTTACACACTGCCACACACTGCTACATACTGTCACACATGGTTACACACCGCTACGCACTGCTACACACTGCTACACACTGGTACACACTGCCACACATTGTTACACACCGCTACACACTGCTACACACTGCTACACATTCCTTGCACGTGGTTGCATGTACGTGATGTGTAGAGATATCCCAGTGTGGGATGGTATGGTGCGCGTGCACTGTACCCAACCTCCGGCCGGCTGACCTTGCTGTAGTCACGGTCAGCTGTGGACCGCTACGTGTCACGATCACCTTGGCCAAGGTCAGACACGCATCCGTCAAAAATACCAGTGTTAACGAAGGTGGGAATTTTAGATCGGAACACGGAGATGACTTGAACTAGTTGTGAACAGCTCAAGTGGAGGGCTGGTGGCTAATTGCTGATGTGGGTTTTCAGTTGCCGATAAAGGACAGTTGTGTAATCAGATTGACCTTACAATTACCCTGATGATCCATTCACTCACCGTCACGGAAAACCAGTACAATGAGATATAATAGTCACGGAATGGGGAAATTAGCCGTTGCCACTTTGGAAGTTGATGCGTCGAAACTTAGATGGCCAGCACACTTCTACACGTCTATTATGTCCATATCTGAACTGGATAAAGGACCAATGTCCATTTATGAATTCGGTAAATGTTGACTGGGAAGCCATTGACGGATGCGAAGCCAGCCTGTCGTATTAATGGCAGAGTTCGAAATGTACACCAATGGACGACATTTATTCTTGTGAATTTGCTAAGTGTTCATGACAAAGAGACGGAACCAAAGCTGCATAAGTTTGATCAAGTTAGGACGGAGGACATATAACACAAACGTTTAGGCTGCCAGTGGCGACCTTGTACCGCAAAGGTTGACGTCACATGGGGTGTGAATGCTGTGTTTCATCGTACAGTGAACATTTGCATCAAGCATCCAAACATTTTCTGACCGACCCCTGCATGATTTTGCAGGCTCCCAACGACATTTTCTGGGGCCCATGTGCGAACTTTTGAGGCCCCAGCGTGATTTCCACCTACAGATGTCCAAAGTTGCATTCTAGGGTACCGTATAATTTGCAAAGAACTCAACTTATTCCACGCGTGCAGTAAAATTAACGTTCATCATCTGGGGGACGAGTGGTCCAGGGGTAAATTGCTCGTCTCACAGTCGAAAGGCTGTGAGTTCGAGTCTCGCCTGTCGCTACTCTTCGCTGGCGACCAATCGGCGTGAGAGATTGGCGACGCTACATGACTCAACGGTCGATGTGTCCTAAAGTCAATAACCAACGTTAATCATCTAACGCCAGGCGGTGGCACGCAATTCGATGTACTGCATCCTCGATGGGAGGTGGACCTTTTGCCGTTGGAATCATCTCGCTAAGTGAAGTACCCGTGAAAGTGATTCGGGGTGGCGTGTTTAACGGCCGTGAATTTTTAATTTCTGGTGGCCAAACTGTTTGTGCTATTCAATTATTGGCCTTTGGCGTTCCTTGACAAGCGACCAGGATCGTACTCCGAAAATTTCGCCGAAATCGGAGAGTACGCGAGAAGGATGCCAAATGCGAATGCGAAGGTGTTGTTAACATCATGTGCACATGCATTGCAACGGTGATTGGAGGGATTTGCTAAATGAAAATTCACAGACCAAGTTGTAGCACGATCAGCTATAATTCGTCTTGGCAGCTTCAACACCTCATAGAGTTTGATCTAGCTGAGAATGACCTTTCCGGACTAGTGTGGGGAGCAGGGGCGGTCCGTGGCACCCATGTGACGTGAGGCAGAACAAAAATCGCCGGATTTCGACCAGTATTTTTCATAAGTACCCATCATTATATGATGTTAAGATAAGCATGAACAGCTTAATTTCGCGTTGCCAAGACTATCACCATCGTTCCGAAGTCAGTGGACTTCAACCCTCTCCGTCGTGTTCAAATGGTTCCGAAATTGTCGGGAAGTTTTCATATATAACATATCATTGAGGTTTTGATATATTTCCATTTCATATCCCGAAATAGCTGGCATACACACACACATATTACAGATATATATATATATATATATATTATATTACATATATGTATATATAGTTATGATAATTGTTGTCATTTTTATGATTGAACATTTCAGTGCAAAATAAATGAAGTTAAGAGAAAGCCCCACATCGATAGAATGCATACTCCATGGTACCCCATGTTAAAAGTCTAATTATTAGTGGGTAGCGCCAACATTGAGGGAGAAACCTGCCCTTAAAAATATAGAAAAAGAGCACGCCTGGTCTAAACATATATGAATGAAAAATGGAAAACATTCCTGAAAACCAGCTGCAGGTTTCGTATCTGCACATGGGTGATAAGGGCATGATGTTCCAACCATTATAGGTGCATCCGCTGGTAGCCGAAATATAATGTTGCCCCCCTTTCCTGGCCGGATGGGTACCACCTTCCCATTGGGGCACATGCCACCAGTACACCCACCCTTGTTTACGCCCCTGCACCGAGTGCGGAGGAATTATGTTGCAACAGCTGCAACACCCTTACACGCTCTTACCCCTCCTACCTGACCGTGATCTTCAGTTGACATGTCTCATCATGCTGATACTACACGTGACACAACGCGATTCCTGAGGCGCTTGACACCAATGCAGTCAGTGTGGGTCCAAGCAAAAAATCCTAGTGTTAGGGAAAATACGGCTCATATTCATGGACAAGATTCTTCAAGCTTTCAAATGGACCCAATTTTGGATTAACAATGCCCAGTCCATCGTTGCATAATTTTCCAGTCCAATGTTACATGGTGCGCCTGCACTGTACCTGACCTCCGGCCGGCTGACCTTGCTGTAGTCACGGTCAGCTGTAGACCGCTACGTGTCACGGTCACATCAGCCAAGGTCAGACACGCATCCGGCAAAAATACCAGTGTTAACGAAGGCGGGAATTTTAGATCGGAATACGGAGATGACTTGAACTAGTTGTGTTCAGCTCAAGTGGAGTGCTGGTGGCTAATTGCTGATATGGGTTTTCAGCTGCCGATAAAGGGCAGTTGTGTAATCAGATCGACCTTACAATTACCCTGATGATCCATTCACTCACCGTCACGGAAAACCAGTACAATGAGATATAATAGTCACGGAATGGGAAAATTAGCCGTTGCCACTTTGGAAGTTACTGCGTCGAAGGTTAGATGGCCAGCACACCTCTACACGTCTATTATGTCCATATCTGAACTGGATAAAGGACCAATGTCCATTTCTAGATTCGGTAAATGTTGACTGAGAAGGCCATTTACGGGTGGGAAGCCAGCTTGTCGTTGTATTAATAGCAGAGTTCGAAATGTACACCAATGGACAGCATTTGTTCTTGTCAATTCGCTGAGTGTTCATGACAAAGGGACGAAACCAAAGTTGGAAAAGTTTGATCTAGTTAGGACGTAGGACATGTAACGCAAACTTTTAGGCTGCCAGTGGTGATCTTCTACCGCAAAGGTTGAAGTCATATGGGTGGGAATGCTGTGTTTCATCGTACAGTGAACATTTGCATCAAACATCCAAACATTTTCTGACCGACCCCTGCATGATCCCTTTGCGTTATTTTGTGAATCCCGGGCTGATTTGTAGGGGCCCTGGTGCGTGTGTTGGGGACCCGGTGGGATTTTGGGGAGCCTGGCGCATTTTTCAGACCTCGGCGCGATTGGCCTCACAGCCTCTGTGAAGTGGCGAATGTACCAATGCTTCTCCCCCTTGGTACGCGTCTGCACACAATGTTGCACATTCATCAAATTGCACGCATCAATGGAAGATGTATGTGTGTGCAACATGCCCGATGTACCTTCGAAAATGAACATCGCATGGAGATTTCCTGTGCGATTGCAATGCATTCCATTGAATCGTTTTCGTTCATCTTGCGAATGTCGCATGCCCTGCGCATGTCACGAAACGAAAGCGCAATATATGGCAATGTCTCCCAGATGATTTATTCATCCATGAGTGTTCCCGACCAGTGATCGAGCTGGTTTGAATTTAAGATGCATGACTGGACATGAATGTTCACCGTAATTACGGGTCCCCTTACACCTTTGCTTTCAATTTTCAAGCATGCTTTTTCCAGTGCACTAAGACATCGATTTGTACTAAAGTAACACATAAAGTATACTTCCCAGTTCTACTCAGATGAGACACTACCCGAAGTGCCTGAATGGGCAAACGGCACCTACTTTATGCTATCAGGCAATATTTTAGAAAATTGCGTTCATAAACATAATCTAACCAAAGACAACGGAAACTTGCTTAGTTATAGTTTCTCATTCATGCTTTCCCCGGGATTGTCCAAAACGTTTTAATTCACAGCTTCTCATTTGTGTCAAGGAATATTCTAGTATGGCTGTAGAATAACGCTAAACACGACAAAATCGAACAGTTACACACTGCTATACACTGCTACATACTACTGCACACTGCTACACACTGCTACACGCTACTATAGGGAGGGATATAGGACCAGTTGGGTAGAAACTCTCCCCATGTTTACGCCGCTGATGCCATTGTGTCAGCTCATATCAGTACCAAGATGTCATGGAAAATCGACAAGTTATTTATCAATAATTAACTGGAGCACGACGTGTCCTAGCTCCCGATAAATATGCTACGGACCACCGAAGCCCGGTCATGCTAGAGCTTACAAATGCCATCCCATGACAACGGTCATGTCTATTCTGTCCAGGGAAGAAACACACTGCCCATCGGTACCTGAGCGCGACTGGACGACCCAATGTTTTCCGCTGACACAATCACCGCGATCCGGTTCCGTTTGGACATGACCTCGACGGTAGGTACTGGCGTCCCCGTGGCCGTGTACCTCCACGATATAAAAGCTCGGCCTCCGCTCCAGGGAGGCATCAGTCCACTGCTGACCCGCCCGCGAACAACAAGCATGAAGCTGGTAATTCACAAAATTCCACATGCGGCTTCAGTGTGATACTGACAACTCTTTGTACCCGAGCGTGTCGTAAATGCACAATTTCACATCAATCAATCAATTCAATCAATTTGATATAGTATTTCCATTCCGAATTATGGCTACCGGTCTCGTTAGCAACGCTTCACTACGCGTGCAGATGACTCTAGACAAACGGTGGCTCCTGCTTTTGCTATGCATTGCAATTTGTGCTACTTTCCCAACAGCGTTCACATCGTATTTTCCTTTTCAGTTCATCATCACCGCCATTCTGGCCGTGGCTGCCGCCGCCCCTTCTGGACTGCCTTTCGAACACGATATCGTCAACATCCTCAGGCAAAACATCGACCACAACGACGACGGCTCCTACGAGGAATCGTGAGTGGATATCCATCCTGAAGTGGTGTGGTGGGGACTGTTAACGTCTCGCCCCAGCTGGAGCATGGATGAGTGCCCTTTATGCGAGCATAGCTACTTTCCCTACACTTAATATCTCTTTGGCAAAAACAGAGAGTGGACAGAACGCGAATCGAAAGATGAGACGGACTTTAACAACTGATACTGTTGTATCGTTCGAGATTAATTCCGCATGCTCTGATGACTCACCCGTGACGTCATTTCATGCCCTGATGACGTACCCGTGACGTCATTTCATGCTATGATCACCTACTCGTGACGTCATCTAACTGCAGAACTTGCATTGTTTCAGCTTTGTGTCTGAGAACGGCATATCTGTGTCCGAGTCTGGACATCCAGAGGACGACAGCTACAGCGTGTCCGGACAGTTCAGCTACACGCTCCAGATGGCGTCACCTACACGTTGTCTACACCGCCGGCGAGGAGGGATTCCAGCCACGGGGGACCACCGCCCACCCTGTGCCCACCCAGTACCCCACCCCGAGGTGCCTGATGACGACGAGCAGGCCCCCGTCTCGTACGAACCTCAGTACGAGCGTGTTCTCGTCGGCTACAGGGCTCGCCACATCTAGTGCCACACCTGTTGCGATCCTTGACTTGAACGACATATCAATCTCACATTGTCATCATTGAGTTGTCGCACTGTGCGGTATCTTCGTATTTAAGAATGTTCTATTGCGCATCGTGTGTGTCGAGAATGTGTGCCGAATACATGAACATCAAGAAAGCATGTTCGGAATTCGAAACATTTCCATTGACTTCATTTGTAGCAGGGCGATGTCCCGCCATGGCTTAACGAGACATGTGGAGTAATGTCTCAACGAAAAATGTGAGGTTCCGGGGCATTAATATCAGCTCATTGTTGACCAAATCAGCGTCTTGGACGGACGTTCACACGCTGGAGGTCTGCAATGAGAGAGGATCGTAACCAAAGCGCAGGTTCGAGATGGCCGAGCTGCCAACAGTGTGCTAAGCAAACGGTAGAAGTGTTGAGAGTACGGGCAGATTGAGGTTCGTAAAGCGAGCGGCTGCGTAATGGATCAAGGCGCATGGCAAAAATAGGAGTAGTTCGGAATCGAAACGTATTTTTACGATTTCTTACATCATTTTCGATTGGAAATCCCATATATTTTAGGTGTTCTATGTTTCATTGTAACAGATGTGAAGCACCCGCACTACAATATAACAGTAGATACTTGTCACCACTCCAGTTTGTCAAGACGCCTTTCCATTTAGCACGAGGGCATCCTCTTGCTATCTACTGTCTTCGCCAATTACCTGGAACTTTTCCGGGAGGAAACCATGATCGTACAGACCTGGATGCGGACAAAAATAACGAAATTCTCATGGTTTTCTCGCAGATGAAAACTGCGCAAGCTTCGCTCGGTCGGTGGTTTAATGCTTCGTTTAATACTTCGTTCCCGGAGCAAATGTAATAAAAAACATTTATCATGGGGTCTGTTCCCGTGGCTCCACCAGAAGGAACTCAGTGGAGGTTAGTTGAGGCTAGTTGAGACCTGCCCACGGGAACGACCGGTGGAGAAATCAGCTGACAGCGGTCTGAATTCTGCGACAAAAGGAAATGTTTGGCGCTGTATATGGCGCTATTGATCAAATTGCTCCTCAAATGTTTGTCCAGATGATCACACAATGAATGTAGTATGACTTATAATACGAGTCCCAAAAATGTCTTTATTTCTAGCGATGTAGTGGCCTTCAGGAACCGTAAGGAGAACATATGTTCCTTTTGCCTATGGGATGAACCAAGCAATCTTTCTTCCATCTCGGTTCAGCACCAGGAGTCGTCTCCCCAGTTTTGTGGTTGGTTACAGCCTACCTTCTTAATGTACAGCATATAATCTGGTGTCTGGCTACCTGGGCCCCGAGACGCTTTTCTACCCGATGCTGGCTATTCCCCATCCCAACTTTCTCGACCTCCTCGATCGGGCTTGAGTGCAATCTTAGTTGGCGCCGCATTGCGGCAGTTGCGGATCGGAGATTGCGGCGGATCCCGCCGGTAAAGTAACATCTTGTCCTTAGGACGAATGACGTATATCAAAGGCCACAAAAAGGATGCTTTGTGGTCTGCATCTGCTACTTCGATTATTGTTCATAGTTGTAATTTCGTATTTGCATTGCGAAGGATGATGCTGGTATTCATTTGACGCATGAAGATGAGATTCATATTACGAAGGACGTTGTTTACGTGCAAATATATGAAACTAGTGCGCCATGATTGAGCTCCACTGAAAAATTACAATTGGACCCTGCTCCTCGGCTGGTGGAGCTTTTGCTCCACTGGTGGAGGTTGGTGGAGGGAAAAATCTCCACTGGGTTGGCCACGGGAACGACCAGTGGAGGTTTGTGGAGGTTAGTGGAGCCACGGGAACAGACCCATGGTGTTCTGAAGTGGTAAAAAATACATGCAGCCGTCCAAAGCTTCATGTCGATTTCCGCGGAGTCACCGTCCAGCCATGCTTTGAGGTGAAAACATTTGCATCACATTCGACAGAACGCTGTCATGGAACACCCACGTGAACCCGCTGAGTCGTCTGTGCACCGTGCCGTGTCGGACTCCCGCGGACACCACTCGGGCCATGTAGCCCACGTGCTGCACACACACGACCAGACGCGTACCGTCGTCGGTTTGGCAGGTGGCTTGCGCATTGACTGGTGCTACCATCTCTCGGCAGCTTGGGGAACTGTATGTGCCAGATTGCAATACTCTGGACGTACGTCGAACGTGGCGGGCCAGCGGTACAAATACTGAAAGTGCATTTATTCAGACTTATTCTGAACTAAGGTAGTAGTACAGAGGAAATGTTGTGACGAGGTTCACTGGCAGGAAGAATGAAGGGAAAAATGGTCACGGGAGAAGTTAGGCTGGCATCTTGAGGTTGAGCCGTTGATCATACCTCGCAGCTTGGGCGGTCTCACTGAAGTCAGACAGCCAAAACACGCGGTCTGCCCATGGCCAAAGCTCGCAAAGTCCGGCCATGTGTAGACTTTGCGGACCGAACAAAATATGTTCCGGTACCTTCTTTCTCCACCGGCACGCTCGACGGGACGCACGTCACACGGGCGGACGCAGGAAGCCTCGCACAAGCAAGAAGAGCAGCAGGAAGGTCCAGGGTTTGAGCTGAAGACAAGCCCCTAGCGGCAGAAGTAGCAAGACACCAAGAGCTTCAGGGACCATAGAGAAGCACTCCTGCGACTCTAGAAGGAAAACCTACCTCACCAAATCCCCGACTTATCTCTGCCTCCAAACTAACCTTAATCCCCGGAGGAATCCTAACGGTGTGGACCACACTGTCTTGGGCCATTGCGGCCGGGGAGGGACCAGAGAGCGAAAGCTCCGTCCAAGGTGTAACGAATCCGGGTAGTTTTTTCTTCAGTCAGGAGGGACACTTGCGGAGGGTGGGGCCGAACCTGTGCACATCATGGCGCCCACCCCCAGCACCACGCTACGCCTCAGCACTTTCCGACGCCTCAGCACTCGAGGATTCCACAGCCAGTCGCCCAGGTCAAACGGGAGGCACGTTCAACTCACAAACTGATAGTACTGACTTTCGACTCAATACCTGTCATCACACGTATAAATACAGAACAAGGCCTACGGAGTACGCCTCTACGTGCCTCTACCACTACGGTGCCGGTCCTGCTTGCGTTAAGGACATGGCGAACGTGCATGCACGTCGCCAACTTCAAGATGCAGCCTACCGCCGGGCGAAGCTACGCAACAACGCTCTCCACACCTACACCCACACCCCCTCCAACACCACCCGCCACCGGCCCTACCATCCCACCAGCAGCCGGCTCCCGGAGCCCGGCACAACTCCCTTCTCGACGCTCCTTTGACCCTCGGCTCAACCGCCCCACCGATCCCCGAACTCCCGGCCCACTGGCCCTCCACCTCGCCGCTCACCACTCCTTCCCACCCCACCTCACCCAGGACCTGGCATGCTCCCACTTCCACCCCACTTCGGACCTGGCCCTTATCCACATCCTATTCACCCACGACCCGGTTTCCTCCCACACCCCTTCCACCGCGAGTCCGGCTTCCCACGTCAACCCCACCGAAGAATGGGCCTCCTTCCCCTCCCACCCCATCTCAGATCCGGCAACGCCACTCATCCAACACCCAGACTCGGTCTCCATTCCATCCCCCATTGGCACCCACGCATCCCACATGGGAACTGGCCGTATCCTTTCGCGCCACCCCCTCCAAACGGCCAGGGCCGACCTCACCACCCTGAAGCCTTCCCTCCACTGCCTCCTCCAGGGCCTTGGTCCCTACCACACCCATCCGGCCGACCCAAACGAAAGCCTAGAAACAAGGCCACCACACCCACCCTGACCACCCGCAAGCCCAAGGCACACCCACCGAAACCCACTCAAAAACCACATATGAGGCCAGCACTCAGATCGAACCACAAGCCCTTCTCTTGCCAAGCCCGTCGAACCCACACCACCAGAGTGACCACTCGCGCCTCCCAAGCGCAAATTTCGCCGCCACTCCACCCAATCACCCCTCCCCCCAGGACTGATTGGGGCGTGCTGATAGGTTTTTAGGACAATTCAAAATATGCGTGTGCGAAGCACACCTATCAGCATACGGACAATCTCAAAACACTCCCGGCACACAATTCGAACAGCACGCCAAGACTCCTGGCAGTCTTTTGCCTCGCAATTCAATAGGTTCACACCTACCGGCAGAATCTGGGACCTGATGAAGCGCTTCAACCTGAGACGCTCACCACCAGGCCCATTCCCCCAGTTGACGGTGAATGGACAGCACATCACAGACCCACAACAAATCGTAGAACACGTTAAACTACACTACGCCAGCGTATCCGGAAATAGCAACTACGACACCACTATAGTAAGCCTTCTAGACACCCTTGCCTCCAAAGCAAATTTTAGCTCTAACAATGTACAAATATACAGTCATTCACTATACACGAATTACAACTTGCCCTCAGTAAATGTGGAAACACATCGGTTGGGTCCGACGACATTCATTACCAGTCTCTTAAACGCCTTAGCAAAAACTCCCTAGCGTACGTACTAACGGCCATAAATAAACTGCACCAAAGCGACACGTTTCCCGCGTCCTGGCGGTAGAGCGTAGTCATACCATTGCCAAAGCCGCACAAAGATCACTCCACCCGAAAAGGTTATAAACCCATCTCACTTACTAGCTGTGTTAGCAAGCTGGTCGAACACACGTTCCACTGCTATACATTGCTACACCCGGCTACAAACTGCTACACACTGCTACACCCTGCTGCACGCTGCTGGACACCGTTACATATTGCTGCACGCTGTCATACACTGCTACACACTGCTACACACTCCTTGGACGTTGTTGCATGTACGTGATGTATAGAGATATCCCAGGGTGGGTTGGTATGGTGCGCTTGCACTGTACCTGACCTCCGGCCGGCTGACCTTGCTGTAGTCACGGCAAGCTGTGGACCGCTACGTGTCACGGTCACCTGAGCCAAGGTCAAACACGCATCCGGCAAAAATACCAGTGTTAGCGAAGGCGGGAATTTCAACTCCGAACACGGAAATGACTTGAACTAGTTGTGAACAGCTCAAGTAGAGTGCTGGTGCCTAATTGCTGATATGGGTTTTCAGTTGCCGATAAAGGGCAGTTGTGTAATCAAACCAACCTCGCCGCCCCGGTAGCTCAGTTGGTTAAAGAGCTGACCTGCACTGGTTTCCCCTGTCCTGGCAAAACAGGGTTCGAGTCGCTTTGCGCGCTCGCATTTAGCCCCAGGCCGGGAGTGTCAGTTGGCAGCTGGCCTTATAGGCCGGGGACGAGCTACCGGGCGGCCGTGTCGGTGTATTGACGGAACGTAAACTTTCGATCAAAATTTTGCCGTTGAACTGGAATTCATGGTTCGGGTGGTGGGGCCAGGGTTCACGCAACAAGCTCTGCTTAGCAATATAAACCTGGTTCCTGAAGCCACCCCAGCACCAAGTCGGATTAAATTTATATACAAATATATAGGGACGTTGTCCATGCACTGCTGCGTCAACACACAGCTTGCGCCACGCACGATATTAATTGCCTTTCTGATGGAAAGCTTAAACAATTGATCACCACTGGAGATGTGGTGAGGTGGCTCATGTGGTTAAATCCTGCAGCGCAGAAGTCGGTGATGTTTCAGCGGAAAAGAGTTTTGGATGGCGCATTGCAAGTGCTGACGTCAGGAATTCCCACGAGACATGAGGCCGAGTGTTCTCTGGTGCTGGTGAAGCCGGTGCTAACTTGCTGAGGTCAGCAACTTTGGCCAGGTCTGAGCCAAGCGCACTCCGGTGAAGTCTGTGTTGGACTTCTTGATGCCGTGATCTCAGACCACATCTGAGCCAGATGTGGTCTGGTGGTGAAGTCCGTGCTGGACTTCTTGATGCCGTGATCTCAGACCACGTCTGAGCCAGATGTGGTCTGGTGATGAAGCCCGTTGCCGTGGCGACGTCTTGATGCCGTGATCTCAGACCACGTTGGTCGTGGTGAAGGTGGTCTGTGATGGAGACGCGTTGGCCGTGGTGACGTCAGGTGGTCTGTGATGGAGCCTGCGTTGGCCGTGGTGACGTCAGGTGGTCTGTGATGGAGCCTGCGTTGGCCGTGGTGACGTCAGGTGTCCTGTGATGGAGTCTGCGTTGGTCGTGGTGACGTCAGGTGGTCTGTGATGGAGCCTGCGTTGGCCGTGGTGACGTCAGGTGGTCTGTGATGGAGCCTGCGTTGGCCGTGGTGACGTCAGGTGGTCTGTGATGGAGACTGCGTTGCCGTGGTGACGTCAGATGTTCACGTCTGGAGAGGTCTGAGTTGGGTGTCCCTACTCCCGAATATACATGATCATTCTGTTGGATTTGTTCCCTAGCCAGCTGCCAATGGTGCCATCCTTTCGCACCACAGCGCCGTCCCGACTGTAGGGGTCATTACCGTTGATTGAGAGCAGAGTCTTGCCAGAGGTGGGCAGGTACGGCATGACCGTATCCCAACTCCATTTGACAGAGCTAACGATTTTACCAACGCCCGGACGTCGGGAGGCAGACAGCACAGATGTGTTGCGCGGTACCACGAAGGTGACAATTTTGTCATAGTATCTCGATATTCTAAACCAGTAGGTAGAGTCGCTACGCAGCTGACGAATGTCCTCGGCCAAATGGAGGATCGAATGCGAGCCTTCTTCGTCAGCAAGCTCTGAGTTATAGTCCAGGAAGGTCTTCTGGTCGAACACAGTTCCCTTTATGTTCCACAGCAGCCTAGTTGCGCCCCTAAAGAAGGGCGTCATCATACAGGCCAGAGCCAGCGGCCGATTGTTCAGCCAACCGTACATTTTCGGTACGTAACCTCCGTACCTGTCTCCGGCAGAGAGCGTTTCGTAGATGACGCGGCAGGTGATCCCCTCGAGCTGGGTGCAGACGCGACCGCGGCACTTGTCGCCGGCCGCCCGGCAGTCCGAGTCCCGGCGACAGAACTGCTCGTGCTGGGAGCTGTTCGGCATGACGAAGTACTGCCAAGTGGCGTTCGGCGTCAGGCTGGCGTAGCTGGCCACGCTGCCGTACAGCCGGCACTCGCTCGAGGCGGAGCTGAAGCTGAGGCTGGCGCACGCCGGCACCTGGTGGCAGATGGCGCAGTAGGTGCAGCTTCTCATGCCGCTGCGCTTGATGGAGACGCCCCCCAGCTGCTCGCTGGCGCTGAGGAGGCCGTGGCTCCAGGCAGTGGTCAGGCAGGCGTCGGTCAGCCACGGCAGACTCGCTGTCGTCAGGAGAAGGAGGCGGCCGCCGGTCGTCACAGCGGTCCCCATCGTGTCTCACCTGCCGGCCTGACCGGACACCGTAGCAACAGAGACGTGCGCAGCTACCTGGAGCAAGCAAACCCGGCAGTTGTGTTGCCCGATCCGCCCGGTAAGCGCACTGAAGTCACCGAAGCCACCGTATGCCCGGCGTTCGTCCGTCCGGCAGGGTTCCGTCAGGGACAAACATTCGGGGCCACGGTGTAACCAGCACTGTGAGTTCGCCGTGCCGTCACGTCGATCATGGTCGGTGCCGTGTGCAAACACATGGCTGCTAAGCAAGTTGGTACACACGGCGTCGGCATGGTTATTACCGATGCACAAGTCTGAACGCGTGCGGATCAATAACAGTCCCTCTGGTGAGCAGTTGGTGACACAACATTCACAATTGGCCAGCAATAAGCGCCCTCCGCTCTTGTTCCGTTGCGTTAAGCGAAAAGTTTGATGTTGGCTTCATGTGAATCGGTCGCATGGTTCGGCGGCTAGGCCAATTGTAACGTAACGGTACATTTCACTACTCCGGAATATTTATATTTTCGTACAAATCTCACCGGTGGTGGTGTTCCAGCCACGAAAGAGCGCGCCAGCATCCTTTTTTCGACTACTGGCTGAACTTCTTCGGAAACTCCGAAAATGCAGTCTGGTAGTGGTTGCGGGCATCGATGATTCCAGCCGAACTATTTTCGATGGGAAAAATGCGAAGGAACAGAGACCATCACAAAGAGGCAGGCTACTTGCACATGCAACTTTCTCTGCGGAAAGTCATTCGATTTTGGTGTGGAGACGGTGTAAAGCGGAGTCTTTTCCACGGACCGAAACACGTGCAGCCCGTGTGGCAATGACGGCGCGCGCACACACTGCAGTCCATGGTAGTCAATGGGAAAACGGTAGCCGGTACATCCGCCCAGGTGGTGAATGTTTCGGCAAGTCGCCAAGTTCAGCCGTTTCCGAGAACCAGACCCAATCGTGAAAAACGATGAAAAACGTCGCTTCCGCTTTTCACACCACCTTCGGGTTTGCTTAACCCGTGACCGGGTTAAACAATAAATGTAGCTTTCTGAGCCTTAATTGCTTTTAACAAGTCTGGTGTAGGCTTCCCTACCCTTCTTTTGTGCCTTTGCTTTTGGTGTACATGTCTAATGTGAATTCCCTTAAAGTAAGATTTGAACTTTTTCCATATTTCATAGGCATATAATTAGGGGAATTCTTCCCATCTTATGGCACTTAAAGCTGCTCTCGTGCAGTCAAAGTCGGCTCTGTTTAAATTAGGAACCCTTATCAAATTATCCTTAATAGTTCCTACTACATGTGCCTTAAATAGAATGCCCACTACAAGTCACCAAGAATAAGGCATTTCCTCGGAAAGTTTCTCTTATCTACTCTCAAATCACCAAATTAAGCTCCAGTTGCTGAGAGTGTGGCAGGGTTCCTGATCAGTACGAGGCTCCTATCCTCAGTTTATTGCTGTTGCCTTTTCCCACAGCGACATTAAGCCAAATGGACTCCAGAGACACATTTTTTACCCCATCTGCTACTTTTTGAGAACTGAATATGTTATTCACATAGAGCATTACACCACTCCCTTTCACTGCTGGACCCCTATTGCACGAAAACATATTGTATCCCTGGATCTCATCATCCTGCCAGTTATCACCAAGATACCCCTCACTGACCCATGCCTCCGTAATGCAAACAAAATCTGGTTCCTCCCCAGCAATATAACAGTTGAGCTCATCAAATTTGGATCGAATTCTCTGAGCATCAAGCATCATACACTTGACATATGTTCCATAACCACCTTTTGCTATTTCATGTTGAGGAGCTATTTCATCACTGGATGAGCCACTCTGCCTCCTTGAACTAGTGCTACCCCTATTGGCTGACTTTGGGGTTATATTGCCTTGGCTGTCACTATGGGCATATCCCTGAGATGGCAATGCCACTTCATGCATCCCCACCCCATTGCCTTGTTTCCCTGCAGGACACGCTCATATATTTTGTCTAACATATGCACCCCCTTCTCAGAGGAGTGCGGACCATCCCTCTGATAGAGGTCCCACGAGCCATAAACTCTGCACCACTCGTCAACAGAAGTGAAACCTAACTCATGGCAGGGCGTACCTACCCTGGCATTGGCTTCCAGTGCCCTAGAGCTCCACTCAGGTGAGGCTCCAGCCCCAGGCAAAATAGCAGTAACAATGACTCTGCTATTGATATCCTTCATGGGGCCAATGCTTCTCATAGAGACCACTTCCAAGCCTCTTTGGCACTCCAGACCAGTTCTTCTTGCGCTCAGTGGTCATTTTCGACCTACAGAGGTCCACCTCAGCTGTTAGGGACCCGCCCCAATCCTCGACAGACTTACTAGTTTCAAGGGCTTTCTAGTTCCGCCGCTGGTCTCCAGTATTCCTGAAAACCATCTCTAGCTTTAGGGATTCCTTAATTCCTCTGTTGAGGCCCCTTATAACAAGGCCACTTGAACTCTGTTATCTCTCAAGGGCCCCTGAACACTGCTAGGAGTGTTTCCTAGTTATCGACACTTGTGGTTTCAAGAACATTCTAGATCTGAGGCTGGCCCAAGGTATTTCTAACATCAACCGACAGCCAACAGGGAAGTTGCTTTAGTTTCTTATGGGACCTTGTTCATCCATTAGGGGCCATTCTCATACCTCAAAAGGAACCCAGCCCAGCCCCTTGGGACTCTCAGCAAGATCCTCTTCATCCCTCGGGATCCTCTTCTGCATTTAGTGGTCCATCACAGTCTTGCGTCTTTTCAGCACCGTCGAAATAACCATGTCTAGCTCTCATCTCGGAGGCATTGAGGATTTAAGATTGACCCTCACTCGTCCTTTTCAGCTTTTAAGGGTCATGTTCATTCCCCGGGGGCCCTCTCAAACCCAAAGATCATCCCAGCCCTCTCTGGTCCTCAGGCGACTTGTTCATTCCTCATCTTCCTAAATACATCCTCGGTTGACTAGGGCCCTCTTCATAGGCCTTGAGCCCTTTCTGTCAGCCCCGGGCACCTTTGGATTAACAATGCCCAGTACACCGTTGCATAATTTTCCAGTTCAATGTTGCATGGTGCGTGTGCACTGTACCTAACCTCCGGCCAGCTGACCTCGCTGTAGTAACGGTCAGCTGTGGATCATGTCACGTGTCACTATCATGTCAGCCAAGGTCAGACACCCATTCGGCAAAAATAGCTACAAATATAAGTGGTAGACTTTGCACTATGCTATAGACTATATCTCAAGCAAGAGTTTTAATGTTTAAGCGACTCACGTTTACCACGCAGAAATGTTTTGTTCAGGCAAACACCCCGCTTCCCCTTGCTGCGCCGGCTGCATCATTTTTGCTACATAGATACGCTTAGGTAGGCAAGTATATGCGAGTTATTTATTATGCAGCTAAAAAACTGAATGGCTATGCATCCATGTTCTGACAATGGCTTTCTGCAGTGGTACTTTTCCACCGGTAAGTTGCAAAATATGCGTTGCAATAGCGAGGAAGCTTAAGAGTGGAGAGAGATGAACAAATCATAGATTCTGCCATCTCAATGGTTTCAAATCGCCATTGATGGTAACGACTCGATGGGTTGCCGCCTTTGGTGTTTTCTTCCTTAAATTATGATGTTGAAACTATAGAATCATTTCTTAGTATAATCAAAAATTTGCACAGTATCTGATCCTAATTCCCCTTATGTTTTAGGGCAACATTCCGAATCACGTTGAAAGAAGAATTTGTGAAGTGAGAATCACTTCGGAGTTGATTCCGGTTTTTGGTACCAGCCTGACACCAGTTGGATAATTATTTCTCATAAGGACATGTAGACAGCTTTTCCATGCTGGAAGGAGTCCTGCTGATAGGACGTCTGATGCTTGAAGGAGAAATGCAAAGATATTAATTGGATATCATACCTTGGTTCCCTTTCAATGGCTGGACTTCATTTATTTCTTCATTCTTTAGGCGCATTTAATGTTAGGGTAAGTTGGTTAGATGCCACTTTATGTTAGAGGTGCCAAATCAAAATTGATGGGTCACAAGCATGGTTCGTGGGACGGAGGCCCCACTGAAAGGATGCAGAGCTCCTCTCGTGCTAGTTATATGTGTAGTTTAATGCATCAATAATTCATCTGCAATATCTGCTAGCATCCAGTAGTCGATAATAATCGTTTTCCACTTATGGCAGGGTATGCAAGAGAGCTAGCACGATGTGTTCTAGCTCCCGATAAACATACAAGGGGCGGTCCCTGGCACCAAAATGAGGCGAGGCAGAAGAAAATGCCGGATTTCGACCAGTATTTTTCATAGGGCGCGCGGCCCCAAAAGTTGCAGCTGCTCCAAAAACCAATTCTTCACCGGAATGTCACTCTGGGACAAAAACACACTCCTTTAGTGGCCGCAGTGGCATATCAAAGGGGCAAATGCGCCCTCCTAGCCTGAGAGGCATAAGCTCCCAAGAATCGTGCCGGGGCTCCAAAACTCGCGCTGGGGCCACCAAAATGCGCGTCGGTCCACCAGAATTGGCGCATGGCTCTCTAAATAAGTACTTCGGGTCCCAGAAAACTCGTTCCAAGGCTCGAAAACTTGCAACAGTAACCGCCAAAATCGCGTTGGGTAACAGCTAAGTACAACGCTTCCCACAAACTCGAATCTGTCCCCCAAAATATCGCGTTCGGGACCACAAATGCACCACAGATGCACCACAAATGTGCGTCAGAAGCCCCAAAAAACACAACAGGAACCTAAGAGGATAACGGGGGCCGACAATGCAACTGGCCCTCCAAAATGCACATAATCTCCAAAAAAGCGACAGGGCCTTAACACATGCTTTGCAGCCATAAATAAATATACCTGGACCTCTAAAAAAAAATATACAAGAAGCTCTTAGGGCACACAGAGGTCATAAGGACGCACCAGGGCCTGAAAAAGAGGCTGGGGCCGCAAATGGCAACATGGTTCCACAACGAGCAAAAGCACCGGGCGTTAAATGAAGACATCGGGATCTTCGAAAACGCCGACACGTACAAAAATCATCGGTGCCCGAAAAAACCAACAACACACTAAAACGAGGAGGGGTTTCGAAATTGCATTAGGCCGCAGTGCAGAAAGACGCAGCGGGTCCAACAATGAACACTGAGGAAGGGCCTCGGTTCGATAGCCATTCTGGGAGGATAGCAGCAAAGATATCAGGTGCATCAAAGCTGAGCGGATTCTGCATTTCATGACTACCACAAAACGTGGGAGGTATGGAATTAATGATCGGACTTAATTACTCGACTTTTCGCAGCGAACGCCCATACTAAGCATTCCAGCACGTCAAACATAGCGTAAGTCTATCATGTGGCAGTAATTACCAAAAGGCAGAAGGCCTAGCAGAAACTGTAGCATCGCACGAAGTGTGGCGAATGCGCCGAATGCGCAAGATGAGTGCGCATGTGCACGGACGTTGACTTTGTGGCGACCGGGTGATATGAACTGGAATGTCTGAAATTGGGAAATTTTATATTTAAAAGTGATGCGTAATATATTTGAAATTGAAGTTAGGGGTTTAATACATTTTCTCCTACTTGTTTTATAGTTTTGTTGCGTTTTATGCACCGAGGATATTTTTATGTGTCGGGGCGTTTTCGAAGGTGCATCAAGTTAGCATGGTCCCTGCGTGCCTTGAGAGCTTGCAGTGTACTTTTTGTTTGGAGCTCCATGTATGTTTATTTAGGGCTGCAATGCATGTTTTGAGACCCTGTCGCGTTTTGGGAGATTGTGTGCTTCAGAGCGTTAGTTGTATTTTCGGCCCCCGTTGTGCTCTTAGGGTCCCGCTGTGTTTATTTGGGGCTTCTAACGCGCATTTGTGGGCGTTCGGTATTGGGGCTTCGGTGCGATTTTTCTGTGTCCCAGCCTAACTTATCGCTCACAGGCGCGGGGTCCTGGTTACCCAACGCCAGTTTTCTGGGCTCAATTCTATTGTGGATCTTTTCTGATTTTTTTCTCTCTGAAAAGTCTGAATTCCCGCCCAACATTTCGAGGCCCTGGCGCCATGAATTTGTATCGCATCTCGACTTTTCGAATTTCGTTTTTTTTTCGGCGGCGTACATAATTTGTGAAGGCATCTGGTAATATGTTCTGTACTCCAGAGCCATTTTACCGACCCTGATATGGATTTTTGGGGGAATCCCTCCTTTTTGGAGGGCTCCAGCTTGACATTTTCGGATACCGATCCAGTTCTTGTCGTATGGGTGTAATTTCAGCAGTGTTCGTTGATTTTCAAGGGATACCAAAATAAAACCGTAGAATTGGGTGGAAGAGTTAGGGTTGAAATCCGACGAATCAGGAAAGATAGTGGTATATTAGGCCCTTCCATAGGATAATTTAGTTGATCACTAATCATTTCATTTCGATAGGTCCCTTTTGACAAAATTGCGGTCAAAATCCCAGACGCGTGAATTCATTCGCGAAGAATTTGTTATTTTAACTTATTTGACAGGTGCCTAGCAGCCAGCACCAAATGTTATAAAAATTGGCAAATTCCGAAGATTCCCATCAGAAAACCAATGAAACCCACTTCTTGTTGTCACCTTCGCGAAATTATCGTCCTAGGACTGAGAAATGATCAATTAAACTTTGCTTAGGGCATCAAGCTGGTAGAAATAATTAACAGTAGTGATGAATCTAGCTATATTCAGTTATTCTTGGATAACATAACTGTGGGTTGATCAATGGGAGATATCTGAAAGATATGCTGAGCATCAGCTTCGCTGCAATCTAGAGGCCATCGGGAAGATTCTTCTGTTCGAAAAAGCATTGAGACGTTGATTGGTTTTGACACTTGGGTATTTATCCACATATTACTTATTTATACCTTGGAATGGCCCAGTTTTCAGGGGAAAAAATTAGTATTGCTTTTGCGTGTTGAGTAAATAATGCACCATACCAAGAACAAACAGTACATTAATATGAAATCATGTTTCTCATTCCCGAACCATACTAAGGGCCTAAAAAACAATAGGAGGCCCCAACGCAATGGAGGCCCCTTTCAGGGAGCAGGAGGCCCCCTTTCGATCTTCCCCCTCGAAGAATTTCGTGGCGACGCCACTTGATATAAGTAAAACAAACTTCGGTAACCAGGGATCAAATTGTGGCATTAAAGGCCACGTACTTCGATGTGCTACATCCTTGCTGGACTGTGCACATCTAGGCATTGGAATCATTCGGCTAGGTGAAATGCTTCTAATTGTATATCAGTTTTTTAGCCGCAAAGAAATATTCACCATGCAAAACCAGACATGTCCAGCACACTTCGCGCTCCGAAAGTGGTGTATATTTCATGACTTGTTTTAGGATCAGCATTTCCTTAAGGAAGTGCTGACTGCGTCCCTGCCCCGAGTCTAGAGGCACGGCCGCACGTTCAATCGCGGACCTGGATATCCTCCCCACGTCTAGGAGGTTTCAGCCACGACGTGGTCCTCAATTTACTCCAAATTCCACCGGATGGTGGGTCAACAGCTGGTCCTAAATTTACTCCAGACTCCCCCGGGTGGTGCTTCAACAGTTAGCGCTTAATTTACTCTAATCTCCACCGGATGGCGGGTCTATAGGTAGTCCTTGTACGACGGGTCATTAACCCGCGCCCTGGAGGGGGGGGGGCGAAATCCGCCCACCTCTCCTGTTCTTCGTAGATAACTCCAGATTTTACCGGCCGATATACGTCGTTGTGTGTGTACCTGCTTAGAAGTGACCGGCGCGTTGTTTAAAGTAAGAAAAATGAAAATCGACGGAAAATTTTAGGAGTTGCGGGTCGGTAAAATAAAACAAAATTATCAACCCCAAAGCACAAATATCGGCGCTGATGCGCTTCCCGTATATTGGTAAAAAGTAAGTGTTCTTGGCAACACTAACGACTTGTTTTATGTATATTGTTATGCTACGTTGTTTCAAAGTCATGTCAGGTCACCGAGGTCAAGTCAGGTCAAGTTCATGACAAGTTAGTACACGCCCTATAGGGGTGAAGGGCGAAATCCGCCCACCACTCAGATTTGTCTTACATAACTCCATATTGTATCGGCCGATATACGTCATTTTTTTGTACCTGCCTAGAAATGACCGGCGCATTGCTTAAAGCAAGACAAATGAAGATCGGCCGAAAAGTTTTCAAGTTATGGGCCGTTAAAGTAAAAACAAATCGCGGCGCCAGACCATAAAAATCAGCGTTGATGCGCTTCCCGTATATTGGCAAAAGGGAAGTGTTCTTGACAACACTAGCGGCTTGTTTAATGCATGTTGTTATGCGATGTAATTTAAAAGTCATGTTAGATCGCCGACGTCATCATGACAGGCTAGTGGAACCAAACTTGGTCAACTGGAATGTTGTTATAAATGCAAATGACTGTCATGCAATTGATGTCACTTTGCATGTTACTCACTATACATCCAGAAATCTACTGTTTGTCATTGTGTGCCTAAGCGTTTCTATACTTTTGTCATGTATTTCACTCCTTTCTTTGCGAAGCCGTTTGTGCCGAGCCGCCGAACGGAGCAGTCGGGTGGGCAGCCCGATTCCGGTAACTGGAGCAGGTGATGGCCTGATAAAGCGCCCCTATATAGGTGACCTGAGGTCAAATGGCGGATCTGGCATCTGTATTGCATCATTAGTAATGTCTGAAACATCATTAATGAAAATTTTGGAGCACTTAAACAAAATCACAGAGATCCATAACAATGAGAAGCCAAGCCACGCAAAACCATCAAATTTTGCTATTTTGACCTCATTTGACCTTGAATTGACTTAAGGTCACCAAATTTGCACACTACAGAGTTCACTTCTTGCCCATCTACCCTGCGAATTTCGTTGCTCTAGCCTTAACAGGAGCCGAGATCTTAGGGAAGCGGAATCCGCCCTCCCCCATCCAGTGCGCGTAATTTTCAGAAGCCCTCCAGGGCGCGTGTTAAGGGGGCGGCGTGCTGTGACCGCGACCCCGTGCCACCTGGCGGTGGTCAACGCTAGGTTACCTGAACAGCTGCTTACTACTTTCTCAGCATGGTCACATTTAGTGAGTATTATGTGCACCGGAGAGTTGTTCAGTTATCCAGTCGGCATAAGCAGGGGGGGGGGGAGTTATTTTTTAGTCGTGCCGATCTGTAAAGTTCACTTGGGCCGCCTTTAAAGTGAGTGGGTTTTGCAAGCAAACCTAAGGCGTTTATGTCAGGCGTTTACGTTTATGTTTTGGGGAGCTTTTCCTTATGGTTTTGGAATATTTTTGTGGTGAAGGTGGGGGCTGGATGGGGACATCTTCCGGATGTCTATATGGTTTTAGTCTTAATTTACTCCTCCGCAAAACAAGTTGTAGCGTGGGGGAGGGGAGGGGGTATTGTGTTCGAAAGGAGAAGATAATTCAGGACTCGTATGTGCAGTTTTTCAACGTGCTTTTTCAATACTCGAGCCGAGCGGCATTGTCTTTCGAATACCACTCGACACCAGGGACCTACGGGATGGTTTGCAGTTGTGGTTCAGTATGCTGTCCCTATCTGCTTACTCTCCTTCCTACTGCAGAGAGGTCGTCATCTGCCTCTCCCATACACTAACCCAATAACCAACATAGATTATGCTATCCTTACCTAATCTATTGATACGACCAGCAAACACTCCTACTCCACGCACCATGAAAGTAGGCTGACACATTTCTACTGTACCCATCAATCTACTCGACACACTAGCCTCCCCTCCCCGCCGAGTTTAGCCTGGTTTGCGGCCCTCCCCCACAAGTCAGGTATCTCCTCCCCTCTCCCCGCCGAGTTTAGCCTGGTTGGCGCCCCCCACCTGTACGCCGAGAGCGGACCGGTGCGGCCGCCTCGCCTCTGCGACTACACCGGCGACTACTTCTGCACCATCTGCGCCTGGAGCAGCGACACAGTCATCATTCCGGCCAGGGTGGTGCGCAACTGGGACTTCGGCAAGTACCCGGTGAGCACGCACGCCTGGCCTCGCGAGCACTTCCGTTGATGTCGGCAATTTTTTTATGGCCAGGCAAGGGCCCAATAATGCCAAACATTTTGCCAAGGGGCAAGTCATTTTAAGTCGATTCCCTAAAGGCTAACTGCCAAGAAAATAATGCAATCAATCTCACCCACAAAGGCAGATTTTAAAAATACATTTTGAATGTTTATTATCGTCCTCTTTTCCCCTCCCTCTCTCTCTCTCTCTCTCTCTCTCTCTCACTCTATATCTCTCCCTCTCTCTCCATCTCTATCTCTCCCTCTCTCTCTACATATATCTCTATATCTCTCTCTTTCTCTCCATTACCCCATCAATGTCCCCTCCTTATTTTCTCTATATATTACTACCATTATCACTTTGCCCCTATCTCAGTCTCTTCCTCTGTTTCTACATCTTCATCTTTATCTTCCTCGGTCTCCGTCTCTATTTCTGAGAACAGTGACCCATGGCAAGACTGCATTGCGGATCATTTAAAGTAGGGAAGGTCGTTCCCCATCTGCATGAAGAAGTGTGTGGAAAGCATGCAGGTTCCTTGTAAGCAAGCACATATAACTAATCAATAAGTACTGCGACATTGTTTAATGCAACGAAGAATGGATCTTAAGTGTTCCTGGATTTTAGACATTGCGTGAGACGAAGTGTACGACCCTCAATATACCAGGAGGTGCTGAGTTTACATCAAAAGTAACGCTAGGGATGTTCCATGGAACACAGCGAGACACTAACACAAACTTCAAAGTAGAAATTCTAGCAACATCCAGGGACAACGCTGATCTGACGGTCCTCAAATCTCTACACATACGTAATCTACGGCCGCAACTAAACACGCAAACGACGTCTTGGTATATCACATAAAATTACATAAACAAAGCATACTTTGTGTATTACGCGTTATATTGGATATGTGTCTATATATGTGCGTGCATGTATACGTCGATATGTATATCGACACATACATGTATGGTATGGTCCGATATGGACATGTATGGTCCGATATGGACCATCGGCTCGGGCTTCCTCAGAGGATTCTATCTTGACCTAGTTGATTTCTGGTTTGGAGTTTCTTGAAGTGTCTGCACCAATGATGATGCTTTTCTGTGATTCACGTGTATTTGTGCACGCTTTTTCAGTTGTTAACCCTGCCATTTTTTATATCACTCCTGACGATGGCCCCTGGCCGAAACGTTGAGCAATGTAGCATAATCCCTAACGTTACTTTTGATGTAAACGCATCACCTCCTGGTATATTGAGGGTCGTACATTTCGTCTCACGCAATGCATAAGTATTGCAACATGCCACCTTTGCCCCTGGCTGTGCTGTTCCATGAGGCTGCCTTTTGTTATTGAACCGTCGCCAGCGCGCCACTGGAAGAGTGCATGGAAAATTCACGATCGATGGAAGCAGAATGGCTCACAAGGGACCTGCTTGCACAGTATTGATCGAGGGGAAGGAAGCAAGTGCTGCTGTTACCTTAGTCACCCTGAAACATTGGAGGGCAACTGCATGCGGCCCTGTGCCACGTCTTGAAGTTCGGGGTGGGGATGGCATTAGTTGCTGGGCATAGCCACAAGGCAGTAGGGCAGAACGGGAGTAGTGATATGGCCACCAGATCTGAGATCCATGAATAGTAAAATACTTGGGACCGGATTGAATCATTTGAGCCGGCTTCTTCCACCAAACTCCCATGTCTGACTGCTATTATAGTTGCACGTGAAGCTTCACCTCACCTGGTGTGAACTGTCATCAACTGAATCGGATTCTCTCAATATTTCATGACGGAGAGGAAAGGCATGGGCGTACCTGTCGTCAACGTCAAAAACAATTCATCCCTTGGAATTAACTCCATGAAGAATATAGCGTTGACATCCAGACACTGCATCACAACAGCTGTTCCTGCGACACACTGGTTACGTCACTACTTACATGGTGCTGTGATCGGCTACCTGCTTGAATGCGATGAGTGGGCAATGTTCTGTGGTATGTGCATGGGCATGTGCCGGACAATGGATGCATATAGCCGTGTGTGTAGGCTGTTTCAGTGCATTAGGCATGCCACTTCCAGCTTGGACATGCGGTGCGACCCTTGTCTCGTCCCTGTCCCTATCAGAGGTCGCGTAGCGCGATCCTCTGTCTCCTCCCTCATCCTACTAGAGGCCACTCGGCGCGACCCCCTGTCTCGTCACTGTTCCTATCAGAGACCGCACGGTGCGACACCCTGTCTCGTCCCTGTCCCCATCAGAGACTGCACGGTGCGACCCCCTGTCTCGTCCCTGTCCCTATCAGAGACCGCACGGTGCGACCCCCTGTCTCGTCCCTGTCCCTATCAGAGACCGCACGGTGCGACACCCTGTCTCGTCCCTGTCCCCATCAGAGACTGCACGGTGCGACCCCTGTCTCGTCCCTGTCCCTATCAGAGACTGCACGGTGCGACCCTGTCTCGTCCCTGTCCCTATCAGAGACTGCACGGTGCGACCCCTGTCTCGTCCCTGTCCCTATCAGAGACTGCACGGTGCGACCCCTGTCTCGTCCCTGTCCCTATCAGAGACCGCACGGTGCGACCCCTGTCTCGTCCCTGTCCCTATCAGAGACCGCACGGTGCGACACCCTGTCTCGTCACTGTCCCCATCAGAGACCGCACGGTGCGACCCCCTGTCTCGTCCCTGTCCCTATCAGAGACCACACGGTGCGACCCCTGTCTCGTCCCTGTCCCTATCAGAGACTGCACGGTGCGACCCCTGTCTCGTCCCTGTCCCTATCAGAGACCGCACGGTGCGACACCCTGTCTAGCCCCTGTTCCTATCAGAGGTCGCGTGGCGCGACCCCCTGTCTCGTCCCTGTCCCTATCAGAGACCGCACGGTGCGACACCCTGTCTCGTCCCTGTCCCCATCAGAGACTGCACGGTGCGACACCCTGTCTCGTCCCTGTCCCCATCAGAGACTGCACGGTGCGACACCCTGTCTAGCCCCTGTTCCTATCAGAGACTGCACGGTGCGACACCCTGTCTCGTCCCTGTCCCTATCAGAGACCACACGGTGCGACACCCTGTCTAGCCCCTGTCCCTATCAGAGACCGCACGGTGCGACACCCTGTCTAGCCCCTGTCCCCATCAAGAGACTGCACGGTGCGACACCCTGTCTAGCCCCTGTTCCTATCAGAGACTGCACGGTGCGACACCCTGTCTCGTCCCTGTCCCTATCAGGAGACCACACGGTGCGACACCCTGTCTAGCCCCTGTCCCCATCAGAGACTGCACGGTGCGACACCCTGTCTCGTCCCTGTCCCTATCAGAGACCCCATCGGTGCGACACCCTGTCTAGCCCCTGTTCCTATCAGAGGTCGCGTGGCGCGACCCCTGTCTCGTCCCTGTCCCCATCAGAGACCGCACGGTGCGACACCCTGTCTAGCCCCTGTCCCTATCAGAGACCGCACGGTGCGACACCCTGTCTAGCCCCTGTCCCTATCAGAGACCACACGGTGCGACCCCCTGTCTCGTCCCTGTCCCCATCAGAGACTGCACGGTGCGACACCCTGTCTAGCCCCTGTCCCTATCAGAGACCGTACGGTGCGACACCCTGTCTCGTCCCTGTCCCTATCAGAGACCGCACGGTGCGACACCCTGTCTAGCCCCTGTCCCTATCAGAGACCGCACGGTGCGACACCCTGTCTCGTCCCTGTCCCCATCAGAGACCGCACGGTGCGACACCCTGTCTAGCCCCTGTCCCTATCAGAGACCGCACGGTGCGACACCATGTCTAACCCCTGTTCCTATCAGAGGTCGCGTGGCGCGACCACCTGTCTCGTACCTGATCCTACTAGAGGACACCAGGCGCGACCACCTGTCTCGTCCCGGTTCCCTCGACCAGAGGTCGCACGGCGCGAACCCCCGTCTCGCTCCTGGTCCTATCAGAGCTGTTGTTGTTGTTATTGCTGCACAAAGGCGTGGTTGGTTTCGACACACACCATGTTCTGATTGTGAAACCAAACAAACGCTGGATGTGTTACTGGACAGACAGCGACTATGAAGCAGCTCATGTGGTGGTTGGGTAACCAAACATACGCTGGCTGTGCTACTGGACAAACAGCGACTATGAAGCAACTCATGTGGTGGTTGGGTAACCAAGTGCACACTGGCTGTGCAACCGGACCAGCAGCAACAGTTTGGCTAAACGCGTGGTGGTTTGGTAGCCAAGCGAAGGCCATGTGTTATTACTGCGTGTCCGAGCATGCATTGATGTTGTAAGCCGACACACAGTGGCTATGGCCATGCATATCGTGGCTGCGATAGCAACATGTCGGTTCTAATTCTTCCTCTATATATTTATCTTTCTCCCTCTGTCTATCTATCTTACTCCCTCTCTTCCTCTCTTTCTCTCTCTCTCTCTCTATCTCTCTCTCTCTCTCTCTCTCTCTCTCTCTCTCTCTCTCTCTCTCTCTCTCTCTCTCTCTCTCTCTCTCTCTCTCTCTCTCTCTCTCTCTCTCTCTCTCTCTCTCTCTCTCTCTCTCCCTCACCACTCGCCAGGTGGCTCGCGCTGTACTGCAATATCTGGAGCTGATGTACCATCTGCCTGTCTTGTACCTGGAGGAGGCCAACAGAAACCTCTTCGTTTACGTTGAGGAACTAGCTCGTGTGAGGGTGAGTACCTGGCGGTCCAATAATGCCGCAGTCTTGAACAGCTAGCTAATGTGCAGGTGAGTACTTGGCCGTCCAACAACGTTGTGGTCATGACGAACTGCCTCCTGTGGGAGTGAACACTTGACTGTCCAGCAACGTTACAGTCTTGCAGCCCTCCCGCTGCAATAATGTGCCAAACTGATAGGCTATGCAGCTCCCGTCACAAAATGTACGCCGGCTAATGCAACCTCAATATTGGCATCTATGTACCGCTTTGACGTGTTCCACTGTACAGTATGTAGTAGCTGTGTGCTTAAGTTCATTTTCAATTGGGCATCAGATGGCAATGCGTTTATTGAATTTCGCCATAATTTTACCGATGTTAATTTTGCAGTAAGTGGCTGTTGAATGTCACCCTTCGTTCCAATTTTCGAATTTTGGCGTACCGATTCTAGATTGTACTGAGTGCCGCCAGTAGCAGACCACACTGAGTACCACTCACTGGACTGTACTGAGTACCGCCAGCAACAGACCACACTGAGTACCACTCACTGGACTGTACTGAGTACCGCCAGCAACAGACCACACTGAGTACCACTCACTGGACTGTACTGAGTACCGCCAGCAACAGACCACACTGAGTACCACTCACTGGACTGAACTGAGTACCGCCAGCAACAAACCACACTGAGTACCACTCACTGGACTGTACTGAGTACCGCCAGCAACAGACCACACTGAGTACCACTCACTGGACTGTACTGAGTACTGCCAGCAACAGACCACACTGAGTACCACTCACTGGACTGTACTGAGTACCGCCAGCAACAAACCACACTGAGTACCACTCACTGGACTGTACTGAGTACCGCTAGCAACAGACCACACTGAGTACCACTCACTGGACTGTACTGAGTACCGCCAGCAACAGACCACACTGAGTACCACTCACTGGACTGTACTGAGTACCGCCAGCAACAGACCACACTGAGTACCACTCACTGGACTGTACTGAGTACCGCCAGCAACAGACCACACTGAGTACCACTCACTGGACTGTACTGAGCACTGCCAGCAACAGACCACACTGAGTACCACTCACTTGACTGTACTGAGCACCATCAGTGCTATGCTGTACTAAGCAGACACCGCTCACTAGAACGTGGGCGCTGCATGACCCCTGCAGTCGATGCGTCCCTGAGCCCCATTAAATAAACAAACGCTCGCTAGATTCCACTGAGTCTGAATAATTCAAGACTCTAAAGGCTGTGGAACGGTGGTCCGCACCTTGGCCGGGTCGTGCAGCGGGCAGTGGTGTAATGGGGTACGGTGGTCTGCACCTTGGCCTGGTCGTGCAGCGGGCAGTGGTGTAATGGGGTACGGTGGTCTGCACCTTGGCCGGGTCGTGCAGCGGGCAGTGGTGTAATGGGGTACGGTGGTCTGCACCTTGGCCGGGTCGTGCAGCTGACAGTGAGGTAGTGGGTTACGGTGGTTTGCACCTCGGCTTGGTCGTGCAGCGGGCAGTGAGGTAGTGGGTTACGGTGGTCTGCACCTTGGCCGGGTCGTGCAGCGGGCAGTGGTGTAGTGGGGTACGGTGGTCCGCACCTTGGCCGGGTCGTGCAGCTGACAGTGAGGTAGTGGGGTACGGAGGTCCGCACCTTGGCCGGGTCGTGCAGCTGACAGTGGTGTGGTGGGGTACGATGGTCCCCACCTTGGCCTGGTCGTGCAGCTGACAGTGAGATAGTGGGGTACGGTGGTCCGCACCTTGGCAGGGGTACGGTGGTCCCAGCCAACAGGGAAGTTGCTTTAGTTTCTCATGGGACCTTGTTCATCCATTAGGGGTCATTCTCAACCTCAAAAGGAACCCAGCCCAGCCCATTGGGACTCTCAGCAAGATCCTCTTCATCCGTCGGGATCCTCTTCTGCATTTAGTGGTTCATCACAGTCTTGCGTCTTTTCAGCACCGTCGAAATAACCATGTCTAGCTCTCATCTCGGAGGCATTGAGGATTTGAGATTGGCCCTCACTCGTCCTTTTCAGCTTTTAGGGGTCATGTTCATTCCCCGGGGGCCCTCTCAAACCCAAAGATCATCCCAGCCCTCTCTGGTCCTCAGGCGACTTGTTCATTCCTCATCTTCCTAAATACATCCTCGGTTGACTAGGGCCCTCTTCATAGGCCTTGAGCCCTTTCTGTCAGCCCCGGGCACCTTTGGATTAATAATGCCCAGTACACCGTTGCATAATTTTCCAGTTCAATGGTGCATGGTGCGTGTGCACTGTACCTGACCTCCGGCCAGCTGACCTCGCTGTGGTCACGGTCAGCTGTGGACCGCTCCGTGTCACGATCATGTCAGGCAAGGTCGGACACGCATTCGGCAAAAATAGCTACAAATATAAGTGGTAGACTTTACACTATGCTATAGACTATATCTCAAGCAAGAGTTTTAATGTTTAAGCGACTCACGTTTACCACGCCGAAATGTTTTGTTCAGGCGAACACCCCGCTTCCCCTTGCTGCGCCGGCTGCATCATTTTTGCTACATAGATACGCTTAGGTAGGCAAGTATATGCGAATGATATATTATGCAGCTAAACAACTGAATAGCTATGCATCCATATTCTGACAATGGCTTTCTGCAATGGTACTTTTCCACCGGTAAGTTGCACAATAAGCGTTGCAATAGCGTGGAAGCATAAGAGTGGAGAATAGATGAACAAGTCATAGATTCTGCCATCACAATGGTTTCAAATTGACATTGATGGTAACGACTCGATGGCTTGCCGACTTTGGTGTTCTCTGGTGTTTAAATTATGATGTTAAAACTATTGAATAATTGCTTAGTATAATCAAAAATTAGCACAATATCTGATCTTAATTCCCCTTATGTTTTGGGGCAACATTCCGAATCGCGTTGATAGAAGAATTTGTGAAGTGAGAATCCCTCCGGAATTGATTCCGGTTTTTGGTACCAGCCTGACACCAGTTGGGTAATCATTTCTGATAAGGACATATAGACAACCTTTCCATGCTGGAAGGAGTCCTGCTGATAGGACGTCTGATGCTTGAAGGAGAAATGCAAAGATGTGAATTGGATATCATACCCTGGTTCCCTTTCAATGGCTGGATTTCACTTATTTCTTCATTCTTTAGGCGTATTTAATGTTAGGGTAAGTTGGTTAGATGCCACTTTATGTTAGAGGTGCCAAATCAAAATTGATGTTGTCACAAGCATGGTTCGTGGGACGGAGGCCCCACCGAAAGGATGCAGAGCTCCTCCCATGCTAGTTATATGTGTAGATTAATGCATTAATAATTAATCTACATTATCTAATAGCATCCAGTAGTCGAAAATATTCGTTTTCCACTAATGACAGGGTATGCAAGAGACCCAGAACGTGTTAGATGGATGCTGTGGACAACGTCCTACTGCATTAATATAGCAGTAGGTCCTAAATAATAGACCGATCTATCGCCCATAACATTATGTTGTGCATGATGGGAAATTAAATGCGCCACTTATAGATCGTCTACGTAATGACTGTTTCTTCTGGACTACTTTCCCAAGAGCGTTCACATCGTATTTTCCTTTTCAATTCATCATCACCGCCATTCTGGCCGTGGCTGCCGCCGCCCCTTCTGGACTGCCTTCCGAACACGATATCGTCAACATCCTCAGGCAAGACATCGACTACAACGACGACGGCTCCTACGAGGAATCGTGAGTGGATATCCATCCTGAAGTGGTGTGGTGGGGACTGCTAACGTCTCGCCCCAGCTGGAGCATGGATGAGCGCCCTTTACGCGAGCATAGCTACTTTCCCTACACTTAATATCTCTTTGGCAAAGATAGAGAGTGGACAGAACGCGAATCGAAAGAAGGGACGGTCTTTAACAACTGATACTGTTGTATCGTTCGAGATTAATTCCGCATGCTCTAATGACTCACCCGTGACATCATTTCATGCCCTGATGACGTGCCCGTGACGTCATTTCATGCTATGATCACACGTACTCGTAATGTTCTAGAATTTCTTTCTTTACCCCACCCCCGAGGTGCCTGATGACGACAAGCAGCCCCCTGTCTCGTACGAACCGCAGTACGAGCGTGTTCTCGTCGGCTACAGGGCTCGCTACATCTAGTGCCACACCTGTCGCGATCCCTGGCTTGAAAGACATATCAATCTCACTTTGTCATCATTGAGATGTCGCACTGTGCGGTATCTTCGTATTTAAGAATGTTCTACTGCGCATCTTGTGTGTCGTGGATGTGTGCTGAATGCATGAACATCAAGGAAGCATGTTCGGAATTCGAAACATTTCTTTGACTGCATTTGTAGGCGGGCGATGTCGCGACAGGGCTTAAAGAGACATGTAGAGTAATGTCTCAACGAAAAATGTAACGTTCCGGGGTGTTAGTATCAGCTCATTGTTCGCCAAATCAGCGTCTTGGACGGACGTTCACACGCTGGAGGTCTGCAATTAGAGAGGATCGTAACCAAAGCGCAGGTTCGTAATGTCCGAGCTGCGAACGGTGTACCAAAGAAACGGTAGAGGTGTTAAGAGTACGGGCAGATTGAGGTTCGTAAAGCGAGCGGGCCGTAATGGATCAGTGCGCATAGCAGAAATAGAAGTACTTTGGAATCGAAGCGTAATTTTTTCGACTTCTGACACAATGTTCGATGGTAAATCCAATATATTTTATGTATTCTATGCTTCATTGTAATGGATGTGAAGCACCGCGCTACAATATAACAGTAGTTACTTCTCACCACTCCAGTTCGTCAAGACGTCTTTCAATCTAGCACATGGGCAACCCCTTGCTGTTTACTGTCTTCGCCGACTACCTGGCACTGTTCTGAGACGTAGCCATGGTCGTACAGACGCCGACGATGCGCAGTTACTGGTTGCGGGAAAAACGAACAAAATTATCATGGTTATCTCGCGTAGGAAAAAATGCGCTAGCTTCGCTCGGTCCGTGGTCCAGGAATCACGTTATCCAAGTAAATGTGATTGAAACATTGCTCATAGTCTTTGGAAGTCTCCAAAATATATTTTGGCGACGTTTCCTACGTTTCCCACGTTTCCATCAGTCGAATTGCAAAATCGCTACCCGCTCCTTAGTTAGTGCACTACTGGCATCTGAACGATTCCAGGATAAATAACCACTGTGCAATGCTTGGATGTGCTGCTTTCCTGCCCGATGGCAGAGTATTGGGCGCTAATGTCCATCCGATGAATGTACTTAAGAAGATCGTATTCAGCATCCCATATATGGCAATATGGCAAAAACATGTTTTGGAAACATGTCATATTCTGAGATTGTACATCATACGCTTGAATGTGCTGCATCCATGAGCCATAGCCAAGGTCTGAGTTATTTCATGTTGTCAAACAATTCCTTACGAAAATTATGAGGTACCCAAAGATGTGACATTATTTCCATTTTTGTACGTTTTTTTTTTGGTGAATGGGTATGAATCGATGCCCATGATGCGTCATTTTATGATATGTTTTGTATGTGCGCGCTAAGCAGACTATTACCTACGCAAATTAGGTACATGCAATGCATCACCATGTCTTGGACATCGAGCCTACGCTATACTATGTTCTACATTGTTGCTATGTTCGAACACATCCTCTATACATTTAGTGCCATTCTCATAGAGTGATGGCACAAATATTGGTCGTTGATGTATCTGAATGCACTTATTTTACCATATGAGATGAGTACTTACTGATATGACATCGTTAGTGCTCAACTGCGCTTTCATTCTGCATTTTATGCATCAATGACATATGCATAAAAATATGGTACACCTATGTTTAAAAAAACGTCCTGATCAGCATTCGTTTTCAAGATATCCTGTAATTTGAAATGTCCTAATCTACCTTGTAGCATGTGTTTCCAAGTTGGTTTACTGTCGTCTATCATTCGCTTCGACCACACCATTTCAGTGTTCTAGTTCAGCTAGCATCAGGGAGGGGGGGGGAGGATTTTTTAGTCGTGCCGGCCTGTAAAGGTCGCCTTTAAAGCGAATGTGTTTTGCAAGCAAAGTTAAGGCGAAAGTGCATTTACGTTAGGGGAGTTTTTTGTTGTAGCGTGTGTGATGTTTTTGATGCTGAAGATGGGGGCTGGGTTGGAACATCTTCCGCATGTCTATATGATTTTCGTTTTACTTTGCTCCTCCGCAAGATAAGTTGTAGCTGGAGTGGGGGTGGGGGGTATTGTGTAGAAACGGGGAAGATAATTCAGTTCTCGTGTGTGCAGTTTTTCGACGTGATTTTTCAATACTCGAGCCGAGCGGCATTGTCTTTCGAATACCACTCAACACGAAGGACTTACGGGATGGTTTGCAGTTGTAGTTCAGCATGCTGTCCCTGTCTGCTTCTTCTCCGTCCTGCTGCAGAGAGGTCGTCACCTGCCTCCGTCGTACACTGTCCCAACAACCAACACAGATCACGCTATCCTTACCTAATCTATTGCACACAGCACGACAATACGACCAGCAAACGCTCCTATTCCGCGCACCATGAATGTAGACCGACACATTTCTACTGTACCCACCAATCTACTCGACACACTAGCCTCCTCTCCCCGCCGAGTTTAGCCTTGTTGGCGCGCCCTCCCCCACAAGTCAGGTATCTCCTCCCTCCTCCCCGACGAGTTTAGCCTGGTTGGCGCGTCCTCCTCCACAAGTCAGGTATCTCCTCCCCTCTCCCCGCCGAGTTTAGCCTGGTTGGCGCCCCCTCCCCCACAAGTCAGGTATCTCCTCCCCTCTCCCCGCCGAGTTTAGCCTGGTTGGCGCGTCCTCCTCCACAAGTCAGGTATCTCCTCCCCTCTCCCCGCCGAGTTTAGCCTGGTTGGCGCCCCCTCCCCCACAAGTCAGGTATCTCCTCCCAGCCGAGTGAGCCGGAGGTGAGGCTGAGGCGGCAATAGCGGCCGGTTCAGGCACGGCTTATTAGGAGGGCACGACAGCAGCAGATGAAACTCACCTCACATGGTCGATGCGTGTCGCCCTCCGGCCGTCCGCCACTGTCCAGCTGGCTACTCCGTCCGGTACTCCCGCTCTCTCTCCCGCTCCCGCTCCCGCTCCCGCTCCCGCTCCCGCTCCATGGCGCAATGTGAGCGGTCTGTCCTCCTGTGTCCGTCTCTCTCTCTCTCCTCTCTCTCTCTCTCTCTCTCTCTGGTGATGCAAATTACACCTACTATTGATATAACTAGGATGGGCGTAGCAGACCGCACCATGAAACTTTTCCGATACCTGTCTTCACCACAGTACCGAGAAAATGCTCGCCATCGACGTTACTCGGAACGAGTTTAATAAATATGCATTTTCAGTAATGTGGGGTCTTCTTCAAGGTGAAAGTGCCGATGGAAGTCTCAAATCGAATCAGGCATCAGTAATGGTTGATGTTTACCGTTCCCAAATAAGTGGAAGATGACACCCAGGCCTCAGTTCCTCGCTCCACAGTGTACGCTAACTATCCTTAGAATGCTCTCGGGCGTTACCGAAGCGCATTTGACGTCACGACCTGTTTACGGTAAAAATCCAGCTACATTGAGTCACATGGATGCTGCTAACGAGCTACGCCGAACTAACACTCATCATCGGAATCTGAGGTGCATCAGATTGGACGAGTTCGTTGCAGAGCATGGCCGTGCTAGTGTGTCGTCAGACCGTTTCTGATGATCAGAGGCGCATCGAGATACTTCTGGTCAGGGCCCGGGGCTTCACGACAGATGTGTGGTGCATGCACGGCGCAGCTATCATCGCCGTACAGAAGCTACTAAGAAGGCGGACGGTGACTGACAAGCAGATAAGCGCGATCCTGTTGTAGGATATGATGCTGCTGCAGGCAGGGTCATCAGGAGTTGGAGGGTCTGATCCTGCTTACAGGCAGGGTCATCACCAGTTGGAGTGGCCGAATGCTGCTGCGGGCAGGGTCATCACCAGTCTGAGGGTTCGATGCTGGTGTCGGCAGGGACATCAGCAGTTGCAGGGTGTGATGCTGCTGCTGGCATGGGTATCAGCATTTAAAGGGTCCGGATTCAAGTGGGGGACGCCAGGTTCGCTTGAAAACTCTTCATTGCAGTCGATGCTATATGGTGAACGTTAAAACTTGGTATTCGGGTGAGGGGTGCACAGTACACAGAACCCCGGTTGACCCAATGGATTTGCTGTCGTTGGGTAGAAGTGTCGCTGTATATACGTTTGAACAGTAGTTGCCACGTCAGTGGTTGATTTCAGCTCGACAGCTCCTCTGGGTTTCAGATAGGACTCGACTGAGTGGCAACAAATGTTCGCCAGACCCAGTAGACACGGGCACGGGCTCCCATGACTTCATTTTGAATACCCACGCGAGTGCTGTTTTTTGTGCTAAATTCATAGTTGTAAACTTAAAGGTGCAGTGTGAGAATGAGCGGACGATAATATAACTGATGGAAAATTAACACTAATACCCTATTGTCGAAAACTTGAGCGGTAATATTTCTCCGATGAAGATACATTTTGCAGAGGGTCTTTTTTCAATTGGCAAAACATAATCACTTAAAGTGAAAATATTTCTGTTCCAATGACGTTTCCGCAAGCAAACGTCATTGGACCTGTCCAACGACGTTGCCAATCTGCACACAAACCTGTCCCGCGAATTCCGATCCGAACTCGAATACCTCCACATATTCCTCTGCTTGCAAACTCGCCCTCCAAGTCTAACTTCATTTCTGGCTCGTGCCCAGAGACCTCCGTCTCTGGGCACGAGCCAGTCCTGCCAGCTCCGACCCGTCTTCACCCATGGTCCCAAGTCCGTCCCTCCCCCTCCCAACCGCATACCCTACATCCGCCCCTAGTTGCACGCAGCATAAGTCTGCCCATCCTACCTCCACCCCTGGCTGCACCGCACAGGTATGACCGCCACCCCCGGACGCCTGCCCTACCTCCGCCCCTGATTGCACCGCACATTGCCGACCAACCAGCGCCACTGTATATACACAAGGCCGGATGGTCGGCCCTGCACCCACCGTACTTCCCGTGACATCGACCACCGTCCGAACCTCGACGCACGACCTCAGAGACTCGCCGAACGCGGTCCCGAGCGCGCCCGGCCAGCCGTATCCTCGTCAAGCGCACTGGCAGCGAAGCGTCTTATACACCAGGCGGCTGCTCAACACGACCTCCAAGGAGCCCGCCGCGGCTCCACCAGCTGGCGGTAGCGGGCGGCGGTCGTCCGCCAGGCCGGGTCCAGAGCACCGCCACCGGCCGCCAGCCGCCACGCAGCCAGACCCGATGGCGTGCGCGAGGAGCGTGGTGTGCGTGGCGCCGCTGGTGCTGCTGCTGCTGCAGCTGCCGCCGTCGACGGCCGTCTTCACGTTCCCGCAGGACGAGCGGCCGCACGAGCGCCAGTGTGAGACGGCCGACGGCGGGCCGGGCCGGTGCGTGGCCCTGGCGTCGCGCCGGTGCGCGCTGTTCCTGACGGCGGCCGACCTGGTAGCGCGCCGGCCGCGGCTTTGCGTGTTCAGCGCGGCCAACCTGGTCGTCTGCTGTCCCGTGCACGCGCTAGTGGCGGACGGGACGGCGAGGCCGCCGCCGCCGCGGAAAACGACCCCGCCGCGTACCGGACGGGCTGGCCGGCCCCCCGCCAGACCCACAGCCGGACCTACTGTCAGACCTTCGCCGAGACCAGCCGCTGTCGCAGACAAACCCGTCACGCCGGACGAGACCACTCCGCCGCCGGCTCCGCCGACGCCCACGCCGAGCCGGCCGGCCGCCGTGCCGACGCAGCTCGTGCGCCAGTTCGCCGAGCGGCCCGCGCCGTCGGACCGGCCGCCCGGAGCGGCCGGCTCGGCGCGCGTGCCCGGCTGCGGCGGCAGCTCGCCGTTCCGCCTGTTCCGCGCCGGCGGCCGCTACTCGGCCCGGCGGCCGGCGCGTCTGCCCTCCACGCCCGAGCAGCTGGGCGCCCAGCCGTGGACGGCGCTGGTCGGCTTCGTCGACGCGGCCGGCGCCGGCCGCTGGATCTGCGCCGGCGCGCTGCTGGCGCCGCGCGTGGTGGCGACGGCGGCGCACTGCGTCGTGCTCGGCGCCAGCCCGCACCGGCTGATGGTCGGCCTGGGCGAGCACGACCTGGCCACCGACTCGGACGGCGGCGGCCGCGTGCTGCGCGTGGCCGCCGTCCGCCGCCACCCGGCCTACGCGCAGCCGGGTCGCCGACACGACCTGGCGCTGCTGCTGCTGGCGAGCGCCGCGCCGTTCTCGCCGCGCGTCCGCCACGTCTGTCTGCCGCCGGCCGACCCGCCGGCCGACCCGCCAGCTGACCCGCCAGCCGAACCGACGGCCGACCGGGCGCTCAACGGAACCGACACACAGCAGACCGCTGGCGAGCCGAGCCCCGGTGAGTCGCCAGCCTACTTCGCAATTTGCGCTCGAATACCCCGGGATAATGTTGCGGCGGAGTGGCGCATCACAGGGCCGATGCGGATGTGCCAAACCATTAGTCGGTTATTTTGGCTTCAGAGCGCCTCGACCGGAGACTTGATCACTGATCAAACTGCGGCATCAGATCAGCCCCATTTGGATACCATATGCCTCGCCGTCGGCGCGCCCCTAAACTCCGACAACAAATGAAGCTAAACTGAAAATACCCGGCATTCTCTGTGTTAGCTCACTGAAAACGCATGCGAACGTGAATACACCCACCCTCCGGTACCACGTAGACTCTCCAGTCGCTGTCCCACCCTTGCATCCAAACTTCCCAACGATCGCTACACACCGCTGTCAAGGAGGTAAAACCCGCTTACGCCGCTAAACCACCTACCGTAGACCATAGTCACCTTTCTAGCACGACACTGACTCTCCCACCTGTCGACACTGACCATGGTGACCTCTGCAGCACGATGCTGACTCCCCAACTGCTGTAGACCATGATGACCTCTGCAGCACGACACCGACTCTCCCACCTGTCTTAGACCATGGTGACCTCTGCGGCACGACAGTGACTCTCCCGCCTGTCGTACACCATGGTGACCTCTGCAGGACGACACCGACTCTCCCACCTGTCGTAGACCATGGTGACCTCTGCAGCACGACAGTGACTCTCCCACCTGTCGTAGACCATGGTGACCTCTGCAGCACGACACTGACTCTCCCACCTGTCGTATACCATGGTGACCTCTGCAGCACGACACCGACTCCCCCACCTGTCTTAAACCATGGTGACCTATGCAGCACGACAGTGTCTCTCCCACCTGTCGTACACCATGGTGACCTATGCAGCACGATGCTGACTCCCCCACCTGTCGTATACCATGATGACCTCTGCAGAATAACGCTGACTCCCGCCTGTCGTAGACCATGGTGACCTCTGCAGCACGACAGTGACTCTCCCACCTGTCGTATACCATGGTGACCTCTGCAGCACGATGCTGACTCCCCACCTGTCGTAAACCATGGTGACCTATGCAGCACGATGCTGACTCCCCCACCTGTCGTATACCATGATGACCTCTGCAGAATAACGCTGACTCCCGCCTGTCGTAGACCATGGTGACCTCTGCAGCACGATGCATGACTCTCCCACCTGCCGTAGACCATGGTGACCTCTGCAGCACGACAGTGACTCTCCCACCTGTCGTAACCATGATGACCTCTGCAGAAATACTCCGCGTAACCATAATACACGACATGACTCCCACCTGCCGTAGACCATGATGACCTCTGCAGCACGACACTGACTCTCCCACCTGTCGCAGGGTCGCCGCTGCTGCTGGCCGCCTACGACCTGGCCGCGCACGACCTGACCTCCGAGCGGGCGGGCCGCGGCCGGCTGGCGCACAGCGGCGCGCGGGTGGCGCCGATGCGCCAGTGCAGCGCCGCCCTGCGCGCGCTGCCGCTGGCCGGCTTCCTGTTCCCGGGCGGTCCGCACGCCGCCTCCGAGCTGTGCCTGGCGGCGCCGGCCGGCCGCTGCGCCCAGGACACGGGCGGCCCGATCGTGGCGCGCGCCGCCGACAACGTGGCGCAGCTGGAGGCGCTGCAGCTGCTGGACGGCTGCAGTGCCGGCCGGCCACAGCTGGCGCTCCGGATACGCCACTACGTGCCCTGGATACTGGAGACCATGGACGCGCTGCTGCGGCTGCCCGTGCAGGTGTAGGGCCGGGTGTAGGGCCAGGTGTAGGGCCAGCCTTTAGGGCCGTCTGCCGCAGTCAGCCATTAGGATGTAGGGTGTACAGGATGCAAGGTGTACAGGATGTGAAGGGTAGCAGGCCAGCATAAAACATCGTTCGCCACTCCTTGTGTTTGCGGATGGAGTGCGCCAGACATGATCAAGCGGTAGCATGCGATTTCTGTTGCATACAACGTGTGGGCACGGAATGTTATATGTTGTGTACTGATGCGCGCAGCGGAGAGCTGGTTATAATGCAAATAGAGAAAACACAAAAGGACATTATCTGAAGTTAGAGACATGAAGGAACAGATGAATATACGACATATTCTGCAGGAATTAACGCTTCGTGCATGACACACCTTCAGTGCACACCATCAAGGAAATGTACCGTGTACGAATGTGTAACTACAATATCTGCTCGGCTTAATTTATATGGTTTCTCGGTGGTCATTTTAAACATTGAAATATAGAGCATGACCATATCTAAAGCAAACTCCGTTCATGGTCTAAGATTCGGCACAAACTAGACACGTAGCAAATCCTTCAGTAAGGGGAAATTAAGACGACAGAACGTTTAGGGTTTGAAGTGTAAATGTACGGCTTTGGTCAGTGCGCTGCATGATTTGATACCCGAGATGATGGTTGTTAGTTGCGCCCTCCAATTTTCCCAGGTGATATTAACCAAGAAAACAAACTGACATATAAAAATGACGCATCACAGCTAATATTACCTGCGGTCGTATATAAATGAAGATGACATTATTGACATATGACATTATTGCCCACTAAATGTTTAGTTAAACATCCTATCTGTCCCAATCTATCCATCGATATATCCATATATGCATCTATCTATCAACAATTCAGGACGCGAGTTGCATACCAAGATTCCGCTGTACTTTTCCGAAAACCCAGGCGTGGAGATGAGAACAGATTAAAGAACACTTAGAATTTGTTCCACTACCAAATATATTGATGTCCTTGAAAACGCCAGGCACAAGAGAACACAGAAGACCAGCTAAGGACCACAGAGGTACTTACCTGGACCAGGACTAGGTAAGGACCACAGAGATACTTACCTGGACCAGGACTAGGTAAGGACCACAGAGATACTTACCTGGACCAGGAAAAGACGAGACCACAAAGGTACCCACCAGAAAAAGGACCAGGGAAGGACCACAGAAGTTATCTGGACCTGGTCCAGGTAAGTACCTTCCGTCGTCCTTGTCTGGTGTTTTGTAGGCTGCTAAGTACGACAGAGGACATTGAGCATCAGTGCCGTTTTAAGCACCAACCAATCGTGTGTCCCATTCCAGATTGTGCACGTCTGTGTTGAATGTATGAAAAAATGAATTGAATTGAATTGGGATATGCAAAGCGAAGTATATTTGTGTGTGTTGTAACACCATGTACGGATATTCGAATATGTTTACTAGTGTAACAGTGGTGAGTAGAACACGTGAATATCAATTTCTCAGTTTCGAAAATGTATTCCGATGAACAATTTGCGATTGTGATCGGTGTGCTGAGTTCATATCGAACCAAGATGGTGACAACTGACAATAACTACGCCCGATTTTTTAATAAGCCGCATTACGTAAAATCAACTTACTAAAATAATCATAGACAAGGTCATGTAGCATAGCCTTTTGGTTTCGTGCGCATAGTGTGCAGATATTGCAATGGGGCTCCGCTCAGAACAACGGCTATCACAACGAAAGAAGACCCAACTGCATGCGCACCATGTTGAGGCGGGGTGCACTCCTGAAGCACTGTACAAAAAAATGATCTACTTCAGCACCACACAAAGCCATCGTGTCGACGACCGCGAAGCACCGCATGTCGTAGTGCTTCGCCGACCAACACAGCACATGTCGCACCGCTTCGCTGGCCCGCACAGCACCGCAAGTCGCACCGCTTCGCTGGCCCGCACAGCACCGCACGTCGCACCGCTTCGCTGGCCCGCACAGCACCGCAAGCGCACCGCTTCGCTGGCCCGCACAGCACCGCAAGTCGCACCGCTTCGCTGGCCCGCACAGCACCGCAAGTCGCACCGCTTCGCTGGCCCGCACAGCACCGCACGTCGCACCGCTTCGCTGGCCCGCACAAGACCGCACACACTGCTTGGTTGACCAGCACAGCGCCGCATGCCGTGCCGCTTCGCCGCCTCTGGCCAACGTCCGCGCCCCGTCTAGACACCCCCAACGTCCATGTCGTAGTCATGCGTGCCGGCCAGCATGGACTTGACGTACTTCATGTGGTGCTTGGTGTCGATGAGACAGGTCTTCACCGACGGGTCGACCGACATGCGCAGCACCCACTTGTGCTGTGGAGGCAGGCGTGACCACATCAGCTACCAGAAGTTCGTGCGGTACACTCTGACTGGACCAACCTTGCCCCTCAGGACATTTCCCAATCCCGCGGCCCACCGGCGAAAGTGTGGGCGGCGCCATTAGCCGTGAATGTGCATAAAGTGTGTCGTGAACCAACCAATAAATAAACAAACCAACCCCAACACCACCAGTTCGCTCTGTGAGTGCAGGTTACACAGCCGGAACAGTACACCACTCATGCTGTGGACAGAGGCCGAGCAGTGGCCCAGCAAAATTGTCGTCACCGCCAGAACAGTACATCACTCGTCCTGGACACAGAGGTTGGTTGGTTGGTTATTGGTCTACGACACACCGACCGTTGAGTCACGTAACGTCGCCAATCTCTCACGCCGATCGGCCGCGGGCGAAGAGTAGCGGCAGGCGACACTAGAACCCACAGCCTTTCGATTATGAGACGGTCATCTTACCCCTGGACTACTCGTCCCCTGTGAACAGAGGCTGAGCGGCACCGCAGCAGCCCTGTCGACCGGCCAGTGGATGCGGACGCTAACCTGCACGGAACAGGAGCAGCGCCCACAGCAGACGAGCATCCAGTCGCAACACTTACTGGTGACCACGCCACCCGTCACAGCACTACAACAGACCACACCTGTCACAACACTACAACAGACCATGCCACCCATCACAGCACAACAGATTACGACACCTGTCACAGCACCACAACAGATTACGACACCTGTCACAGCACCACAACAGACCACACGACAACCATCACAGCACTACAACAAACCACGACACCTGTCACAGCACCACAACAGACCATGCCACCCATCACAGCACCACAACAGATTAAGACACCTGTCACAGCACCACAACAGACCACGACACCTGTCACAGCACCACAACAGACCACGACACCTGTCACAGCACCACAACAGACCATGCCACCCATCACAGCACTACAACAGACCATGCCACCTGTCACATCACTACAACAGACCATGCCACCTGTCACAACACCACAACAGACCATGCCACCCATCACAGCACTACAACAGATTGCGACACCTGTCATAGCACCACAACAGACCACGACAACCATCACAGCACCACAACAGACCACGACACCCGTCACAACACTACAACAGATCATGCCACCCATCATAGCACCACAACAGACCACGACACCTATCACAACACTACAACAGATCATGCCACCCATCACAGCACCACAACAGACCACGACACCCGTCACAACACTACAACAGATCATGCCACCCATCACAGCACCACAACAGACCACGACACTCGTCACAGCACGTACGACTGATTAGACACCTATCGCAGCACTACAACAGTCCATGCCACCCATCACAGCACTACAACAGATTACGACACCCATCACAGCACCACAACAGACCACGACACCCATCACAGCACCACAACAGACCGACACCCATCACAGCACTACAACAGACCACGACACCCGACACAGCACTACAACAGACCACGACACCCGTCACAGCACTACAACAGACCATGCCACCCATCACAGCACCACAACAGATCACGACACTCGTCACAGCACGTACGGCTGATCACACACCTATCACAGCACAACAGACCTTGACACCCATCATAGCACCACAACAGACCATGCCACCCATCACAGCACTACAACAGATTGCGACACCTGTCACAGCACCACAACAGACCACGACACTCGTCACAGCACTACAACAGACCATGCCACCCATCACAGCACCACAACAGACCACGACACCCGTCACAACACTACAACAGACCATGCCACCCATCACAGCACCACAACAGACCACGACACCCGACACAGCACTACAACAGACCATGCCACCCATCACAGCACCACAACAGACCACGACACTCGTCACAGCACGTACGGCTGATCAGACACCTATCGCAGCACAACAGACCTTGACACCCATCATAGCACCACAACAGACCATGACACCCATCACAGCACGCACAACTGATCAGACACCCATCACAGCACTATAACAAACCATGACACCTCCCACAGCACTCACAACTGACCAGATACCTATCACAATTGACCATGCCACCCGTCATAGCACTCAGCTTACCATGACACCCATCACAGCACCCACAACTGACAATGTCACCCATCACACAGCACTCGCAACTGACCAGTGTTTTGATGTTGGGCGGAGGTGGCGGCTTCTCGCCGGAGGGCAGAGCGGCGACGCCCAGCTTCCTGGCGGCCGGAAACCGCTCTATCCAGGGCCAGATCATCCAGTCCAGCATCCCGGGCCGGTCACCGTAGAAGAAGGGTGTGCCGCGACGAGCCAGCTCGTCCTGAAATGGCTGCGGCAGGTACAAGGAGCAGTTAGCATCAGGGTGGAGGTGAAACGACTAGTGCTATCAGTGCAAAGTGAAGGAGGTGCACAAGGTCTGAAAGTGAACATGGTAAACAGGCCATGGAAAAGAACGGGACTGCTTTCACCATTTGTTTGTGGTGGTCCTTGGGCTCTTTTACGGTGCATGCGACTGCTGGGTCATGCAGCGTGGCCAACCCCTCACGTCGGTTGGTTAGGTTGGGTTTAGAAAAGGGCGATCGTGTCTTACAAACCTTTTGGACTTATTAAATTTCGCGACAGAACAATTTGATCATGGAAATCAGGTTCATGTAGCACATCTCGACTTTAATAGGCAAAATCCTAAAATGGATAGAGTTGTGGCATTCAGATAGACAGTAGAGAGTGGTGCTAAATGGTACTAAGTCATCATGACAAAATATTCTTAGTGGAGTCCACCAGGGGTCAGTAATGTTGCCACGAATGTTCATCATATTTGTAAATAACATTGGAAGTTGCCTAGAAGCAAGGTGTTGACATTTGCGGATGAGTTGAAGGTCTTTAGGGGACTAACAGGACACAATGGACAGATATCCATGCAGAAAGACTTACACGAACTTGTGAAGTGGTCAGAAAATGGCAAATGAAATGCAATTTTAGTAAGTGCAAAAGCATGCATGTAGGTAGACAGCATATGAAGGCTCCATACTTGATGGGTGGCCAAGTACTATCCGTGGCTCAGCAGGAGAAGGAATTGGGTGTTATTTTGAACACAAAATTTGGGGGGGGGGAGCATCCGAACAGACCAAAGAAGCCAGAAAAAGGCATTAAGAATGTTTGGGGCAAAAATAGAATTGCATCACACAGAAGTCCGGAAGACATCAGGAGGCACTACTGTGCATATGTCAGGCCACACTTGGAATACTGTGTCCAAGCTTGGTCCCCTAGTCATGAAAAAGATTGTTGGCTTTTAGAGAGAGTACAAAAGAGTGCAACACAAATTGTTGATGGTATAAGGAACATGGAATATGAGGAGAGATTGAAGAAATTGAATGTTTTCAATTAGATATAAAGGCTGAGAGGAGATCTCGTGGAGCTCTTTAAATTTGTTCATGGTGGATGTTTGAACTTAACAGAAATGATGCACTTAGAAGTCATCAATTCAAAACTAAAGTTAACCATAACAGGACAAGGTTAACACAGTCTTTCTTCACCAACAAGGTAGAACACTGTAACCAGCTGACAGAAAACATTATCTGCAGCAGGACACTGAACATCTTTAAAAACAGCATACACAATCATTATAAGAATAGAGGGCTTTCTTTTCGGTATTCCAGTGAGGAGTGATCGGCGGATTTGGTGGGCAACTGGTTCAGTGTCCAGAGTGCAACCAATGAAGGGCCCTTGTGGCTCACAGTCGAACTGATCTGTTCAAATGTATGCCATCAGAGGAGACTCGCGCCCACTGACCTGGGTCGGCCGGTAGGTGTTTGTCAGCAGACTGGGAACTCCACCCCACTGACCTGCACTGACCTGCACTGACCCCACTGACCTGCAGTGACCGATCGAAGTCGGCGGTCAGCTCCTTCATCTTCTCAGGGTTTTCTCCGGAGTTGAGCATCTTCCACAAAATGTTCTGAGACTGCGGAAATTCACTGGTCAGCAAAGCCCTAGCACCACTGAGGCATCATATGGAAATGACCGGGACGTATAAATCGCACTACATAGAAGCCATTACACACATAATCGACGTGGACGATGGGTTGGTGGTGCTCACCATATAATCCAGACGCATGCATGCACTACACTTGGACCTGGAGTACTCATTTCATTACCTCACCGCAATAATCGCACCCGGTACTTGGTAGTAGCTAGTGACATACCAACTGATTATTTGTGATTATTAGAGCTGGTACATTTTCGCTTTCACACGCATCAAGCCGAAACAGGTGGCATCGTTCTACTACACCAGTACACGGCAGCCGACCACCTGCCGACCGTGCCACACCAGCACCATCACCATCACCATCACCATCACCATCACCATCACCATCACCATCACCATCACCATCACCATCACCATCACCATCACCATCACCATCACCATCACCACCACCACCACCACCACCACCACCACCACCACCACCACCACCACCACCACCACCACCACCACCACCACCACCACCACCACCACCACCACCACCACCACCACCACCACCACCACCACCACCACCATCACCATCACCATCACCATCACCATCACCATCACCATCACCACCACCACCACCACCACCACCACCACCACCACCACCACCACACCACACCACCACCACACCACACCATCACCACACCATCACCACCACCACACCACACCATCACCATCACCACCACCACCACCACCACCATCACCACCACCATCACCATCACCATCACCATCACCATCACCATCACCACCACCATCACCACTCACCCGGCTGAACTGCTCCACCAGGCACCTGTCGCGGGCCTTGTGCCACGGGTCGGTCGGCCGCACGGCCGGCTGCGGGTACAGCTCGTCCAGCAGGTCGCAGATGGCCAGACTCTCGGCCACCACGCGGCCGTCCAGCTCCAGCACGGGCACCAGGCCGGCCGGGCTCTTGGCCAGGAACCACGCCGGCTTCTGCTGCAGGTTGATGTTCACCACTTCGTAGCTGTCCGCGGGAGAAACCAGCCGGCAGGTGACATGGAGCCAGTGTAGGGTAGACTGGGCTCGGCGTTGAAATGGAGCCATTTCAATGGCTCCATTTCAGGGTAGGCTGGGTTCGGTGTTGACAAGGAGCCATTGAAAGGTAGACTGGGCTCGGTGTTGAAATGGAACCAGCGTAGGGTAGACTGGGCTCGGTGTTGAAATGGAGCCACTGAAGGGTAGACTGGACTCGGTGTTGTTAGGGCACCAGTGTAGGGCAGGCTGGGCTGGGTGTTGAAATGGAGCCATTGAAGGGTAGACTGGGCTCGGTGTTGACATGGAGCCATTGTAGGATAGGCTGGGCTCGGTGTTGGCATGGAGCCATTGAAGGGTAGACTGGGCTCGGTGTTGACATGGAGCCAGTGTAGGGTAGACTGGGCTCGGTGTTGGCATGGAGCCATTGAAGGGTAGACTGGGCTCGGTGTTGACATGGAGCCAGTGCAGGGTAGACTGGGCTCGTATTGGCATGAAGTCAGTGTAGGGTAACTGGCTGGTGTGACATGGAGGCATTTAAGGGTATACTGGGCTCGGTGTTGATAGGGCACCAGTGTTGGGTAGGCTGGGCTCGGTGTTGATAGGGCACCAGTGTTGGGTAGGCTGGGCTCGGTGTTGATAGGGCACCAGTGTTGGGTAGACTGGGCTCGGTGTTGACATGGAGCCAGTGTAGGGTAGACCGGGCTTGGTGTTGCAAAGGGCGCATGCTGTGAATTTCGGCCATCTAAAAAAAAGTATATAACATGGCAAACTCACAACGCCCGATCGTGGTTCACGAGGAAATGAGAAAACTAAACGCAACACATTTCGTTCCATTCACTTTCCAGCCGGAAAAATTCAATCATTACATACATACATTTGTGTATACCTACATGCATGCATACCTACACGCATTAATACATGCAAGACATGTGTGCGCGCGTGCGTGCGTGCATGCGCGTGTACCTCATTAAAATGCTGCTATAACTACGACAAATATTGATTCCTATAAACTGTCAACCGAAAGGGTTCGACTATTTATCGTCACGTCCCTGTCGAGTCTGTTGAGGCTCGCGGCTTCTCAGTCATCTTTACAGCTTTACCTGGCACCTCACGGCCCCATTACCAGCTGGTGTGGGTGGACTTGGGCGAAAGCTCTTCAACTGGCCACCATTCTCCACACCATCGAGCTCGATAGCCCGACCAGTTGGCGCAACACGAGTCCGACTCACACAGGCGTTGGGCGTACAAAGCCGACGCTCGCCACCGTACGCCCATTCCGATGGTGTGCGCGCAACGTGTGTCCAACCATGCAAACGGCGGGCGGACAACCTCTCCGTCATGGAAGTGCATTTGAGACATCTTCCCGAGTTTGGTCCCTTGACTCTAGCTCGAAAACAAGGGCAGGAATATTAGGCCTAACCTGGATGGGGCCATTCCGGCGCATATCAAGTCTGAACAATTTATTACTTGACACGCTAGTTCCTGTCGATCTACAATCCAGTCAGCGCGCGTTCAGAAACGTCGAAGGATTATCAGCTAACCATCACCACCCGGCTACCCACCACCAGGTGGCGGGTCCGGCCTCCTGGCGCCACCAGGTGGTGGGTCGGGCCTGCTGGCGCTACCAGGTGGCGGGTCGGGCCTGCTGGCGCCACCAGGTGGCGGGTCGGGCCTTTTGGCGCCACACGACCCGGACCAACACTCACGGAATGTTTTTGGCGGCCAGAAGGAATCGGACGCGCTCGGCGTACGGGCAGAACTTCATCGAGTAGAGTCGCAGTGTGCCCGCCTTCAGGGGCGGACACTCGGAGCCTGAGGCAGAGCACACGGTGTCAGGCGGCCTCAGAGTCTGCAGCCACCGACCTGGCACCCTTCGGGTGCTCAGCAGACGGCGCTGAGAGGCTGTCGACAAGTGATTTTGAGCGCTAGTAGCCTTTGCAATGCGATGGCAGTGAAGTTGAAATTACCGGCGGCAAATGAGCGTTCCGAAACAACCGTAACACGATGGAAATTTCACATATCCGTTTGCATAAAAATACATCAGGTAGGTGGTAGTTTCGGTGTCGTGAGAACTAGGAGGTATGGCAATGACGTGGACGTAGAATTCGCACATCATGGAAGCCAATATGCACTACCTACCATCAAGACACAGATACAATGAGCAAACTAGCTTCGACGGAAAATCGGGGCATCAAAGCACAGAAGGCAGCAACACGAGCGATTGAGAACGGAGCGCACCGGAAAACAAGGTGTATGTGGCACAGCGGTCACAACCCGGTTCATTGTCACCTGCGGCACGCGACATCGCGACCACATGACCACAGGTCGACCACAACTGCCGGCCCTTCCGCACATCACTGCGACCCGGGGTCCGACGCCGCTGGGTCCGACGTTGCTGGGTCCAACGTTGCTGGGTCCGACGTTGCTGGGTCCGACGTTGCTGGGTCCGTTGCGGAGGTTACGCACCGTGAGCGACAGGACGTGTGGCGAGACGATTTTCAACAGTACAAGTAGGGAGACGGAGGGGCACGATTTTCCACGAGGTATGCCACTGATTGAATAGGTTTGAAAGAGTTGACAGGAGTGACCTTGGTTGGGCATTTTTGTGCCTTCGGATGAAAATTTCAAGTGGGTGTACTCGAACATACTCTGTAGGGGCGATTTTTTTTTTCCGTCTGAGGGGCATCGCCGAAAATGGGTGACTTGTCCTCCTGTCCCCGGGCTAATTATGTTCATTGCTGTAGACATTCACGAAAAGGAGGCACATGACATGGCGTTTGGCTGGTAGGCCACATGCAAATCAAATAGACCATAGTTCCACGACGAGACGCACGCCGCCGCGCTAGCTCACCAAAAATCGACCGAATCCCCATCGAGACGTCCAAACCTTCACCGAAACGAATCCCCGTAGAGGGTTTCAAATGTCAGCCCGGATAAACACGTCAGGGGCGTGGTATGTACCACGGGTGAGCTCAAGTCAATACTGGCTCAAGTGCTTCATTCCTGCTCTGCTCAGCAAACGGCAGTCCAACAAACTTTGGTAATCAGACGTGGGGTGCACTCAACAGCAGTCCTGCTATTGAGTGCACTCGAATCCAACCCAGACCACAACTTTGTCAAAGACCGCCACATCCATTGGAGCGAATGGCACTATGGAGTCTTCAGGCTGATGAAAACTGTTGATGCGGTACAGCGATTGAAACGGCTGAAGAACCACTGAAGTACTCGGCGCACTACTTTGGTGAGAAGTTGGTGCGACAGCTGCCATATCCGCCGTGTCGCGTGTCGCATTCTCCGACATTGCCTTACCTGCTGTGTCGCATTATCCAACCTTGCCTTACCTGCCGTGTAGCATCTACCAGCACTCCCATACCCACAGTCACATTCTCTAGCCTTGTCATACCTGCCGAGTAAGGGTTTGTCCAGGGGAGTGGCAAACATTTGAAGAGGGCCCCTTACACGTGAAAAAAAAAAAAAAAAAAAAAAAAAAAAAACAACAACACACAACAAAAAAAATATATATATATATATATATATATATATATATATATATATATATATATACTGCCTATAACGCTCCGTCATAACATTTTCGCTAAGTGGGGGCTCTTTGCTCATATCAAAGTGCCTATGATGGGCGGTATATTATGCCAAAATTTACTCGTTCCAGATATATAAATATGTCCCCAGATGCAACGATCTGAGAGTCATCGGCCAGCATTTCTCGCGGTGTACTATCAATACTTCTAAGCCCGAGTTATCTGCGGCGTGTAGGTTCCAGTCCAGGACGGCCGACGAGCACGTGATATCCTGCGAGTGGGGTGGCACGCGTGGGCACAGCGGGCGGCCACTTGCCGTCAGCAGGTAGCTGAGTGTAGTCAGTGTATGGCCGACCCGAAGACGGCGCAGCGCAACCTCCTCTCCACTTTGTGTACGGAATGAGGACTTCCACGTTCCTAGTAAGGGCTTTACTAGCTTCAGTTTGCTAGCTTGTGCTCCAAAAGCATTGCCATTTTCGGATTTTCGGTCAACAGGGGATGACATTGATGCCTCGAAGTCTCCAGGGGGAGGGTAAGGCGCGTCCTGAGGCCACCGTCTACAGACCTCTTCGCCGTCAAGTCAGCATCCTCGTTGCCAACCAGGCGTACGTGACTTGAAATCAACATGAGTGACGTTGACTTCCCAATCATTGAGATAAATAAAGGTAGTAGAGGTCTCGTGTACAATGTGGTGGTCATGGCTAAATGCTTTCAGAGCCAGTAAGCTCCTCAGAGTGTCAGGGAGTATTAAACGGCATTTGTCAAGGGTTCTGTCGCCATACTTGATAAAACGAAGAGCTTGTAAGATGACATATAGTTCTGACGTAAAAACTGATGAGTGATTAGGGAGTATAAATGATTCGATATGTGAGTGACATACAAAGGCACATCCTACGCCGCTACAGATTTATGATCCGTCGGTGTAGGTCCGCACGGTGTCCGTATATGAACTGATTCTGCTTAATGCGCGCAGACGGGAATCAGCTGTGCTGATATCATCCTTCCGATTAGCACTCAACGACAGGTCAAAGGCGACCTCGATCCGCCGCCAAAGGGGCGTACGTGGGACACCGAGCTGTGCTATGCACTTTGGTTTAATATTGTGTTCGCGAAGCGAGGGGGCAATGTGTATGCTGAAAGGCAATACGCATTTCCTGGTATTCGGTCGTGGGGTCTTTACAGTAGAAAATACCAACTAATTTGTTTGACGCTGTGGGTTTTGTGACAACTTGCGGGCGTACTTTAAACCCCGCTTTTCCCGTCGCAATCATAAGGGAGGTCCGTTAGCCTCAACAAGGACGCTTTCAGTTGGCGAAGTTCGAAACGCACCTGTGGTAATACGGAGAGGTGCGTGGTGCAGAACATCAAGCATACGTTTCGTGGTTTGGGAAGCACCATGATAGATAAAGCTTCCATAGTCAAGCCGTGAGCGGCTCAAAGAACGATACATGAGAAGTAAAATGCCACGATCTGCTCCATGAGCAGCGGGATACTACTTTTAAGAGCTGAAGTCCTTTGATACAGATGTGCAATGTGTTCCTTATAAGTATTCCGCCTGTCCATCCGTATCCAGAGAAACAGGACGGACTGTTCAAAAGATGTCGGTCGTCCAAATAACTTGATGGCGGGATCAAAACATTGCCTACGGCGACGGAAGTGGACGGCTGCCGTCTTCGTAGAAAAAAAAAAACGGAAACCAGTGGTGTGACACCACTTCTCCAGCTTCCCGAAGTAAAGGGGGTCTAGAACTGCGTGCCCGTGTCCTGCCTCGCAGCAGGATCTACCAAGGACTCCAGGGGGCGGATCCGACCAGAGCTAAGCGAGTGTGTTATCAGGCGGGACCTCGGTGAGCCGCCCCCGGGTGGTGATTCGGGCCAGGGTACCACTCGCTTCTGAGAGACACTCAGTTGCGTTGGAGGCGGGGGAGGACCCATCTCGGATGCTCCCGCCAGTACTTCAATTCGCCTTCGCGGCGATGGGGTGGCTGACCCTGGGGAAACGCCTTGGCTCGGACCTTTTCCATTTGAACGAGCCTCGCTCGTTTTGCTTCAGGTGCACGTCTTTTGGCTTATTGGTACTGCAAGTTAACGCCTGGTATGTGTATTGGTCGGGTGTTTCTGGACGGCGACGCAGGTGCAGAAGGAGAGATTGTGGGCGACAGCGAGGCCTGGCTCACGAGAACGGGGAAAGATTCAGGGAGGGAGCAGGTGGACAGGATGGATTTCGGAATGATCGTGGGGCATGGGGGAGGAGAGGGACGGGAAGTGGGAGGCGGGGATTTCAAGGTGGCCGGTGTAATAGATGGGGATGCGCCGGACATGGGTGGAGGGGAACGAGCAGGCCTCTTAGACCGTCCGGCCACAATCCACTCCCCACCTGAAGATGATCTGTACGTGGCCTCTGATGGCTCAGCTGTGCGTTGACTTGTGAGTGTTGCTTCCGTGGTTACAGCGTTTTTTTTTTGTGGCGTCTGCCCTTGCCTTGCTGGCCTCGCAAGTGGTTCTCAAAATTATCGGGGAAGGACTATTAATCGCGTAATCAGATCTGAAGCCCTGTCGGGCTGCACATGCTGCGGGAGCGGAATTGTATTTTCATCTTTTGAAGCATACGACACTCTGGGTTGCCACCATTCATATATATATCTAGCTTCTCTAAAGGTTACTTTGTCGGTGTGCTTCATGATATAATCTTCTTTTCTTTTATATAGTTTGGACAGGTACGGTCGTACGATGCATGAGGATCCTGCTCATCGCCACAGTTGGCACAAAATGGCCTTCCGGAAGTACAGTACCTCACTAGAGTGCCCATAGGATGCACATTTGCTGCATATTAGGCCATTTCGACAGTATTGGGCGGTGTGTCCGAATTTCTGGCACTTGAAGCAGCGCATAGGGTTCGAGAAAACCCGTCTTACTTTTACGCGTACGTAGCCGATCCTGATGTATGGAGGTACGTATGTGCTATTAAACGTCAAAGTTATGTTGCTGGTCGGAATGAAGGCTGCCCCTCTCTTCACTTTCATTTTTCTCGCCGCGTTGACAACGAAATTTGATTGTCCCTGAACAATCTCGTCCTATGATACTTCTCTCAGATTGTAGCAGTTCATAACTCCCCGCGAGGAGTTTTTTGTTTTTGTTTTGTGTGGCTCCATGGTAATTGCAATAGTTTCGTTCTCTTTTCTTCCGTCTCTCCTCAGACCATACACAAACTCAAATGATTTGAGCGTCATAGCCGCCTTCCCTGCCTCTGGCCTCTGAAAACTCCACCTCCAGTGCACCGTCCTTCAACCTATCGCATCTTAGAATGTCGGGGGGGGGGGGGGGGGGGGGGTTGGGGGGGGGGGGATTAATAACAAAAGTAGGTCGGTTCCAACTCCGGCTCGGCATAGACTTTTTCAATCCCCCCCCCCACCAACTAAACAGTGTGGGGGGGGCCACTTGCGGTGAATGTGTAAAAAGTGTGTCGTGAACCAACCAATAAACAAGAATGTCGCCAAACCTGTCGCAGCCGTCCCTCCTCTGTAACGGGGACAGGGACGCAAGGCTCTTGTTAGTTCCTCGGAACACTAGCACGCAAGGTGCAGGGATGCCTTCTGTAGGGGAGCTCCGATCTCTGCGTATATGGGGGTTGGTCTGGTCCTCACGAGAGGGACAAGGGATGTCCTTTGCTGTCCGCGATTCCATGCATTGTGATTATTTCGGCTCTTCGTAGCGCCCCACCTCATAGGGGCCCTACGGCGGGGACGCCTTGGTCCCGCGAACGGCGGTGGTGGTGGTTGTTGGTTTTACGACACGTCGACTGTTGAGCCATGTAGCGTCGCCAGTCTCTCACACCGATTGGTCGCGGGCGAAGAATAGCGACTGGTGAGACTCGAACCCACAATGTTTCGATTGTGAGACAGGTAACTTACCCTTAGACTACTCGTCACCTCAGTTCAGTGAACGGGAGGACGCCTCGTCCGTGTGGAATTTTTCCAAGGTTGGTACTGACAATTAATTGAAGTCTAATGTGCAATAGGTACTGGCAATGAACTAAAGTTTAGTGCGCGACGGACAAGAGGTCCTGGAAATGAACTGAAGCTTAGTGTGAGAGTCACAAGAGAAAACAACCTGGCCCTGCACGTGATGCCAATTCGCTCCAATACACCAATCCCTAGACAGAAGAAATGTAAGCAAGCGACAGCTGGGCAGTCAGAAGTGCAGGCAGAGCCGGCACGACGGACAAATTCCGCTGCACGGAGGCGGATCGCAGCCAATGCGGTGAGGTCCCCGGCCACATCCCCCGCCGCAGCACCGAGGAAGGCCACTACGCCGCGCCGGGACCGCGGGCAGTGGCGGCCAAGATAACGTGGCGGCGGCCATGGTCACGGCACCCGGCAACACGCGGTGCATCGCGGCGGCGCAATCTCGAGCGCCCGCCGGCCGGGGCCAAGGTCATCTGGCCGCGCTGCAGCCAAGGCCATCTGGCCGCGCTGCAACCGACGCTCTGCACAGGGTCGGACTGATGCCGAAAGTGCCTGTCACGCTGACGGAGGAGAGGCGGCGGGGAGAGAGGGGGCGGCCGGTGTACGAACCGAGACGTCTCTCCGCACCAAGGGAGCAGCTAGAACTCGCTAATATTGCTCGCCTGGGGTAAAGAAGAATGCGCTTGCAATGAGTGCTAAACATTGTTAAATCACAGCTTACAAGGGTGATTCGGCGCGATCACTTGCATTCTGATGTGATTGGTGTCACATTATAGTTGACAATTCGGACATTTTCCCATCCTTGCAAAATTCGGGAACTCCGGAACAAAAAAAAAGTTTTTCTCCCCGTATCCCTCTATAAAAAAAAAAATGAGGAGACGCTCGTCATTGAGTTAGCTTAGCTCGTTACCTTTTATCGAATGCAGTATGCTTCAAGCACGAGTAGCTTCAACAGTTGATGACATCTCCTGCAACTTGACACTGACCTATTAGATGACCTTGAACTTTGTACGGCTGCATATCACCGACAACGAAGGACACAATCATATTTGTTTCACAACCAAAGTCCTAAAAATAATGGATAGAACCGGATGACTGCACTCAGACATTCACCAATCTGATCTCATCTGGAAGGTCAAACAAAAGAGGTAGAAAAAAGAACATTTAAAGCAACCTTGAAAGTTTGAGGATGGAGCTGTGTGGCGTGGATGATCACATCTCTTACCATCCGGCTTGGAACACATGTCAGTGGGGTGGGGGTGGGGGTGGGATGGGGGATCAAATTGACTCCATGGATTGCGAGGTAGCAAGTTATGCCACACTGCGATCGTTAACAATGCAATGCTACCATGCACATTCCGCATCTTGCTGGTAGCCGCCACACATGAATCACCCGATCTTTCACTAGTGGATTGTTCGCTTCTGTTTTTGCATCCGCCCGCTCAACCATACATGAGATATACTTTCTGGTCTGTGAAGGTATGTTGCTAATTCAGGGATGATTGACGTTTTCCGGATTCAAGGTGTGAAATAGCACAACCGAATTTGGGAACATGTCGAAGTGCAGAATATGCAAGATACCTATTTGGCACGTTGAAACAGTCGCGCATTACTTGCTGATCTGCATATCTGCACTGTGCAGCAACATTCCCAAATGGAGTAGACGCCTCAATAAAAAACGTTTAGAGGCGAAACAGTCCCGAATGCGATACTCTTCTGGGAAGGTTGTCTGGGTATTATTACAATGCAATTCTGCTGCCGGTTCACCACGCACCCCTTTCACGTTCACTTCACCCCTCGTGAACATGACTTCGAATATGTCCTGCGCTCGTTCCTGTTTATGAAACTTCTTCGGCATTAAATGTTTAACCCGCACCGTCTCAGGGAAGGGTCGTCGATGCCCCCCCCCCCCCAGGTTTTCGGCGGATAGTGAAAAAATGGCGCGCGGCATAGCGCCGAAATCTGGCATGCCTTTTCCCACATTAATTTGGCACGTTGCGTAAAAATTTTAAAGCCAGGTCGTCTAGGGTCAACAAGTCAGTCAAGGTCAAGTGAGGTCACCTCCAAAAACGTTGAACCCGTCGACACGCTTTAACGGATAGGTGCTTTAATTTGTTTAATGAATTTTATTTGAATGAAACTTGAAATGAAATTTTAATGACATTTTAATGAAACTTTCAGGGTTTGCTTATCTTTAGGGATGCAACAAAACGCACTTCGGGAGTTTTCATTTTTTTCCCGTTTTTGATTATATCTTAGTGTTGCAAATTTGCCTGTTAGAGTTAAAATAGAAGATTTTGACTAAAGTATTTTTTTTTTGTTCGAGCGAGTTGACTGAACAACACTTTTCGGTCCATTCTACCCATTGGAAAAGGAAATTAAAGAAAACTTGAAAACTAAAAAAAATTGAATAAAAAAAAAATATTTCAGTGGCCTAAAATGATATGGTCCTGGTCGATTTCTCTTTCATTTTCTGATTCCAAATAATTTGTGTTATTTCGAATCTCCCTCAAAATAAACCCCCCAGTGTCACAAACATAATGTAAGTCGTGAAATTTGAGGGCCCCTAGTAACGTCACTGTCTTGAGGGGAATTCTTTTTAGGGGGATCTGGCCCCACTCGTCGAGCGCTCTCCGATGACACCTAATTAGTTTTCGTGCAATGCTTATGTTGGAGATTAGAGGGGGTCTCTATCTCCCCCCCCCGAGACGGGGTGTGAGGATCTGACAGGGGAAACGGGGCGGGTTAACAATAGTTAGTCAGTACCTTCATCGCCCCTAGCGGGTTTCTAACAGCACCTATGGCTCTCGGTGCGCCCAAGGTGGCACTTCCTGTCTAGCGACAAGGAGGGGGCGGGGATGGTGCCCCATCCTCTTGACTTCAGTGCCCTAATTTGGTGCAAGCATAACATAACCTAACGTAACCAAACCCCTTGCATGCTTCATTGAGGTAAAACGAGTGTAAAACTCGTCTTGTGATGACCTTAAACTGCGATAATGCCCCGAAATTGCAATGCATTGTGCAATGCACACGCCTCGGGAGTGCGTGCCTCCTGGCAGCGGAGAGCTGGCTGGCCGGCACTTACCCGCTCCAAGGTGTTCGGTCTCGCTCGTCACGACCATGGCTGGAGCCGACTGCACACACCAACGGCGACGGCGAGAACCGACTGCGGACTGAAAGCCGGTCGCTGGTTGTCTGCCACGTGCCGCCTACGAGAGCTCGCCGACCCGTACCACCTATCAACATGGCCGCTCGATGAGGGGAGGGGCAGCGGAGGTGACGCGCGCGCATTCAGCTGACTGCGAGTCAGCGGAGCTTCAGAGGCGCTGGGCTTGGATAGGATGCGGGGCATGTTTTTCACATGAAGTGGGCCAACACTGGTGCTGCCCAGCCATCGGGTGATGCACCCAGCTCTCTGACTTTTGGCCCCTTGTTTGGTGCCAGTGGCGCAGCCAGGATTTTCCGAAGGCGACCGGACGAAAAAGGTCATGACACAGATCGTGTTTTTGGCGCTTTTCGCGCGCCGAAAATTTGTGGGCTTCATAGTGCAAATCTCAAAATGTATAGTTTCATCTCGTGCAGCTTTTGGTCGCTAATGGGCGGGACTAGTCCCCTTATTGGCTGCACCTCTGTTTAGGGCTCTGTCATGCTTAGTTGTCCCACCCGACTTATTGTCCTGTGCTAAGCAGGTGCTCGCTCGTCTTGTCATACCCTGGCACATTTCCCAAACATACTTAGTGCCCTGCACGATTTAGCGCACTGACATTCTTTCCAGAATACCTTGCTCTAGTTGTAGTTAGTGTGTTGCCCTCCACAATGTTCTACCCTCCTGAATGTTCTGCGCATCGTAGTGCCTTACCTCATGTAATGACTTGCTCTCGGGTGGTTGTTGGTTTTACGACACGTCGATCGTTGAGTCACGTGTAGCGTCGCCAATCTCTCACGCCGATTGGCCGCGGGAGAAGAGCAGCGACAGGTGAGACTCGAACCCACACTCTTTCGACTGTGAGACGCGCAACTTACCCCTAGACTACTCGTCCCTAATGACCTGCTCTCCTTAGTGCCGGCCTGATTGCCCCAGCCGCTTTGGTATCCTCTTAAACGCCCTATTGCGTCCATTATCTTCAATGTCTTGCCCAGCTTAGTGCCCTTCTGAGTGCCATTATCCTCTTCCAAAGCCTTTCGGAGTGCCAAGCAGTGTCCTTCCCCGTTAAGATCTCTGCTCTGCTTAGTGTTCTTTCTTCATTAATACCCTGCTCTCGTAAGGGCTCTATTCTCTTGAGTGCCCTTTTGAGTGTCCCACTTTCCTCTGTGGCCGCACATGTGTCCCACCGAATGTCCTGTCCCACTCAGTGTCCTGCCATGCTAAATACTCTGTCCACCTTATCGTCATGCCCCGATAAGTATCCTGTCCTCCTAAGTGCCCTTCAAGCTTCAGTGTCCTAGCCTCTCCAGTTGCCTCCTGGCTGGTCTACTGTGGTGCGTGCAGAGAGGACAGGATCACGGTATCGTGTTGCATTACTGCACACTGCAGGTGATGGCCATGCAGTCCGTCCACCGGCGCTGGCGCTGCTACTGATGCCCCCCCCCCTAGCACGAGTCGACCTCGTGCCTGGTGACCTCTCGGCTATCGCACCGTCAGCGGCGATCATGTGGTCCCGAGCTGCCCACCGCCACTATCGACCCATCTGCGGCGCCGCGCCGGCTTAAACAAACATACACCTGCCGAGTGTCCTACGTTTCTCGATGCCTCGGCCTGCTGGATGTTTGGCCCGCTTTGGTGTCCTGCCCACACAAGTGCCCAGTCTACTAACTGATCTGCCTTGTTGCCAGTGTCTTCCCAAGTGCCATACAGCCATACTGAGCCATACTGAGTGTCGTACCATTCCGGGTGACCCGCCCGCCAAGATGTGTCCCATGCTTAGTCCCTGGTCTCCTTATAATGCCCTGCCATGCTTAACTTTGTCCTCAGTGCCCGGATCTCCTTCATTATCTGCTCCATGTCCCACTCAGCACCATGCTCTTCTTATTGCACTGTCCTACTTGGTGCTATCCCCTGCTTTCATGAGCACCCTTCCCCACTGAGTGCCTTCCTCTCCTGAATGATCTGCTCATCTTGGTGCCCTATCCGCTTTGGTGTCCTGTTTCCCAGTACCTTACACTCTTTACGGTCTTCACAAATGGCATACTGAGTGCCATGCTGTCCTTAACTTTACACCCTGAAGTGCCTTCCTGGGTGCCACGCCCTCATTGGTGCTCTTCCGTAGTGCCCTGTACTACATAGCACCCTGCCTTCCTTTTTACAGTGTGTCGTCCTGCTAGTGCATGTCCACAATGCTCTGCGCACCTTACTACCCTCCCCATTTTACAACCCCATCGTTCTTAATGTCCTCTTTCCTTAGTGCCATTCTGAGTGCCATATACTCCTGCGTTCTCCCTAAGATTCTTGCGGAGTTCCTTTCCCACGATTAGCTACAATACCGAGTGCCCTGAGCATTTTACACTCCTAAGTACCTACTAAGTGTTCTAACCCGCTTAGATCATGACAAGCCGCACTGTCCGATGCTGACGCAGCTCAGTGCCGGCGTCCCTCCCACCGCACGACTGGCAACAGCTCCCAGTACGAAGTCGGACGCTCGCAGAGAACACGTGACCTGGCTAAGTGGTGTATATATTATGACATGCATCACACCGCCGGGCGCACAGCTACACAGATACACTACACCGCACATGACGGGAGATTGCACCAGTCGTATCACTGATCGCCGACAAAAACAGTCACGCGATCCCGCGCCAGGTCTCCTCGCCCATATTGAGTTCGGCACCAGGCGACAGCGTACTTTGAACATGTTTTTGTGTTGCTGTTGTCGGGGTGGCGTTCACCACACACACGCACCCATTGCTGGAGCGGTGCACCGACCCGCAGATGGGTGGCACACCGGTCAGTCTCCAAATAAACTCAAATTCAAACGTTGGCTAGCGGGCGACACCATCGCCACGCGCCATCGGCGCACACAGTAGGTACAAGTCGGCCCGAGCTGGCCGGGGTCGGACTGGGAAGACTGGCGGGACTACGTATCGACGACAGACCAGGCACCATAACAGTCAAGTCTAAAAGAGGTGTACCGGCATAAAATTGTCGGCCCCGAATGCCGTCGGCCGTTTTCGACCAACCCTAAAAACCCTAACACACGTCTGCGCTGTGAGGTCTCCAGGTAAGAGCAGGCGTGATCGAGTCCCAACGTGACGGCTCACGACAGACTCGCCCGTCCTCTGGCTCGCGCTCCGCCGGGCTCCCGACACGGCGGCGACATGCACAACACAGACCACACGCTCACAACTGACCGGGCCCAACGCGAACCGCACGAGTCGCCCCGTCGCCAGCCATCTACATCGGGCGCCATCTACCGCCACATCGGGGGTGGGGGGGCTACAACGCCAGCACGCGGCTACAACTCCACGGGCCCGGTCGGCTCGCTGGTCGGCTCCGCACTGGACGCGAGCGGACGCGTGACGCAACGGACACGTGACGTGACGGACGCCCGCCGCCGCAGCGACCACAGGACCGTGACGCGTCACGGCGTCAGTGACGTCACACCGTCACGGCCGCCGGCACGTCACAAGGCCGCGCTGATGAACCTCCGGTGTCGACTTTGTACTGGGCCGTTCGAAGCAGTGGGCACCGTGGCGCCGCGGACCCGTCCGGCGTCCAACGAATGCGGACGGCGCCGGCCGCGTTGAACTTTTCACAGCTTGTACACTGGATTACAACATCGTCTACACAGGGCACGACGTAGTCCGCACAGTACGCAGCCGGTCTGAAGTCCCGGCCCCGCTGCCGACCGGGAACGCGCTGGAGGAGCGCTCCGGCGAAAAGACGGCAGCACATCGAGTGATCAGTCAGGCGAGCTTCAGCATCTGACCAGCAGAGGGCAGTGGAGGGAGGCGTGGATGCTGTCCTGCACCATCCGTGCCAGGCGCCTTCGGCCCGTCCACGTCCCGGTGCCGGCTCCAGCCTCCCGCCTCTTCCGGCCCCAAGCTCCGATCGGCTCACGTTCGAGTCGAGTCTCGCCGCCGTCTCCGTTCTAGTCCAGTCTCGTGCAGGCTCAGGTTCCAACTGCCAGCTCGGTCCATTCTCGGTGCCAGCATTGGTTAAATATGCAGCCGTTCGACTCAACACCGGGGAGACGCAGAGACGCACCTGCGGTGTCTCCACAACGCTCAACACCCAGAGGAGTCATTGAGACGCACCTGCAGCGTTTCTACGACGCTTAACACCCGGAGGCACCACAGGGGCGCACCTGCAGTGTTTCCACGACGCTCAGTGCCAGCTAACATTCTCAGGGCCGCGACGGCGGCGTCTTCGCGCCGCGCAGCGTTAGCCGAGAGTGAGAGCCGCGCGGGCGGCGAGTGTGCCCGCGACTCGAAGGGCTCTCTCAGAGGTGCACCGGCAGTGTCTCCATGGCCTCTTCGTAGGAGCGAGACAGACTGACCACCTGCAACAGAGACACGCTGGTAGTTCCCCGCCGCCGGTCACGGCAACAACACACTCATCCACTCCCTCAGTCGCACTGTACACGAGCCACTTTCGAGCAAGTGCTTACGTCTGCTGTGAACACTGTCGACAATCGCGTACACATTCCATACTTGGGCAGTTGTGTGCATATGCGATTTAACCGGCCACTAACTAAAGCCAAAGTGGCAATCGTGTACACCTTCGCCATTGGGATCAACACCCATAGAAGGGACACCGTCATGCATTCCCAAAGAGTTGCTAATATTAACAATACAGCGCAAGCACCAAAGACTACTTGAAAAGACAACAATTATAATCCATTAAACTGACGAAGGTCCAGCCCACACTGACAAACGCCTATTACCCGGAAAGAATGAACTAAGCAGCCACCTCATCACGCAGAAAAAGGCAGCATCATGACATCACCATATGCCACGCTGGGGCACCACCGCACCAGCACACACCATGCACCAGCACAACAGCGCTCGAGAAGGAAGACAGTGTGTCATAACGGCAACCCTCGGGAAAGAAGGCAGAATCACAACGGCGGCCTTTGGGGACGGCAGCGGCAAATGCGGCCACATGTAGACACTTCCTGCAGTACTGCTTCCTGTACAACAAGAACGAATCAAGACGGGCGTGAGCGTAGTTCAACCTGCTCGGAACCGCTTGAAATACCACATCTCTGTTCCGTGGAGGCAGCACCACGCCCAATCTAGGGGCTAACTCGGTACAGGCAAGTTCGGAGGGGCATTTCTCTGCATGTGGTATGTTCGAGCACAACACAACTGAATCAAGCTGCAAACATCACCAACGCCACAAGAGATGGCGCAGCGTGAACACGCCTGCAGATCTACAAATCATGAGATGAGATGCCAGGTGCACACGCCAGACTGGCCTAGATGATTCGGCCAACGAGCGTGAGTGGAAGCAACACGGCTCAGTCGTAGGGGGACACAGACAAGCAATAATACCTCTAAACAGCCCGTGCGCAGCACAGATCACGTGTTCCTGCCACCATTATCAGTGGACAAGTTCACCGAACAACACAAACACGCCGGATGCAAACTGGAATGGTTTATTCGACAGCGTCACCGACAGTGAACAGCTGATACGCCAGTCAAAATCAGAGTATCTCAAAACAGCCACGATCGCTTTACAAAACGCAGCCGGCTCTTAAAGCAGCGGACTGCACGGCGGCCACACGCCCGGTGAATTACACGCCAACGGTCGCCCTGCGCCAGCCGCATCGTGTCTCGACCCCCGCCGACCTCCACAACACCTGCGCCGTCCCGCTATCGCCGCCACCTAAAGCCGCCGCCCCGGCCGCCACTCGGCTGACCGTGGGCGCCCACAGGAGCCGGCACACAACACGGTCCCCCGCAGGAGCCGGCACACAACACGGTCCCCCGCAGGAGCCGGCACACAACACGGTCCCCCACGGGAGCCGGCACACAACACGCCCCCGCGGGAGCCGGCACACAACACGGTCCCCCGCGGGAGCCGGCACACAACACGTCCCCCGGGAGCCCGTCACACAACACTGTCCCCCACAGGAGCCGGCACACAACACGGTCCCCCGCAGGAGCCGGCACACAACACGGTCCCCCGCAGGAGCCGGCACACAACACGGTCCCCCGCGGGAGCCGGCACACAACACGGTCCCCCGCGGGAGCCGGCACACAACACGGTCCCCCGCGGGAGCCGGCACACAACACGGTCCCCCGCAGGAGCCGGCACACAACACGGTCCCCGCGGGAGCCGGCACACAACACGGTCCCCCGCAGGAGCCGGCACACAACACGGTCCCCCACAGGAGCCGGCACACAACACGGTCCCCTGCGGGAGCCGGCACACAACACGGTCCCCTGCGGGAGCCGGCACACAACACGGTCCCCCGCAGGAGCCGGCACACAACACGGTCCCCTGCGGGAGCCGGCACACAACACGGTCCCCCGCAGGAGCCGGCACACAACACGGTCCCCTGCGGGAGCCGGCACACAACACGGTCCCCCGCGGGAGCCGGCACACAACACGGTCCCCCGCAGGAGCCGGCACACAACACGGTCCCCGCAGGAGCCGGCACACAACACGGTCCCCCGCGGGACGACTGAGCACGGTGGAAGCCCGCCACATCGCCACCGGCCTGCACACGCCTCGGGACGGGTCGGCAGCTGCCCGCCGGTGGCCGTCGCGTCACCACACGACAGTCCGGCACGGTAAACGACAGTCGGTCAGAGCCCCCCCCCCCCCCAAGCCGGATCACGCCGACAAAGTACCCGGCGACAACGCACCGCCAACAGACAGAACCGATGCCAGTCGATAGATGGAGTCACATAAACCTGAGAGGGAAGCACACATGGTGTGTGTGGTGCAGGCGACGGAAGTAGTTATGAAACTAAGATATTTTTCATCGACGGTGGCTCTGCATAACACGCAAGACAAGTACTCATCGTGAGGTTGAGTTTGGCCTGCTACAGCTGCCTTGTGGGGATTTTCAGCTTCGACAGTCGGCGGCCATGTGCTGTCTCGGCAGTCATTGGTCATAACCGGTACATACAGAACCGACTAAATGAACAGGGATTGTGCAGACGACTTTTTTGGAATGCAATCGGCAATCGGGTTTCTATCACTTCATGACTTCCTACTCAAAGTTATGCATCACAGAACTTGTTGGCACAGCACACTGCAAGTTACCCCAGAAAAACATGCGCTTTGGCTAAGTGTTGGAAAATGACTCCCAAGAGTCTTTAGTGGCGTGTGTTTACCCACACACATGCGACATATACGGAGATACAAATCAAATTACCCGGATACAGAAGCATGTGGGACACTGATCTGAGAGTTGCCTAATGTGATACTGATCTAAAAACTACTCTTTGGAAGCAAGATAAAGCGCATTCAAAGGGTAATGCGCGACTAAGTCCCTGTCACCAATGCCAATTGCCAACTGAATTGTAAGCAGACCATCCATGCTCTGATATGTATGGCTCAGGCCATGTCATGCTAATCTGAACTGTTGGCGTGACTGACTCACGAAAAGCCACAGCCTCACCACCTAAGATTGGATGTGATCAGAAAGGTAAGCCAATGGCCGAAGATTTGGAAGAGCTGGGAAATGTTAGTCGCTCTGCTTAGCAATCGAGTAATTGCGGTGATTAGAACCACTTTTGCTGTTGGGTTGATTTGTTGGCTATTGGGGCTCGGGGGAGCTCGAACTTCAGTCACACAGAGGTCATCTATTGTTGGATACGGGCGAGCGATCACAACCAAAAATTGCAGTCAAAATCAGGTATTCACTTTCTCGCGTTGAATGCATTCACACAACCCTGCGGATGTTGGAATGAGTCGGCCTTCACCGATGGATCTCTTTTTGCACCGCCGTGCGCCGGCCGATAACTGATCATGTCCACACACACACCAATGGAAAACCGTGTGGACGCGCTCAACACCCCCGGCGACGCGACTAACCCGACCCGCCCAAGAGTTGGCCGAGCTGAAACTCGGCCAGGGAACTAGGATCTGCTCCGGAATCCTGGACCTGGCGGAAACGTTCGGGGAAATTCTAAGTCAGAGCGGACGATTTTCTTTGCTTCTGACATACCAATCCTTTGCACGTTCCAGCGAGCCTTGGACATTTTTACAAGTTTGCCGTAATTTCGAAACAACTACATTCATCTTTTGGTTAGAAGAATAGATATTTAATGAAGAGGAAACCGTTCTGGGCGGCACACTCCAGGACAACACCACATTTCCACCACCCAGAGCGGAACAACGCGCCTGAAGCGCAGGGACCGGAAGACGCCGATCTCGGAAGCTCCGTTTTAGTAACGGTCTGCACGTGCTCAGCAGACTTCCCTAGCAATTGGGGTTTAGGGGCGCTTCAAATGCAAAGGTCATGTAGTGTAAATGCTCATCAGACTTCACTTCCCCTGATTCGCAACATAGGCACCAATCTTCCCCCATGTCGTCATAGGCACGTCAAACACATTTGACCTAACAGTCGGAAAAGTCAAAGAAAATGTCCATGCATGCCGCAAAGACAAATAATTACAAAAAAAACGTGTTGGACAGGAGGGAAAATTTAAGATTGTAAATACAGGATAAAGTTGAGTGCAACATATGTATATAAATGCAGGACAGCATTGTTCTTAAAAAGAAAACACTAGTCAAATCAGTACCAAAGTGACACCGAAGTTGAGCAGACAGCTGAAATTACCATACAAGTTATCAAATTTAATTTCCTACGCTGACACAGTCAAGATATATGCCAGCTTGGATAAACACGTCTTGTGACGGCACCAAATGGATCGGACAGGCTTGGAGTACACAAAATCACACGCAGCGCCACTGCCCGGCCGGCCAGCCGGCGCAGAGAACAACGACGCGCGGCACACGGACGCCCCCAGACACCGTCCAGCTGCCGAGTGGGGCCCACACTTCACGGCAGGCAACACCAATTCGCTAGCGCCAGTCAACACGGCCACGGCGGCGGCGCCGCCGGCCACATCACAGCAGCAGCATCTGCTCGTCGCCGCCGGCCAGCTCGCCGACGGCCGCGGCGTGGTGGCCGTTGGTGCCGCTGTCGCACGCCACTCCGTTGGACGACGGCGCCGACATCTGAAGACAAAGATGCAGCTCAGCACCTCGGCCACGACCGCAGCGGACGAGTACGGCGCACGGCTTGAGTGAACACATAGCGAGCGTAGCATGTGTGGCGCGGGGCCTGAGTGGACGTGTGTGTGGCGCGGGGCCGGAGTGGACGTGTGTGGCGCACGGCCGGAGTGGACGTGTGTGGCGCGGGGCCTGAGTGGACGTGTGTGGCGCGGGGCCGGAGTGGACGTGTGTGGCGCACGGCCTGAGTGGACGTGTGTGGCGAACGGCCGGAGTGGACGTGTGTGGCGCGGGGCCTGAGTGGACGTGTGTGGCGCGGGGCCTGAGTGGACGTGTGTGGCGCACGGCCGGAGTGGACGTGTGTGGCGCACGGCCTGAGTGGACGTGTGTGGCGCACGGCCTGAGTGGACGTGTGTGGCGCGCGGCCTGAGTGGACGTGTGGCGCGGGGGCCTGAGTGGACGTGTGGCGCGGGGCCTGAGTGGACGTGTGAGACGCACGGCCTGAGTAGACGTGAGGCGCACGGCCTGAGTGGACGTGTGTGGCGCGGGGCCTGAGTGGACGTGTGTGGCGCGGGGCCGGAGTGGACGTGCGGCGCGGGCCGAGTGGACGTGTGTGGCGCGGGGCCTGAGTGGACGTGTGTGGCGCGGGGCCTGAGTGGACGTGTGTGGCGCGGGGCCTGAGTGGACGTGTGTGTGGCGCGGGGCCGGAGTGGACGTGTGTGTGGCGCGCGGCCCGAGTGGACGTGTGTGGCGCGGCCTGAGTGGACGTGTGAGGCGCACGGCCTGAGTGGACGTGTGTGGCACACGGCCTGAGTGGACGTGTGTGGCGCACGGCCTGAGTGGACGTGTGTGGCGCGGGGCCTGAGTGGACGTGTGTGGCGCGGGGCCTGAGTGGACGTGTGTGGCGCACGGCCTGAGTGGACGTGTGTGGCGCGCGGCCTGAGTGGACGTGTGTGGCGCACGGCCTGAGTGGACGTGTGTGGCGCACGGCCTGAGTGGACTGTGTGGCGCACGGCCTGAGTGGACTGTGTGGCGCACGGCCTGAGTGGACTGTGTGGCGCACGGCCTGAGTGGACTGTGTGGCGCACGGCCTGAGTGGACGTGTGTGGCGCAGGCCTGAGTGGACGTGGTGTGGCGCACGGCCTGAGTGGACGTGTGTGGCGCGTGGCCTGAGTGGACGTGTGTAGCGCACGGCCTGAGTGGACGTGTGTGGCGCGCGGCCTGAGTGGACGTGTGTGGCGCGGGGCCTGAGTGGATGTGTGTGGCGCGGGGCCTGAGTGGACGTGTGGTGCACGGTCATAGACATATAGTACGCACGGGACGGACGATTCACAACAAGCTGCGTGAGCTCAGGGCCACGTTCCCAGCAGCAGTGATATATTTCACCGCAAGACTTAGTGTGAAACATATCTGGCAACAGGGCGAGGGGTTGGACCCAGCAGACAGTCAGTCCCAAGCAGCGGAAAATTGCATTCAGCCTGATTATGCATAATCGTACTCGTGTTCACAGTTGCAGAAACTTCAGACATTTCAAACTAACGAGTGAATCAAAAACTAGTGGCGCCGCTAGGCAGCCCAAAAGAGTGCAACAGACTCGGCGAAAACACAGCCGGCTGAGAGACAAAGCTGACCGGGCGACACCACTAAGCGCTAGCTGGGAGGTGGGGTGGGGTGGGGGGCGCACACACCGCAAGCGGCACGGGCCCACCTACCTTTTCGCGGCGCGCCGCCGCCCGACCTCTGCCGACGCCGCCGAGCCGGCCGGGTAGCAGGTCGGGCCGGGCCAGACCGCCGCTGCCGCCGGCGTCCTGGTGTCACACGTGGCGCACACGTCACAGACCAGGTCAGCGGCACACAGCACGGGCGCCGCCGCCGCGCCGCCGCCGCGACACGGCACGGCACGGCACGGCACGGCACGGCGCCACACGGAGAAGGGGGAGCGGAGCGGACACGCGGGGTGGCCGGCGGCCGGCGGCCAGGCGTCGGCGTACCTTTGGCCGGCTGCGGTACGTGTTGACGGCGTCGATCGGCACCCGGATGTAAGTCACCTCGCAGCCGTACGCCGTCGGCTGCAGCTTGATGATGGTGTGCAGCGGCACGGACAGGTACGGCAGCTCCGCTGTCGGTGCGGCGCCGGTCATCATGACGTCATCAGCACAAACAGGGCGCCCGCCCTGTACCGACGCCCCCGCGGCAGGATGAGACTACAACAGAGACACGGCGGCTCCTCCGTCGCAGTGTGTCTGGTTTAGCGCCGAGTGATGACGCCAATATGGCGGCTCTGAGATATATAGCTGATCAGCTTCAGGCTCGTCTGACGCCGCTCGGGCCAGGCCTATCCCATCGCTGATCCTACACACGTAATGGATGGAATCCGGACAAGAGATGCGAGAGCGAGGGAGCGCCAGAGACAAAGCGAGAGGACTCGAGCAATGTTGTCTGGGCGTTTGTCACCGACCAATGAACCCACCAGCATGCAGTTCCTCACACAGCCGACTCTCGTAGTCTGAAGGGAGCATGGGCAACACGTGGACCCAGGGACAGATATTGTCACTGCTTGGCAGACCATTGTTTTGGGCAGTATGACGCCATACACACCACATGTGCATGGCACATATGGTGCCGGACTTTACCCAGCACCGAGGGCACCACTACAGTCCACACCGTGACAGTACCGCAGCCGACAACGCCTCGCTGCGCCGACCCGACACAATCTCTCCCGCCACCACTACTTCACAGCTCTTCCAGTCGGGAAGATTCAGTAGCTGTGGCCCACACACTTACCGGCCGGCTTGTCGAGGAAGTAGGCGAGCAGACAGCGCAGCACAGCCTGGTGGCCGATCACCAGCACGTTCTCCTGTCTCTCCAACTCCATGATGACCGGCTCCAGTCGCGCCACCAAGTCCTCGTAACTCTCGCCGCGCGGGTAACGGTACCTACCAACAACAGACACGTCAAAGAACTCGCATCGCGCGGATAACGGTACCTACCAACGACAGACAGGCTAGACCACTCTCATCACGCGGATAACGGTACCTACCAACAACAGACACGTCAAAGAACTCGCATCGCGCGGATAACGGTACCTACCAACGACAGACAGGTCAAAGAACTCGCATCGCGCGGATAACGGTACCTACCAACGACAGACAGGCTAGACCACTCTCATCACGCGGGTAACGGTACCTACCAACGACAGACAGGTCAAAGAACTCCATCGCGCGGATAACGGTACCTACCAACGACTGACAGGTTAGGCAACTCTCACTACGCGGATAACGGTACCTACCAACGACAGACAGGTTAGACAACTCTCACTACGCGGATAACGGTACCTACCAACGACAGACAGGTTAGACAACTCTCATCACGCGGGTAACGGTACCTACCAACGACAGACAGGTTAGACAACTCTCATCACGCGGGTAACGGTACCTACCAACGACAGACAGGTTAGACAACTCTCATCACGCGGGTAACGGTACCTACCAACGACAGACAGGTTAGACAACTCTCATCACGCGGATAACGGTACCTACCAACGACAGACAGGTTAAAGAACTCGCATCGCGCGGATAACGGTACCTACCAACGACAGACAGGTTAGACAACTCTCATCACGCGGGTAACGGTACCTACAACAACAGGTAGAAACTCTCACTATAACGGTACCTACCAACGACAGACAGGTTAAACAACTCGCATCACGCGGATAACGGTACCTACCAACGACAACAAAACAGGTTAGACAACTCTCACTACGCGGATAACGGTACCTACCAACGACAGACAGGTTAAAAACTCCGCATAACGGACCAAAAGCGGATAACGGTACCTACCAACGACAACAGGTTAGACAACTCCACAGCGGATAACGGTACCTACCAACGACATACAGGCTAGACAACTCTCATCACGCGGGTAACGGTACCTACCAACGACATACAGACTAGACCACTCGCATCAAGCGGGTAACGGTATCTACCAACGACATACAGGTTAGACAACTCTCATCACGCGGGTAACGGTACCTACCAACGACAGACAGGTTAGACAACTCTCATCACGCGGGTAACGGTACCTACCAACGACAGACAGGCTAGACCACTCGCATCACGCGGGTAACGGTACCTACCAACGACATACAGGTTAGACAACTCTCACTACGCGGGTAACGGTACCTACCAACGACAGACAGGCTAAAAGCACTCACACGCGGGTAACGGTACCTACCAACGACATACAGACTAGACCACTCGCAAAGGTAACGGTACAAACAAAGTCTCAACTACGCGCGGTAATGGGACCTTCCAACGACTGACAGGTTAGACAACTCACCACGCAAGTAACGGGACCTGCCAACAACAGACAGGTTAAACAACTGTTGCCGCGCGGGTAACGGTACCTACCAACGACAGACGGGTCAACCGCGCCCAACAACCAACACCGGACCCCGCCCCACCTCACAACTCACACATCCCAGCCCCAAACTCACACCCCATCCCATCCCACCCCACAACTCGCAGCGCAGCGCGGCACCCACCGCAGCTTGTCCTGGTCGCGCGCGGCGAAGTCCAGCGGGAACTTCTGCTGGATCTCCTCGTAGGTCATCTCCTCGCACGTGCCGGCGTTGATCTCGTCGAGCGTCTTCCAGCGCTCCTGCGGCGCGCTGATGTGCTGCGCCGTCTGGATGGTGCGCAGCATCCAGCTGGTCCACACGTGCAGGCCCTCGATCTTCTGGCGGTCAGCGGCGGCGGCGGCACCGTTAGACACGCCACACAGAGCCTACACCGACACAGACACCGGCCGGAACGCATACTTATTTTGGTTGGTTGGTTCGGTTGGTTTGTGATTTGAGCTTTGGGGCGCATCGACCAGGTTTGGTAATTTAGCACCCATGGTTTGTTGGTTCGTTATTGGCTTTACGACAAATCGACCGTTGAGTCACGTAGCGTCGGCCATCTCTCACGCCGATTGGTTGCGGGGGAAGAGTAGCGACAGGTGAGGCTCGAACACACAATCTTTCAATTGGGAGACGGGCAACATACCCCTAGACCACTCCTCCCCCTCGTCAGACACGGCACAGAGCCCATCCACCGCCACCGGCCACCGACAGGGAAGACATACTTGTATGGTTGGTTGGATATTTGAGCTTAGGGGTGCATTAACTGCATTGGGCATACGGCGCCCAGAAGACATGCTTGTACCGCGTCGGAAGGCTGGGGCGATTCAGCCAGGTCGCGTTGGCTGAGGAGTCCATTCGAAGATAGCATTACAGCAGGTGGAGAGATGTGGACAAGGGGAGGGGAGTTGAACAGGGGTCATGCGCCAGTACGTTGACGCGGCGATCTGTCCTTGATCACGCACAAGCCGGTGGGCCAGGCACCGAAAGATCCCTACGCCACTCGGCTACAGTCCGCACGCGCCCAAGTCATGCACCGCACCCCCAGCACCGGTCAGCTCAGCACACGGGACACGTGGAGTGTGTCGTAGCTCTCGTGTCCACCCGGCCGCAGCCCAGTTCTGTTTCACAGGTCTGCTCAGACCAGTCGCCAATGAGGAGCCCGCCCCATCTCTCTATCGCAAGCGCCAGCACACCGCTCGATCCCGGCCACATGTCAGACGTTCATCCAAAACATCATCCTCCCCAGAATCAGACGTTGGCACGCTTCCAGAATCGGAATCATGAAGCTGGCAAGACAGCCTCAAACAGCCATTTGACTGACTCCAAACTCACTGCCATTGAATAGCAATGCCAAAAACCTACCGGGAAGCACAAAAGCGAGTTTGACATCACGAACAGGAAAACAAAACTGGCCCCACAGAATGGATGACACCAAAGATGTCCTCTCCGCAGCCATCCAAAGGATGAACCCAACCGTGCATGCAAGTCACCAGGAGAGGTCGGCGGGTATATCGCCGGATATCGGGGTCACGTGTAGCAGACCGCCGCACCGCGACAAACAGACCCGACGCCGCACCACTACCGCCCGTCCACGCCCGTCCCGCGTGGCAGCGCCGACTGGCCGGGGCCGTTTGTTTACTTGGGCCCAAGGGCGCCTGAACTGCCATTGGTTATCTAGCACCCATAACTTTCATTCTTCAGAACGTGACAAGGGATTCGGCACGACTATTATTGAAAGGGATGGACAACGTCAAACTGAGTAGCAGCTGTGTAACGGGCCGGGGTCACCAGCGGCCGTGTTTACCACGTGGTCACCGGCTGCCGTGAGGGCCGGCCCCGGCCAGACAGTGCACCCACTCCGTGCTGAGCTGGTCTCGTAAGCCGACGGATGCACGGCTGGTTCTTGTCACAGGAGTGGCCTTCGGGGAGGCGTCACTAGCAGCCGGCATCAGCCCCCCCGGTGGCGGTGGTTATTGGCTTTACGACACATCGACCGTTGAGTCATATAGCGTCGCCAATCTCTCACACTGATTGGTAGCGGGCGAAGAGTAGCGACAGGTCGGACTCGAACCCACAATCTTTTGATTGTGAGACAGGCAACTTACCCCTAGACTACTCGTCCCTGGGCTTGTGTTGGGTAATATAGCATACGAATAATTGACCAAAGAAAAATGAAATACAACCTAACCTAACATAACCCTTCACAGATAAAAAAGAATGCAATGCAAAATTTTACAATTAATCAATTAGCAGCCAGATGCACTCCTTGGGAAGAAAAGTTTCAATATATCTTTTCCGTAGTACCCCTACTTGGAAATTGTGCCTCTGGACACAAGTCCCACCTGGTGACAATTCCTGGATCTGCCCACACAATCATGTTCAACACTGTGAATGCAATATTGCTCTCCTGAAATGAGGTACTACCAGGGCTCAAGTTAAAAAACTATAAAATACAACCATTCTGCATTCTGCATGAAGGACAAATAGGATTACCACACGCCTATATAGGTAGGTACCTACCTGAAAATAAAATATTGCCAAACTCTTAATACTGAATGACAAAAGGCAGCAGTTTCAGTTTGTTGTTAATCAGTGGCTCAATTAGTCAATTAGTTGCCCAACTTCCCCTCCCCGGGGGGGGCACCGCCCCTCTGCAGCGTTTGATGACATTCAACTTCCACCCCGAAAATACAATCACACAAACTACATCAAACCCCTACGACACAAACCCTTAGGCTATACAACGCACCGTGGTAACACGCGCGAATGGAAATCGAATGGCGACATCAGGACATTCACTGGTCGACAGGACTACAATCCGTTCTTCGGCCACCAGACACGGCACGCCCGGATCCACCACGAGCTATTCTAGGTCTACAGCTATCAAGGTACATCAATCAATAGCGCAGCCTTATTGGCTCCTCTGATCACCAACAGATACGGACATGTACAGCCCGGTCGCGGTGAGGGAGACAGCTTCGCCAAGCCTAGCCGAGACGCAGGAGCTGATGGCGTGGTCGGGGAGGTCAGCCGCCGACGCGCCTCAGGCTACGTCAGCAGCAAGTCTGCCTCTCAAAAAGCCGCCGAAACTCCAAACGACGGTGGTGGTAGATTACAAACGAAGAATCTTTGGTTCTTTTAAGACGTAATCAACCGTCAGGTCAGTAATATACCGTCGCCAACCTCTCACGCCGATTGGTCGCGGGAGGACTCGGTAATGATGTCGGTCGTGAGATTCGAACCCACAATCTTGCGATCGAGAGTTCGACGCTCTACCAACTGAGCTACCGCGGCCCTCACGGGACGGTGGTGGTAGATTAGGTCAGGTCGGGTTAGATTATGGAGGGTTAGTCTAGCTGGCCCGTACCTGGCTGTGGATGTAGTCGGCCAGCGCCGTCGAGTACTGCTCGCCGCGCATGGAGAGGCTCGAGTTGCCGCCGATCTTGCCCATTTGGTTGTACTCGGACTCGCCGTGCTGCGGGAACACAACGGTGTCAGCGCCTCGCTGGACCGCGCGTCGGCGGCTCGGCTGCCTGCGTCGGATGACTCCCTGCGCGCGTCATCACCCGACCGGCCCCGCCGACCGACGCGGTCAGACTCGTGTCACCGGTCAAGGTCACGACAGTGAAGCGACAGCAGCTCGGGAGGCGGGACGGCCCGGCACGGACGCGACCATCACACGACTGTGGCGCGCGCCGCCGCACAATCCGTGTGATTACCGTGAATATTCAGACCGAAGGCATTTCACGAAGCACAGCCACTACCCACCAGGCAAATCACAGTACCGCCACACGACTATGGTAGCCAACACGTACAGCCAGCGACATAGTAATCGTCAGGATAACGACTAAAAAGCCATGAAGTTACCGAGCACCCACAACAAACCCGACGACAATTTCCCCGGGGCGACACCACGTGACCCGCAGTCCACGCCATGTGACCCAGGCCGCCACCCCCAGTGGGCAGACGCAACGTACCCGGGTCAGGTAGATGGTACGAGGCGTGATGTGGATGTTCATCAGATAGTACACGATGCGCGCCTGCAGATGACCCTCGTGCTTGTGCACCAGCACCTTCTCCCCTGTGGATCAGTGGCCGGGTAAAACGGCTGTGACAAGACGCCCAACTGAGCACCCGGATGACAGGCTGTATGACACACGGTGTGCAATGTCGCACTATGTCTGCATACGTGTAGTGCTATTACGTCATCGCATGTTGTGAAGGAAGTGTGTACACCACCATTCCACATTTCAGGATTGGAAATACTGCGGAGTATGCATGACATAGAACACACACTGTGTTCGTTTGCAACGACAAGCGGACCAGTTTCAACGGCATAAATCCCATACGATACATTAAATGCCCTTCCTTATGTTACAAGTGTCAACAATTACCACAACGTAAACACGAAATAATCGTGCATACTGCCAAACAATAGTGAGCCTCAGCATACGTGGGCGTATGTCAACATGAAGTTACATGTCGAATGTCAACAGGTACTAATCATTAACATCAAACAACCAACTGCGCAAAACACGGTGTGTGTGTGTGTGTGTGTGTGTGTGTGTGTGTGTGTGTGTGTGTGTGTGTGTGTGTGTGTGTGTGTGTGTGTGTGTGCGTGCGTGCGTGCGTGCGTGCGTGCGTGCGTGCGTGCGTGCGTGCGTGCGTGCGTGCGTGCGTGCGCGCGTGCGTGCGCGCGCGTGTGTCACACTACCAAATGAGGACGTGTACCTCCTACTTCAGCGCCTACAAACTCACGCAGGCGAGCAAAGGCCCTCTGAACAGACAGGGACAGGCGGCGAACTCCCACAACCACTGTGACAACTTTTGCAGAGCGGGCAGTCTGTCAGCCAGCTACCAGAGTCGGCACGTGGCCGCCAAGTGTAGAGGACACCCGGCTGGGGAGGTTTTTGGGCGCATCGACCAGCATAGGTCATTTAGCACACACAGCTGGGCTGACGGCCACACACTACACACAGCAGCCACGGCCCACCTCGTCACCAGCTGGTGGAGGGTGGCCACGTGCCGGGCGGCCAAACCCTCTCGCTGGCCCAGACCCTGGCCCTCGGTGCCACAGGTGCGGCCTGTGTCGACGACGGTGACGCTCGCTGGCTCAACGCCACGCGCCCACCTGCGTTGAAGATCTTGATGAAGCTGAGCATGGGCTCGCTGGCCTCGTCAATGGTCTGGTAGCACTCCTTGTAGTGGTCGATGCGCTTGAGGAAGTCCTGCAGCGCCGTATCCTTGTCGCAGCCCACGTAGTCGGGGCTGGTCAGCTTCACTTCCTGCCACCAGGACACAAGTCGCACTTACTCGGGAGGACGGAGCATATTCACCTCCACTGCGCGCATATCCACCCTCACCGCACACACAACTGGCGAAGACACTTACGCCGCTCACCTCCGCCGCCGACTGGTGGCCGGCGGGCACGAAAACTCGACGGCGATTGGGCTTTGAACTCGGTCCGCAAGTGAACACGCATCACAAGATCACTGAGCCCAGTGCCATGGCTGCGACTGCGCACGAGATAAAGCAATGGCATCTCAGTCCTGACATGGCGGGCTTAAAACAGGGCACATGATCGGGCTGATTGAGAGTTCAGTGTTGATCGATTGGTTGGTTATTTGGGCTTAGGGGCGCTTCGACTGCTTCGGTCATACAGCGCCCATAACAATGTTAGATTGACAGCTTAGGATGATTGGTGCCAACAGTAGTACACGAACATTCAGAATACGGACAGATATCAGTGAAACAGTGAAAGAGAAAGAGCAAGCGCAAGCAAACATCAGTGAAACGGGAATAGCATCAGTGAAACAGTGAAACGGGAGTAGCAACAGTGAAACAGAAACAGAAAGAGCAAGCGCGAGCAAACATCAGTGGAACAGTGAAACTGGAGGAACACCAGCGAAACAGTGAAACAGCAAGAGCAAGTGCAAGCGAAAATCAGTTGGAGCGACATGTCATGGTTCCGAGCGTATAGCGCTACACGTCAGTGAGGTGTGTAAATCGCCTTGAAGGCAACATCCGATAAAAAGCGAAACAGTTGTCCAGAAGTCACCGCGCGCGAGTGGTCACCAAGGAGGTCACGGAGTGACAGCGACTGTGCGGCTCCAAAAAACCGTCTTCGGTCATCGGCAAGCAGAGGGCACGAGATCAAAACATGACGCACAGACAGTGGTTCGCGACATCGAGGGCAGCTTGGCCTGTCTTCCCCACAGAGCAGATGGTGGTGTGTTGGGTGAGTGTGTCCAAGCCGAAGACGGCAGAGCACGACCTCGTCACGTCTCATCCGGCGGTATGATGAGGTCCATTCTCCGAGGCATGGTTTTATCGCTCGTAGTTTGTGATCCAGCAACGTATCCCAGATATACTGCCACTTTTTAGAAACAAAGGTAGTGATTATACGGCGATATTCTCTCGCTGGGAGCGGCATAAATCGCTGGTATGGAGCTTGGGCTGCACGTTTCGCAGCAGCATCAGCTGCCTCGTTTCCCTCGATGCCGACATGGCTTTGAATCCAGCAGAAGATAACAGATTTTCCAGCATGTGCTATTGATCTGAGAAGCCGTAAGACGTCCTGTACTATGGGATCAGGTGAATTGAACTGCTTTAGCGCCCAGAGACTGCTGAGGGAATCAGTAAAAATGACATTCGAGTCTTCCCGTCCTACTTCAATAAAACTGAGGGCCTTAATGATGGCAACCAGTTCTGACGCGTATACCGTTGCATGGGGTGGCAGTGAGAAAGATCTCGACATTGGACCAATAACAAATGCACTGCAAACGCCAGTATCGGACTTCGATCCGTCTGTATAAAACTGAACGTATCCGTCAAAAGAGGCTATGTGCTCTAGAGCATGTGCCAAACGGTCGTGCGGTGTAGCATGTGCTTTCTTCATCACGGAGAGCGACATGTCGATTGTTGGATGGGCCACCTGCCAAGGCGGTGTTTGTGGAAAGCCGACCCGCATAATTCCCCGCAATGGAATATCGCTATCCTCGAAGAGTCTGCGCATTCTGACGCAGAAGGGGGTACCGTGCGTAATGCGTGCTCGTCCGAATGTTGCAATCAAGCGGTGGGAGAATATATAAGCATACGCAGGATGACCGGGGAATTGACGCACTTTGCACGCGTAGCGCATCCCGAGAATTTCGCGACGGAGCGAGAGTGGTGGCTCGTGCGCTTCAGCCAGCGGGCTCACAGAAGGTGAATGGATACTTCATGGATAGTTGGTGTTGCAAGGTCAGATGAAGGACATGAATGTTGGGATGAGATAGGCATTGGAATGGGAGCGTATGGACGGAAGGACAAGTGAGGAACTCCTGGTCTCACCCCTCGCCGGTATGATGGTCGCCGGGTCATTGGGGCACTCAACCCGCCCACCGCGTAAAGGTGGTGCCTCATCGAGGGGGCCCTTGCTATTCCTTCATTTCGCCACCAACACATTCTCATTCCCCCAAAGGCACTACGGGAACTTGCACGATTGATAATGATCGGTTGCATCAGAGGTGTGTCATCCAGCCATGATTAACTGGTCAACGCCAACACACAAAACTGCAGGCAATATTCCCCGCACCGTCCGCCTGGACAATCTGCTGTCACGCCAGTGCGGTAATCAGTCAGCAGCCGAGGCCAAGCGGCGACATTCCACCGTACTCGCCGCCCGGATAATCCGCTGCACCTTGCCACGTCCGTACAGTAAACACCGAACTTCCTCGAACCGACAACACATGCAAACGCCACTTCCGGGAACTTCCGCCGAATGCCATTGAAAACACGCCACTGCGACGCCCGTGAACTCTATGCAGTGACCTCTGCAGTGACCTCTGGGACGCGGCAAAACTGGCCGTCGCCGCCATCGATCCACGGCACGGCCGGAATACCGGCGCCGGCCGACGGGCGGGATGTTGACACGGACAACGGCCGACTGCCAGGGCTGCCGCTGTCGAGCTCCCGAGCCGCCCCGGCACCTGGCCTGCCACGATCTGCGGCACACCGGCCACTCAGACTGACTGACCGACGTGGTGGTGAGGATCGATCGATTTATTGATTGATTATTTGGGCTTAAGGGCGCATCAACTGCTACTGGTTATGTAGCGCCTAGGTGGTGAGGATCGCCGACAGCGAACAATGACACGGAGGACAGGTGGTGGTGGTGGGGGTGGATTTGAGCTTTAGGGCGCGTCGACTGCATTGGTGGGGCGAGGACGGCCGAGTGGTTAAGGTGTTCGGCTCTGGGTACCAAAGGTCCCGGGTTCAACACCAGCGCCGCTCGGGACATTTCCCAATCCCGCGACCCACCGGCGAAACAGTGTGGGTGGCGCCATTAGCCGTGAATGTGCATAAAGTGCGTCGGTTGGTTATTCGAGCTTTAGGGCGCATCGACATAAAGTGCATAAAGTGCGTCGTGAACCACCCAATAAACAAACGGACTGCGTTGGTCATCTTGCGCCCATCGGAGGACAGGTGGAACCGAGTGGTAAGCCGATCCGACCGTGCCGGGGATCGTCGAGTTGGGACAGCTCACGGGCAGCCGACGAACGAACATAGCGAAGGACCCCTGCACCAAACAGATCATGCCCAACCGGGGCCTGGGAGCTGTCCGGACCGAAAAACTCCCAAAGTCGTTGCGTTTGCGGGGACCCCACATACATGAGAATATAACTTGCCGAATACATCAGCATCAGCTAGATCGCTCACACCCTTGCCCCTCACTGACCAGGATGTTCGACTCGATGATGGCCGGGTCGTCGCAGACGGACTCGACGAAGAAGCACTTGTAGCCCAGCTTCTTGGTGCAGATGTCGAAGATCATGCTGCGCCGCTCCCGAGTAGTGTTGGTGGCGTCGAACACCTGGCAAATGGCGACCGGGTCACAATCGGGCAAACCCGCTGTTGCGTCAGCGCGGGCTATAGCAGGAGCCCATCACTCAGTGTCTTAAACATCAATCATCCGTTAGCCGCACATATGAAAAACAAACAAATATTGCTCGGAGATAGTGCAGGATTAAAAAAAACATTCGAGTTTAGCATACGGCGAGAAAAACAGTACCATATCGGGCAATCCAACATAAATTGGCAGGTGCTAGGTACGGCAAAGGATATTGTCGCTGACATCAAAATTCATGATTTCCAGTAACTGATCACCCGAGTAAAACATCAAAACATTTTTCACTGCCATCGTTGCGTCATAACATCTAGAAAATAGCTCAGTTGGTTAGAGCGCCTGTCTGCATTGGTCTGGGTGCAGGGGGCAACCCCTGTCCTGGCAAGACATAGTTAGAGTCGCTTTACGTGTCTGCACTCAGTCCCCGGCCTTATCGGGCCAGTTCCCCGATAAGGCCAGAGGCGAACTAGCAGGGGCGGGGGCAGCGGCGTCTGTGCATTGACGGCCCGTCAAACTCTCGGCCAACATTCTGTCGTCGAACTGGAATGCGTGGATCGAGTGGTGGAGCCAGGCTTCGCGCAATACGTTCTGCTTAGCAATGTGACCCAGGTCGGGCCGGCCGCGCCACACACGTCAGTCACGTCACAGCCACGTCACAGCCACGTCACAGTCACGTCACAGCCACGTCACAGGCACGTCACAGCCACGTCACAGCCACGTCACAGCCACGTCACAGTCACGTCACAGTCACGTCACAGTCACGTCACAGCCACGTCACAGCCACGTCACAGCCACGTCACAGGACACGTCACAGCCACGTCACAGCCACGTCACAGCCACGTCACAGGACACGGCCGGGCGTCGCGTGCCGCCCCGTTGACCGCGCCGCTCCCCGCCCTCAGTGAGGCGTGCGCGGCTCTCTGCGGGGCGGCCAAGTGCACCGAGTGCGACCCAAATGCGCCGGATATCGGCCCGGTCGAGCTGGCCACCGTCGGGTCGGGAGCGGCGCGCGTATCGACTGTCGTCGAGCGGCAGCCAAGCTGGCGGCGGACGCGACCCGCAGCCGACACCGCCAGAGCAGCCGTCATCCCGGCGTCACGCCAAGCTGCACTACCGGCGAGGGGAACGCAGCCAACCTTGCGTCTACTCTGTATACGACATGTCCATCGATATTTGTGTGCTATATTACATCTCCACCAACTAGCCAAAACCCAAGGGTATGATGCATAGCCTCACTACATACGTCATTGTCGAGTAGGGTAATGTCAGGATGGGAAAAGCGAAGTCCAAACGTAGCATTGCACGGCAAAACGTCAAAAAATCAATCACAGCGATGCGGAGGGGGAGGGGAGGGGAGGGGATGTCAACATTCAACCCTCTGGCGAATGCGAATACGTTGGCTGGTTGTTGGCCTTATGACACTTCGACCGTCGAGTCATATAGCGTCGCCAATTCCTCACGCCGATTGGCCACGGGTGAAGAGTAGCGACAGGGGAGACTCGAACACACAATCTCACGATCGTAAGACTGGCAACTTACCTATAGACTACACATCCCCGAATGCGAACACATGTCCACCAATTAACTACAACCCGAGGGTATGATGTGTAGCTTTGCTACATACGCCATTCTCAGTAGGCGAGGTTAGGATGGGAAAGCTAATTCCAAACATGTCGAAAAGTAATTCCAACAGTCGTAGCATTGAACGGCAAAATGCCCAAAAATAGTAATCAACCTCACAGCGATGGCGAAGGGCAGGTCGGGGGCATTTACAACGAATTCAACGTTGAACCCTCTATCGAATCCCCCTGGTCACATCCGGTCATTCTACCTCACCCCGTGCTCACGTGCAACCACTCTCTCCTCAACCCCAGGTCCCATGCGGCCATTCTACCTCACCCCGAGGTCACGTCAGGTCATTCTCACCGTCTCACCCCGGGTCATATCCGGTCATTCTCTCACCCCCGGGTCACCCCAGGGCATTCCCCCTCACCCCCGGCCACATCCGGTCATTCTCCCTCACCCCAGGTCACATGCCGCCACTCTTCCTCACGCCCAGGTCACATCAGGCTATTCTCTCACACACCCGGGTCACACCGGGCCACTATCCCTCGCCTCCAGGTCACGTCCGACCATTCTCCCTCACCCCGATGCCACATCCGGCCATTCTCCCTCACCCCGAGGCCACATCCGACCATTCTCCCTCACCCCGGGCCACATCCAACCATTCTCCCTCACCCCGAGGCCACATCCGGCCAATTCACCATAGTAATGATTTCCCTCCCCCCGAGGCCACATCCAGCCATTCTCCCTCACCTCGAGGCCACATCCAACCATTCTCCCTCACCCCGGGCCACATCCAACCATTCTCCCTCACCCCGGGCCACATCCAACCATTCTCCCTCACCCCAGGGCCACATCCAACCATTCTCCCTCACCCCAGGGCCACATCCAACCATTCTCCCTCACCCCGAGGCCACATCCGGTCATTCCCCCCACCCCAAATCACGTGCCGCCACTCTCCTGACGCCGGCGCCAGGTCCGGCCCTGTCAGCCGCGCCCGGCCCGGTACCGGTCGCTCACCGCCACCTCGCCGGTCTCGTCCAGCCAGCTGCGCACGTCCTCCAGCGCGTCCAGCGCGCACTTGATCCGGATGGCCATCGCCTCCTGGTTGTCGGGCCGGAAGAAGTCGTGGCTCTTGTAGCGCGACGTCGCCAGCCGCCGGTACTCGCCGACGTTGAACACTGCCGGACACGGTCAACTCAGTTGTAGCCGGGCGACAATTTCCTCGGACGCCCGCATTAAACACTGCCGGAAATGTCACGGCAGCTGCAGTGAAGTGACAATTCTCGCAGACGCTCACGTTGAAGACTGCCGGAGATTGCCGCGTCAGAGGTGACAATTTCATCAGATGGGCAGGCGCATCATTTGTAGTGAAGTGAATATTAGGTACAGGTTGGATGGTCATTTGGGATTAGGTGCGCATCGACTGCGATGCCTGGTACAGGAAGAACACGAGCTTCAGTGAGGTGGACACTGAGCATCTCCGAGGTCGTGTTGGATTTACACGTCAAACACCTGGATATACATAGCATAGCTTTCAAACCAGTACACATGGAGAGCGAAAATTTTGCTCGTAAATGGGATGCCAACTTGCATGCTAATTCGTATAATACCAAGCTGATTGTTCGTGCTTTGTTAAACGAAGGGTCAGGGGTGTTGCTTTGTATACGAGTGAGAAGTGCCCCCATGTTGGCTTTGCTCCTCTCCAATAACTTAAACTTCTAACATGGGAACCTGTGGAGCTTGCCTCAACAATCCATTTCTTTCCGCCCATTGCCTTCATGTAATTGTGCCCCACCCCCCAATAATGTTCCAAATCATCGCCCGTGGGAAAGATATTGGGAATGTTAGTGACCTGGGCTTAACGGGGCATCGACTAGGATTAGTACTAGGGTAGCATTAGGATTATTATGTATCATTATTATTATTATGATATAGTATTATTATTATGATCGACTAGGGTATTAGGAATAAAGGAAAGAAGAAAGACATTTGAAATGCAACGCCGATATTCTCCCAAAACCACAACAAAAGCCGGAGAACAACCAACTGGTGATCTTGGTGACAAACAAAACAACAATGCCCGCTCAGAATCGCTCAGCCCGCCACCGGGGACCTAAGATAAATAACACAATGCTAAGGCCGGAAAATACTAGTTCTGGAACGCGCCAGTCTAACGACGCAGGAGATCGGGCTGTTCCTCCAGCCGTGGCTGGGTCGGGCGTGCGCGTCAGCTCTGGCGAGACCAGCACATCGGTGGCAGCTTAGTCAGTCCGGTTTCTCTGGATTTGCCGAAACAACTTTCTCCTCGAATAATTCGGCCCAAAACACATGGTGGATCGAGACTGCCGGAGTAACTTAACGGCTCCAGTTTGTAAATATGCTCCAAGCCGCCGGCTACGGGAAGACATCGGGCCCAATATTTGTACCTAGAATTGAGCTAACAAATAATAATCTCAAGTAGGATGTAAGATGAAAGGTAACTTTGATTCCGGGCATCTGCCTTTGTCACAAACTACGACCGATGGAAAACTGGCGCAAACATGATATTGCAGTGACGAGCACAATGCACACCGGAGGATTTCCCCGCTCTCGCGCGCCCACAATACGCCGCAGTGCCAGCTGGGGACTCCCGCGGTTCAGACGAACGCCGACCGGGACCCTCCGCGCTCGTTATTGCACCTGAGCGGGCTGACCGGTAGGCACGCGGCCCTGGCTATGCACCTCCCCCACAGTGAACACGTGCCCACCTTTCGCGCAACACCAGTGATGGTCGCTGGGATTTCCAGCATCAACCACCACCCTCACGGTATGTGTGCAATCTGTGAATCCCAGTATCCGTCCGCAACACCACAGCACCCAAGACATGCGTGTTAGAAAACCAGGCGCGTCGCAGGATACTATTGCACCCGGTGCGCTCGACACCCCGTGACAATTGTAACACACACATGCTGCCGCTGTCACTCGTGACTCGTGCGACGCTAGGGCCCCACGGCACTCACGTCTAGAGTAAGAAGTCCCGTGTTGGATTGTCGGTACCTAGAACACCAGTACTCCCCACAAAACTCTTCTCTATGCTGCAAAAATTGAACGATCGGCCCAATTTGGCTATGAACCAGTGCAAACCCTGCTGTGTTTTACCGCCCATTACCGTGGCCTAATGTTCTCTCATTCTCCGGTTTCAATTTTCCATTAGTTGGTAGCTTCCGAAAGTGCCGATATATAGTTATTTGCTATATATGTCACAGACCACGGCTGAATCCCAAAATACAACCTGTTGTTTGGTTCTTAAACTACATTCATGAAGACTACAATATGGAACTCCATACATATGGAAAATACACCATTTTTTCGATTTAGAACTTGAAATTTTACTCGCAAAAAAACGTCCTTTAAACAAATCCTGCCCCCCCACCCCACCCCCAACTTCAGGAGTTCAGAATTCAGTCGTCGTCGTAACTGTGCGACACTGGCCTCGGTGACCGAGTTCAGTGCTCCAGAACAGTCTGTCTATGGTCGCATGGGGCTGTGCGACACTGCTGTGGATGACCGAGGTCAGTGCTCCAGAACAGTCTGTCCCTGGTCGCAGCTGTGCGACACTGCTGTGGATGACCGAGGTCAGTGCTCCAGAACAGTCTGTCCCTGGCCGCAGCTGTGCGACACTGCTGTGGATGACCGAGGTCAGTGCTCCAGAACAGTCTGTCCCTGGTCGCAGCTGTGCGACACTGCTGTGGATGACCGAGGTCAGTGCTCCAGAACAGTCTGTCCCTGGCCGCGGCTGTGCGACACTGCTGTGGATGACCGAGGTCAGTGCTCCAGGACAGTCTGTCCCTGGTCGCAGCTGTGCGACACTGCTGTGGATGACCGAGGTCAGTGCTCCAGAACAGTCACCAGTAGTCGAGAACCGCCCGGGGACGTCACGCCCCAAGCACCGCGGCACGACGAGGCCGGATATCGACCGGCAGATGTGCTCCGTCGACGAGACGAGTTCGCCGAAAAGCTACGTCTTCCAACACAACTGCGCGCCACACACACACGCTAAGCTACCGAACACTGCATGCACGTAGGATCACCGACATTGGGCACTAGTTCCCAGTCAATACCGGCAATCATCAGTCAATCATCAGCTGAACGACTGATCAACATGAAGTGTCTGGACAATACAGATACGGTAATACGAGGCAGGCGGCGAAGTCAGAGGTAGTGAGTGACATTGGTTTGACAAGAGTAAGGAGCGAAATTGTGGACAGAGGAGCGACCAAATGGCGCCAATTTTAAGCATACCAGTATGGATTTGAATAATATTTCGACGGGGAAGTACCTGATTTCACCCTGATTTGAGGTGAATTACCACCGACAAAAAGCTGGCCATCGCCACAAAGCCAGCTGACCAGCCACCGCACAGACAATTACGAACATTTGAAGACCACGACTTCATCCGAGTCGACGTCATTTCGGCCGTTCAGTTCAATTCGCGTAAACATACTGAGCTAACTGTGAAATGACGCACGCTCCCTGAAAACCAGATGGCATGGGTCGTTCTATTATACAAACCCAATTAAAGTTCCTGGTTCAGTTATGGATGTTCGCATCCAGCATGCAACCACAAAATGTGGAAGGTTGACAGTTACGATATCGGAAAACCTGCAGCTGAACTTGTCGTGCATTCTATATCGCGAGCCAATTGCAATGGTTAATCCAATAGCCTCCAGCCGATTACATGGCAAATGCAATAGACGAAGGCGAACCATCGGGACTCCTGGTAAATCCAGGTGGGGCGCACGGCTACAAGTCCACGGAGGGGAGCAGCAGCAGCTGAGCTCCGCGGCTACAAGTTCCAGGATGTGGTGGGCAGGCCTGGCGCTCAACTTTGGTCTTGATGCCCATCCAATTGAAGAATCGGGCCGATTTTCGACACTCACCTTTGGCATTGATGCCCGTCCAGTTGAGGCATCATGCAAATATTCGACACTCACTTTTGGTCTCGATGCCCATTCAGTTGAGGTATCCGGCCAATTTTCGACACTCACCTCTGGTCTTGATGCCCGTCCAGTTGAGGCAACATACAAATTTTCGACACTCACCTTTGGTCTCGATGCCCGTCCAGCTGAGGTACCTGGCCAATTTTCGACACTCACCTTTGGTCTTGATGCCCGTCCAGCTAGGTAAATTTACAACCTCACCTTTGGTCTTGATGCCCGTCCAGCTGAGGTACCTGGCCAATTTTCGACACTCACCTTTGGTCTTGATGCCCGTCCAGCTGAGGTACCTGGCCAATTTTCGACACTCACCTTTGGTCTTGATGCCCGTCCAGCTGAGGTACCGGCCAATTTTCGACACTCACCTTTGGTCTTGATGCCCGTCCAGTGAGGTACCTGGCCAATTTCGACACTCACCTTTGGTCTTGATGCCCGTCCAGTTGAGGTACCGGGCCAATTTTCGCGCCATGTACGTCTTGCCGCGCGCCGGCAGGCCGACGGTGACCACCACGTGCGGCACGCGCACGCTCTTGGTGCGCTCCCCTGCGGACAGACGGCCGGCGGGTCAGCGACGAGTCGCTCTGGCCGGCGGGGAGCCGGTCAGTGTTGTGACGTCACAAGGGGTGTCAGGCCGGGCAGTAGGTTGACGTGCCACCCAAAACGTCTGTGAGAGGCGCACTGCTAATGGGGCTATTTATTGAACGGATATTTTAAGTGATAAGGAGGGTTGGAAAATAGGCTGTTTCTGATTTTTTTTTTCGTATCCAGAACATCATCCTCTGCAGAAAACAGAAAAGTATCCTTTCACTATGCTTCGTTGTTCAGAGGTTGAACGGTGGTGTTTGACAATGAACTGTTTTGCGAAAATGTGCTCAAGATTCGCAGGAAGGCGCAAACTGAAATTCCGATGTAACAGGCTTGAAGAAAGATATCCTGTCCGAATTCGATTAACCCGAAATTTATATTTTCACATCCAGGATTACGGAACGGAAATGCAACAATATTCGGCCTGGCCATCAGCTGAATGCTTGGGCCTATGGGCGCAGCGACTGCTAGTGCTCATACAGCATCCACCAGCAGGGGTATTCTGGACATGGACGGGGGGGGGGGGAGGGTCGATGGGGTCATCGATCGGCCGATCGGCCAGGCCCAAAGTTTGCAGACCGGTCTGGCGATGGCGGACCGGCGCAGTAGCAAAGTCCAAATGCGGACACATCATCTGGGCGTCCAGCAGATGAACACCCTCCGAAGGAGCAGTCTGGCCAGACTGCATCCAGACTGGAGCCAGACTGCAGCCAGACTGCAGACAGTCTCCAGACAGACTGCAGACAGACCGCAGCCAGACTGCAGCCAGACTGCAGCCAGACTGCAGACAGACTGCAGACAGACTGCAGCCAGACTGCAGACAGACCGCAGCCAGACTGGAGCCAGACTCCAGACAGACTGCAGCCAGACTGCAGCCTGCCACTACAGCCACACACGAGCCAAATGGCCAGACCGCAGCCAGACTGCAGCCAGACTCAAGACAGACTGCAGACAGACTGCAGCCTGCCACTGCAGCCACACACGAGCCAAATCACGGCCAGCTGGACCATTGGCCCCATGGATTAGTGCCGCGCAGCGTTTGAACATCATATACAGTGCAGGCAAGCACACGACAGACAAAGGTCGCCTCACACCAACTCGGCAGATGAGAAAATCGCCCTACAAACACAGGACAGCAGACGAAGATGGACGCAATACCACAGCAAGCTTCGACTTACTTCCATCATTACGATCTGCTCGGAGTAGAGGCAGAACCGCTCCAATTTTGACAACCTGCCCGAAGTCAGAAGAATAAACACAAATGTGCCACGGTTAAACGCAGCTGTCTGTCGTGCCACGGTTCTGACCCGAGTCTCTGCTGAGACGACTGCTGAAGCCCAAACCGTCGACTCGCTTACTGAGGCGGCGCTTTTTCTGAATGTGCATAAAGTGCAATGTGAACTTGCTTGTTTATTGCTTGGTTCACGACACACTTTATGCACATTCACGGCTAATGGCGCCACCCACACTGTTTCGCCGGTGGGCCGCGGGATTGGGAAATGTCCTGAGTGGCGCTAGAGTCGAACCCGGGACCTTTGGTACCCATAGCCCGACACCTTAACCACTCGGCCATCCCCGCCCCCTGCAATGTGAACTGAACAAGGCGCCCTTGAAGGTGCCCGGGGGACCAGAACGGCGACCGCCGCACACGTGCCGGCGGCTTAACGCCCGGGACGCTGCCGTCCAAGGTCAATCAGTGGAATGATGCGCAATAGAGTCCGCCCGCAGCTGTCTGTCGTGCCACGGTTCTGACCCGAGTCTCTGCTGAGACGACTGCTGAAGCCCAAACCGTCGACTCGCTTACTGAGGCGGCGCTTTTTCTTGTCACGTTCCGTCCACGAACGCCATATCTGGCGTCATGTCGGTTTTTGTCTATTCCTCACGAGATCCGCAGCCAGATTTCGTGCATTCCGAGGGAAACGGGAGGACTGAAAAAAGCTATTCAGCCCTGTCCTGTGCGATTTCGTGCAGGATGTGGTGGATTGGTGGTGGATTGGAGTTTAGGGGCGCGTCGACATTCGTGCAGGATGGCGACGCGCACTGAAGGTGGTGTCCGGGCCAAGGAAGACATTGAGAATTCGTAGGCAATGTTGTGGAGGAGATACGATTGCGCTAGATCGGGTCACAATGTCACCAGATCACACAGTGGTACAGTATATATAGCACAGCAGGGTTTACAGATAAACAGTGACATAAATGGTTCACACAAACAATCCGGCGCATAAACAGAACACCCCAAGGGCTGCAGTCCACGAAATATGAAACGTCGCACTCCGCGGAATCCACGGAATGGAGGAGACAAAGAACACAGCCTGAGAGAACTGAGCTTAACTCTGCCACCGACCAGGGGCCGCATCACAGACTCAGGAGCCTGCAGACTCTGACCCAGCTCCAGACATCCGTCCAATCCTACCAGAAACCATACCACAGACCGAGGAGCTTGCCGATTCTGACCCAGGTGCCGACAGTCGCCACGTCTCACCAGAACACACAATAGACTGAGGAGCCTGCCGACTCTGACCCAGCCCCGACAGTAGCCCCATCTCATCAGAACACACCATAGACTGAGGAACCTGCCGACTCTGACCCAGCCCCGGACAGCCGTCCCATCTCACCTGGGGCCACACCAGACTGAAGAACCTGCCGTCTCTGACCAAGTCCCATCTGACCAGAGATCACACCACAGACTGATGAATCTGCTGCGGGCGTGTGCCGAGATGAGAGCGATGCACCGAGATGCGCCAATTGTTTGCGCAGAGTTGTTTGTGTGACGTCCACCACACGGGCAGACAGACATACACGTATCCCCACCAACCCCACAGACCACAGGTCCACCATCAGGCCGGCAGGCAGTCACGTCTCCTCAGCGGGTCAGCCAGGGGTGCCATTCTCCCCCAGGCACGGGCCAAAGATCACGGGCCCACCAGCCAGGGCTTGTTGTTATTTGGGTTTTGGGGCGCCTCGACCATAAAAACCATCGCCTCGACCAGCCAGGGCTTGCTTCAGGGCAAAAAGGAAGAGCCTTGTATGCAGGGGAAGAGCCCCGATCACCCCTGTATGTAGGGGTGATCTTACAGCTCGAACATGCGTCACATTAAAGTGGATTCAGTCTTTTTGACGCAGTACGGCTTGCAATTCGCCAATATTCAACGGGGCCTTCCAGCTATACACCGAGGGACGCCAATATATATATATATATATATATATATATATATATATATATATATATATATATATATATATATATATATATATATATTAATAAAAAAAGATTATACAGATTCATGTACAGACATACATAGATACGCAACAATCAAGACATTCGGAGGGTGGGCAGCTTCGCAGCCTACGAACAGGCTCCACTGTCCACATGCGACCTGAAGCGAAATAGAGGCCCGGCGCCCATGGCGAGTCGTGGGCGTCAGGCCCGACCTTGCATGTGTAGATGTGTGTTTATGCTACAGCTTGGACAAACCTGAGAAGGGGAAAAACTAAGCTGCTTGAAAAAAACCGTAGATAAAAACCCAAGCGTAATCCATACGGAAACTCGTCCGTTTTTGCCAAATTGGATCGCTTCCTGCCTACCCAGAGTGAAACAACCTAGAGCGTGCGTCAATATAACAGTATAGAGTATGCGTCTTACGACGACAGTGAGTTTGAGAATAGAGGGTATACACGAAGATATTGAAACTGTATGGATCATTGCCGCGCCATCGTGTCTCCTGGATGGCAACAATCTTAGGATATGGAGGAACATATTCATCCATGAGGATGAATTCATCTTTGATAATATATTCCTTGAATTCTACCCAATGGAATATGAGTGACCTCGTATTCAATTGGAGCAAGAATTCAGTGGTGGGTGTCCGCATTAGTGATATTGACGCTCACGCCCCGCAGGCGTGGCGGGGAGGGTGTGGCGGAGTCGTCAGTCTCGTACGAGTCTGACGACTCTGATGAGGATGAGGGAGCTATGGATCCCCGGGGTGGGGTCGGGCTCGGTTCCGGGAGGGGGCCGACCAAGGAGGTCAGAGGGGGAGGCGGGGAGAACAGGATCGGCCCCGAAGGGGCGGTGTTGAAGATGACCGCGCCTTGGTGGGGGGGGGGACCTGGTGTCGGCCGGGGCAGGCGTCGAAGTGGCCCGGTATGGGAGCAGGGCGCGTGGCCGGCGGAGACGAGAGGCAAGGGTCAAGCTCCGACGGTCCGGGCGCAGGGACGGGGGGTTAGCGAGTCGCCGCCTCCGCTGGGGTCAGCCACAGAGGGGCCAGCCGGGGCAGGGTCTATACGGCTGATGGAGCGAGGTCGGAGTACTGCGCTGAGCGATGGGAAAAAGAGGGGATGAGACGGGAAAAGGACAGTCCAGGCCGGCCCCTGGTACAACTCTGTTTCCAGACTGCGCCGAAGGGGAGTAGGAAGGAACCGAGGGGCTGCGGCCGGCTAATCCGGCTGACCAACGGGGCCGGTGCTGATGTCACCCAGTGGCGGTGTCGAAGCTTCCCGCTAGATCCTCTGCTGACTGGTTATTGTTTTACGACATCGACCGTGAAGTCATCGGCGTGGCTGATGTCACGCCGAGGCCGCGGGCGAAGGGTAGCGACAGTGAGACTTCGAACCCACAACCTTTGATTGTGAGACGAGCAACTCCCCAGGCTACCGTCCCCGTAGATGCCCTGGGAATGACACCTACGAGACAGCTGGGTGGGCGAGAGAACTTGAACCGCGGGCAGCTTTTTGGCTTAATCTCGATCTGACAGGATCTTCTCACGATCACTACGATGTGTTCCATCGTGTGGCTGTTCATCGACACGCCCATCGGAAAACCTGGCTCAACATCAAACAATACTACACTGTCCACACATGGGAAATGCCCATTCCAAAATGCCATGCATTGTGCACTGCCATCATTCCATCGCATTCGACTAATTCCTGCACGGGGCGAAACACACCGACACGGGCAAAACGTGCAAAGTGCGAATCCGGGTAGGGAACGGGGAATACCCAACCAGTCACAAAATGTCTCATTCGTCAACGACATCTGATTGGATTACGGCTTCACGACGCCCTCAGCAGCTGAGGCCATACAGCGTCGCCGGCCTCTCACCCTGGCAGGAAGGGCGGGCACCGCGGGGAATCGAACCCGGTACCTCTGGTTTGCCAGACGCTCAGATTAACCACAGAGCTACCGACGCCCTTCGCCGACGACATCAATAGCGACACCCATCCAGTGCACGTTGCCAACAAAAGCACAGCTCCACATGTTCAAATCCCACCATTCCCGCGCTCGACCGTTCACTGCGCCCGCGGTGAACGGTCGACCGAGTGTGCCACACCGCCCGCGGCCTTGGATTCGTGAGCGAGGCCTAAAAACACCGCCAGCCTGGGCAGCCCACTTCACCTTGGATCGGGGGCGGGCGGACGCGCATCCGCTTCCCGGTGCGTTCGGGCGCAGAAGGAAGCAGACACCCGCCCGGACGATTATTGTGCGCACGCGGGCGATAACAGAGACGACCTTGACGCCCGCCGCACCACGAGGAAATGCGGGCCGATTCAGAGCGGGACAAGTGGCCGAGATCATCCGGTGCCCCTCCGCAGCACAATAACAAGAACGCCACCACGGCCAAACCAGACAGAACTGGGACCGCCGGCGAGAAGACCGGCCACTGCGCCATCTCTGATGAGGTACCGTTTCAGAGACCTTGAGGTCGTTAACCACGCAGGCACTCAAATTGGGGCTATTTACTCGGATATGAGCATAGAGTAAGAAAAATATTGTTCGCAGGATACTTCACAGACGTCCTGGAATTTTGTAAATCGTATTTCGACCGCAGGCAACCCCAAGCCAGTTATCTCCAGACGTGGGATGATCAAAGCGTGTCCGAGCATACCAGAAGCCGATCCAGGATTTTCCATGAGCGGCGGTGTGAGGGTGGGGACACTCATTTTGAGGGGTTCTATTTCTTCGGAGAGGCGCCGCCGCAAGTCTCCTTCGGCCGTGGGAGTGGCTCCTTCGGGGCTACTTCGGCCGGAAATATTCGTTGGGAGTGGGTCAAGACTACGCTAGAACTTCCATCCAGAGAGCTGCTGTTCAGCCTTCGACAGATCCGCTCGCCTGTTCATGACCAGAGGGGCACAGTCTTTTCATGGCGACGGGTGGTCAGATCCCTGAATGATTGGCTCCTAGTATTGTTGCACCACTCAGAGAGCTATCTCGTCTGCAACTTCTCTCTCCCACAGTCCATCGACGTGAAGAAGGGCGGAAATTCCGATCAAGCACTCAATCAAAATCAAACAGCGAAGCCCGTCCCCGACCGACCGACACACAACAGCGGGACGAGCTCATCCGCCGTCGCCACACAGCCGAGTCTGTCCGCCCAGCAAAAGCACGTGACGCATGCTGACGCAGCAAGAAATCGCTCCAGCGAGCCCGGCGCCGGTCGGCGCAGCACGGCCGCAACGAACCCAAAAGCGTGCCAACGAGGTTTCGCCATGGTGGAGCCCGTACTACAGCGTGCAGACCAGCTCCTCTTCAAATGCACTCGCAGTGGTTCTGGTCCACAGTGTTCCGATACCCTCCGAGGTGTCGGAGAATGTCTTGCCATGCAGAGCCAGATAAATCCCACAGCACATGTCGAGTTTACAGAAGCGACCAGAACAGCTGGACGGTCCGCACCGATACAGAGCAATGAAAACATCACTGCTCCTCGTTAGTCTGGAATTAGCCAAAAAGTTAACCAAACTGAAAGGAAAATGAAATAAAAGTTTTGGCCCACATTGACCAGGAATGCTGTGCCTTTAATAAAAAAAAGATATTAGGCCTCAAACTTTTCGATACGTTTCAAGCGTTTCATCTTGTTTTACTTTCAATCACGTCAATCAAGGAAGTCGTTCATTTCTTCTCACAATTTAATGAAGTTATTCCGTCATATTCGAAATTACCACTTATCGATGCTGATGAAGAATCTGGCATTGCACGTGCTACACCTCCAATATCAGCTTGTATTGCTTCTTACATCATTTCACTCTGCACAAATGTGCTTACCCTGCCACTCCCACTTTCTCATAGTCTGCATCAGGCCCCCCCTCTAACACGTCAACTAAGCGGGATTCGTCCCACCTAGTGCCGTGAAATCCGACCTAGTTGAGCGAAAAATCCCACATAGTCAGATGGAGTTTCAATGAAGAAAAAATAACTTTATTATAGTTCTATTAGCGGAAGTGATTGTTTTCTATGGAACGGTGCGTAGTTTTCAAGAAGAAAATGGTAAAGAGTTGGCAGCACTTATACCGAGGTCAGTGACAAGGAAGGTCATATGTGAAATGCTTATGTGAAATATGCATACTACAAAGCCAGCAATTGTGTCTAATAACGGTGGTACCACAAAAACACGACTCTCTGGACATGTATACACAACGCAGGGGGAGGGCGACACTCGCAAAGCCGCAAGCCACGAGTGGCGAGAGCTAAATATTCATTTGCGGTCTTCTCTTCCATATTGTTAAAAGGAAGAGATAAACGAAGCAAGATGCCTTTGTAAAAAGGTAAGGAGTGTAACTTGGTGAAATGTTGATAGACTTTTTGCTGTTCATACGACACCAAGTGACGCCAAGTACACTTCTGGAAGTTGCTTGGAGCCAGAGGAGTTGATTTCCGAGAGAAAAACAAATATTGGAGGGGGGCAATACTTGGAGGCCATCGGCAGGCTGAAGTACCAATCCATTTGGGCCTCCACACTCCATACTTCCTACACTCCATGATCTGTTAACAGTTAGAATTGGAATGGGGCAAGGCCAACATTGGGGGGGGGGGGGGAGGCACTTGCCCCTTCAGATTATGCAAAAGAGCGCCCACGCTTTGAACCTTGGGTTCTTTTACGGCGCGTTCAACCACTAGGTCATGCAGCGTCGCCAACCTCTCACGCCGGTCGGTTGCGGGTGGACTCAGTGAATGCCGTCCGTTGTGAGATTCGAACCCACAATCTTCCGATCGAGAGTCCGAAGCTCCACCACCTGAGCTACCGCCGCTCCGCCCATGTCGTGAGCAATGGCCGGGAGTCATTGAACTGGTGGACCATCTTGGCCATGCTCACGAACTACCTGTTTGACGAGGAGAACGTGGCACAGTTCGCCAGTGAGGCTTGCGATCAGTGGCTTGACACCCCCAGCTCTCTAAGCGAGAGCACGAAAAAGCAAATGCAAAGCTGGTTGCCATGTACAAGGGCACGGCAACAGGCGTGCTGAAGCGGCTATTGTCGCCCTTCATATGCGTAGCAACGCACAGTAAGGCCACAAAGCGAGCAATGTCACACTACAACAGCATCAAGTCAGGGCACTGCATGAGTACGGCAAACGACAGAATATCAGCATCAGTAGTGCAGGAACAGCGTCGGTCGATCCCAGCCCAGCAGTGGACAGGTATCTGGCCAGGAAGGCGAGGCGCAATCGGCTCCCGGACCCTCGAACATGCAAGAAGAGTTCTACCGTTCAGAGGGAAGGCTGCAGGCAACATGCTCTCACTGGGGGCGCGCACATCGGGAAGCCATCATCGCCGCGAATGATCAACCCTGGTCGATGCGCCCTAAAGCCCAAATAACTAACTAACTCGGGAAGCCATCATAAACGCCGACGCTGCCGCGCATCCTGGACGGGTCGCCTGTGCACGGCTGGACCGCCGGGCAGGTCCGCTAATGTGAGGCTGCGGTGCACCTGCTGAGTATGAGCAGCGGACACGGCGGCGCGGGTGGATGTCGGCGCCGGCCGGCCGCTCGTACGGCGCGGCCACCGTCGCCGCCGGGTGTTGATCGCACCGCCCCAGCCGACACCAGCCGCCCATCCGGTAATTCGGGGCCTGGCCAGTGTTCACAGCCCAACACTGGCCGCCGCCGGCTCCAAATGCCCGCCGCACGTGCCAGTTACGTCATCGTCAATTTCGCCGCACCACCGGCGCTCGTTATCTGCTCCGGTGTTGATCGCACCGCCGCAGCCGTCACCAGCCGCCCGCCCTGCGGTGTGGCCTTTCCAATTCACTGGTAAATCCTACGTCTGCTCAGTACTCACGCCAGTTTAGTCTGGCGCCGCGCCGGCGTACAGTCCAGCTCCATCATCAGCCCGGCTGCGTCAGGCACGGATCTCAGTCAGCGACAGCCGCTCAACCAGTCCAAAGGCTGCCGGTGGGTGCCGCATAGACCACGGGCCGATCACCGCACTATTTCTCTTTCCCACCTTGTGCAATTTAGCCATTGTTTTCCAACCCGATGTACGGTCACAGAGGATCTCCCGTTGACGAGTGCAGGCTGTGACACATGCGAGCAGGAGAAGACAAACTATCCAGGGAGATGCTTGCTTATTTTGCACCAGCGATGCACTGCGGCAGCTGGCTGACTGATGGCACGTGAGCTGTGCTGTAGTGTGCTCACACGATGAATAGATGTTGCCAAGATAGTGCAATACAGATGTTATGTGGGAGGTAGTGGTCATGGCTTCGTTGGCAACGGTGCAGCATTGGAAAAGTGGCCCTTTTTTGGAACGTTTGCCATCAAAAGAATCATACACTCTGGAAAAAATATACTTCTTGCATTGCTGGATGAAGACAAGCTTAACTAGCAAGACAGCTAGATATCATTATACAATAGTGATAACTTGGGTGGAGAGGAAGATTCAGTCATACTGGGTCCCCTACCACAAAGTTTCCAGTATAATTGAGGATAATACACATTTGTTATTTCAGGTCATCTGTAGGCACATTCCAAGAGGAGGCAGGAGTGGAGCCGAAAATGAGATGCCAGCCAGATTGGAAGAATATCAGCATGCTAGCATGCACAAGTACAACAGATGTCGACAGATGGCAAAATATGGATCACTGCAGTCTGGATATGAAATTAATGCCACTGATATTTCATATTTCATAACATTCCATCTTCCATATCATTCCAAACATTCCATTTGTGCATGTGTGATTTCTGGTGAGGTGCAGGTGAATTAATAAACAGCCGCCAATGCATTCATGTGTATGTTCTCCATTTGTGGAGAAACCTCAGAACAGAGTCCAGATGTGCCCAGAAGAATGTATGGATGAACACCAAGACCTAGAGTGGCATCCACACAACTGGTAAACCACAAAGTGTAGCATTTCCCCAAAATCCACAAAATACTGGTGGCTAGGAGCCATGTTTGCCATAGCATAGGAATCTGCATGGGCATTATTACTTTTCCACACACGTTTTACACACATTTTACCTCCATGAAGCATACAAAGGTATTAGGTTTGGCTAAGTTATGCTAGATTAGTTTTTCTTTAAGTTAGCCATTTATCAAATTCCTTTGGGGATCATTCAGGATTATAAAAAAAAAAACCCGAGCCACTTTTTTTTGTGTCATTTTGCTACCCAACTGCACTTGCAATAAATGTGTGGTCACATCACGTATGTACCTACATTATGAACACATTCATAATCATTGCATGAAAAATAAATTTCAAGAAATCAAATTACCTTAAAATGCAAATTTGTCCATTCAGAAAATCAGAGACCAGAAATGTTAAAAGTATAATGGTATTCAATGGAGAATGGGGACAGGATGTACCTAACAATTCCCTGAACATTGCATGAATGCACAAATAATGCTTGAATGCATGCATATCTATAATATCTGCAAAGTTAATGTGCACTGAAGAGGCCCAGCCTCCATTAAGAAAACATTCACGCTTCAAAATGTGGTAAGTGAAAACAGAATTTTCCAGACAAAAGCAAAGCAATCAGTTTTGTTCATTACTACGCTTGTCGGCAAAACATCGCAACAATTAATATTATCATGTCCTGCTCCTTGTATAATCTGAAGATATCCCGTCACACAACACAAGCTTACAGCTTTGATTTATCCAAATCAATAACTCGAACAACCGCGAAGATGTTTGATATAGGCAAGTAGATAGGTACTTACATAGTCAGGCGATACCAACTCTCATACCCAAACACGCAGTCAATTCCATCCGGATAGCAACGAAAAGCTTTAAAGAAAATCCTTCGTTGAATACAAAATCACAACGCTCTGCTAACCAAATAAAGGAATTCACCTTTACCAGCCCAGCAGCGTACGAAGACCCGTTCTTGGATTAAATGGATTCACCGCTCTCCATTTCCCACTGCGGCCGGAGCTATTTAAACCATTGTCACGAAAAGCCATGGATAATGCATTTCTTTTTGCTTCCTTGGAGAATGATATGTTCTGCATGAAATGAGATGGATAAAACCGTTCATATTTATATTATTAAGCAGTCAGGAGCGATATACATAACAGATATCGGAAGGATTTTCCCCATGAAAATTGCCTGAATGGTACCAAAACGTTCCTAAAACCTGCTAACCTGAGGGCCAGCCTCTGACCGTACCACTACCACTATACCGCTCCTGCCTGGTGGCCTTCCCGGATCCTGCACCTATCCACGCACCTAGGCGCTACACCCTCGTACAGGATACACGTTTTTTTGCTTCAAAACGCGGTGCTTGTTCATCACCGCCTTACGACGGCGTCTGCTATTGTACATAACGCCATATTGGGCTAATTAGGTATGAACAAGAAATCCCACCCGGTGTTTGTTCCTTGGAGGAGGCCCAGGTCTGCACGACATACAAATTGGCAGTTTGCAACAGGACCTTTGGTAATATAGTCCAACGAACAAACATCTGTACTCAACAGCAACAGCATGGGTAGGGTACCTGCCACGCTACCTTCAGATATTCACACCACTGTTTCTTGTCGAAGAACATCAAAGAAAATTAGCGGAATCATAGAAATGTTGTATTTGTAGTCGCCAATAACAGGGCGAGTCAAGGGCATGACCATACGAGACGGGCGAGACAGGGAGAGGCGAAGCGGCCGCCACCATCCCTCATCTCTTGCAGGTCTGAGGTGTCCCGCAGTGGCCCCCAGGACCTCCAAGAATGGCCCCCAGACATTTAAAGCTCCAGCGGGGCCCAATCGCCCATGAGGGGAAAGGAAGGTATCACCCAATTCCCTGGAGGAATGGGTGCAGATGATATATTAAGGCACAACGGGGTCTCCTGAAATCTCCAGCTTGCACCAAAGATATTTCAAGAGGGGTGAAGATGATGACCACGTCCTACCTTGGACCACGAAGATGGTGAAGATGGTGACCACGTCCTATCTTGGATGTGGAGCCCAGATGACCTGCTAAGGGCATCGGAGGGACCCAACAAGGCCTCAAAGATGGATCACGGGTGGCCACTCAATTCCTTGAAACCGAGGGCCCGGATGACCCCTTATGGCACCACAGTAGTTCCCATGCCTCCAGGGGCCCTGGGGACATCAAAGAGGGATGAGGGAGGGGTACTTCTACCTGGGGGTACGGGAATGAGTGCAGAGGGTTCACTGGGGCAAACAAAAACGGCCCACCGGTCAGAAAACACTCATTTTTGTGACGCGCAATACATAGGGTATGGCGAAGTCCAGAGCCAGCGCCGTCCAGCGCGCCTTACCCTGCAGGATATCCGGCAGGTTGCTGTGGCGCAGGAACGGGTGCGCCTGCAGCATCATCTGCGCGCGCAGCATCTGGTCTGCCGAACAGCAGGGCGCCGTCGGCGGCGGCGGCGGCGCCTTGCTCTCGCTGATGACGGGCGGCATGGCGAGCGGCGGCGGCCGGCTGCGTCTGCGGCGCGAGGCACTGCAGCGCTGGTCTGGCCGGCCGGCACGCGGGACCGCTACTGGCGGCGCGCCGCGTCGGCCGCTGCGCGGGCGGGCGGCCGGGCGCGGGGGCGGCGCCGCGACGCGTCACGCCGGCGGCGAGCCGCGCCGCCTGCCGCACCGCCGAGTCCGCGGCCCGCTCACCGCCGCCAGCACATCCATCGGCGACGCACGGACGGTCCGGCCTGTCCAGTCCAGCCTTCCGCCGGCGGCGACGGCGTCGGCAGCGGGCTCACTGCCGCGCCCGACCGACAACACAGGCGGCACGCCCCCGAGCCGGCCGACGACCAGGCGAAGCCCTCGGCTCAGGACGGCTTCACGACAAAATTGCTAGGACATTCAGTTCGCGGCAGAGAGAGCTTTCGAGTAGGACAATTTGCACACGGTCACACTCCCTTGCTGACGATGACAGCCTCCGCGACTCTCCGCGAGTCAGTCGGTAGCAGCTGGAAGGCGACGTTGTGTTACTCAACACTCCGGATGAAATTGCAGAGATAATATACTTCCAGGTGAGTATTGCGCCCTTATCGCGTTGAGCTCAGTGACACGAACAGGATGGAAATTTACGAACAACTTACAAATAAATAACTTAGTACTGGTACTGGAAAGAAAAGAACGAAAATTTTGCGCATTTTGTTTCTATACGAATAACCATAAAAAGCCGCGATTTGCAATCACGCAAGCCATCAACCATAGATCCCTCAGTTTATGAAGTCAAATTTAGTCATTTGGGATTTGAGGTCAAATCAACTGTGGTGGCTCTACGGCGCCAGACGAATTTGTGCTTTATTCATGCATCGAAATCACGCCGCTAATTACAATTAGAATAGATAATATGTAATTTCCTCCGATCCCGAAATTGAGCATCTCCAAGCATTTCGAAGGATTCATGACATCCCAGCGAGACCTGGGTCTCTGCGGAGGTGGGGTCCTGCTGTGCCAACACGGGGCCGGGAAGTGCGAACGAGGCCGAAAATGAATGGTTCTGAACCAGGCCGAAAACCAATCGCAGCCCCATTCTGAATGAATTTATCAGAGCGTGGCCGAGTAATGAACATTTCAAGAGCAGGAAGTCAGGCAGACACGTGACCTAGCCAATTCAGGAACTCGAGCTGCTGCTAGACACTCTCGTTCCAAATTGCGGAAGGGGAGGCAAGATTTAGATATCTGAATCGCATTTCCCACGTAATCAGTCCGCTACAAACTGAGAGCAAAACAAACCACGCAAATCCGCATCGCGTTTGCACGACACAGGTGGCGAATCGGCAACACCGCGGCAGAGAGAGCAGACGCCGGCCGCGCCGCACGTCCACACCACACCAACGTCACCAGCTGCACCGTTCCGCACCTTCGCACCTTCACACCCCACACCCACCACCTCACCGCGCCACGTCGCCACACTCGAGGCCGCCGCCGCCACCGTCCGCAGTCCGCCGAGGTGCGACCGTTTTCGCGCCGGCGGCCTACTACCGCTCGCCGGCGAAACGCTCAAAGGCGTCGCAAGGTCAGTGGGCGGCCGGCGGGCGCAGGCGCCGACGGCGCGCACCCTCCTCCGCCGACCAATGGCAGCGCCGCTCCAGCCGACGACGCGGTAAACACGGCTCCGCCAGGCCGGCCAGCGACCTGCCAGCAGGGGGGCTCGACAAGGACAAGCACGTGCAGGGGGGGGAGGGAGGAAAATTTTGCACCACCAGTCGGACAGCGCGGCGGCTGGGAGCTGTAGGTGCATTCGACGAGAGCAGCGGAAGTTGTATTTACCCCACTGCGCCCACTGCTGAGCGTGCCCCTGCGACGCGAGAGGTTGCATCAGAATTCTGGACGTTGGACGGCCCGCGTGGGCGAAGCTCAGCGGCGAGGGAGCCGGGCTGCCAGGCTGCAATTTGTAGTGCGGAAAAGCTTGTTTTGTTAATTTCTCAAGCACGTTGGCATAGAATTTGTTCCTCTGGCATAATTTGGTGCTTTGCACTTTTTTGGCATGTCTGAAATGCATAACCTCCCGCAGGTCATGTATTGGTATATTTTTGGCCGTTTTACATTTGTCTTCACATTGATTTCCGGGTTGGCACACAATATTAGTAGATAGGCTGAAGGCAGGCTGAGGTATTTGATAACCATGACGGCCATGCCACTATTGTTTTGACTACCAATGACTGCCCCGATTTGGGTTAAGCAGTGGCGGATCCAGGGGGCCTGGGGGATGGGTGTTCCCCCGCAAAAATTCATGTAGCGCCTCTTCGACTGCAAATGGCACCCCCCCCCCCAGGACGCTTCAGTGCACAGCCCCCGGAGCACAATAGAAAAGCGCCCATTCCGGAGAATTGGCGCCTCTGCAGACACGAGTGCACACACCTCTCCTGGAGTGCATTAGATAAGGCACTCATTCCTGAGAACTGATGCGTCTGCAGACACTCGAGTGCACATGCACCTCTCATGTTCGACAAGTTTTTCAGCTCACGGTACCCCTGCGAAGAAAACCGGTGCCCTTCCACAACGAACATCCTCTTGACCGCATCGTAATGTCTGGATCCTCTCACCTGTCGCTACTCTTCGCCCGCGACCAATCGATGTGAGAGATTGGCGACGCTACATGACAACGGTCGATGTGTCGTGAAACCAATAACCAACCAATGTCTGAAACCGTCCCTGGCGCGACGCTGTAGGACAACATCCTGGACAAGGTAGGGAGGGGATGCTGTGAGTCACCCTAATGCTGACAGACTTTTATGCGTAATTGGTAGTAAAGTTTGGCACTCATCATTTGTTTGTTTATTTATTGGTTGGTTCACGACACACTTTATGCACATTCACGGCTAATGGCGCCGCCCACACTGTTTCGCCGGTGGGCCGCGGGATTGGGAAATGTCCTGAGTGGCGCTGAGTCGAAGGGCAGTCATCATTAACACAATCTGGCACTTTTTCGAAAACGATTGGCATATCTGAAGGCCACTTTTTGGCAATCTGGTAATTCCGTCCGCTGAAAATATGGCAACCTGCACAGGAAATTCCCCGAAGCGGGGAGGGTGGTCACGAGTCGTTTCAATGCCATTTTTTTCACGCAACGCCTACGATATCTATGCTTGTCGCGGCAAAAATTATGGGGCTGGAGGGATGCTGTCACCAACCCCCAGTTCCGACACACACGGCGGCAGTGCGCAGTTGCTCGGGTCGCGCTGCTGTCGGCGGCGGCCGGCGCGACGGGCGACAGGCGGATCTCCAGATCCGGTCAGCTTTCTAACGGCGGGCACATGACTAGGAACTTCGCCCGTCCCAATATAGCCCAGACCATCACCATCGTCAACTCCCCAATAAAGTGATCGCATACGATGGATTTCGCGGGAGGCCGGGAGGAGCCTCTGTGTGCTGCGTTGAACGTGCCGTCATCCCTACAAATGCAAGATATTGTCCTGCCGCAAATACGAACCACCACACCGCCACCTTCACGAAGTTCTAATCACATGGGATGGTCAGGAGCGAGACACGGACGGACAACCCCATCTCGTTGTTTATTGAGGTTTCGGGGCGCATCGACTGCATCTGTCATGCAGCGCCCAGCCCAGCCCAGCCCAGCCCATACAGCCCGGTCTCGTCCGGAGAGGTTTCACCAACAAGCACCTGAAGCACCCGCAGTGGGTGTACTGGGCTTGTCTGCGCCCCACACGGCCAGACTGTGCGATGGGACCAGAGATTCGAGAGCCCCCACCACCGGCCGACCTTGAGGACGCGGAAAGAGAGAGAGAGAAAGAGAGCTGCGGGCGTCGCGTGCCGCCGCTGGACGCGGAAACGTCCGCAACGTCCGGAAACGTCGGAAACGTCCGGTGGCGGGTGTCACCGGACCGGACTGGAGCTGAACAACGCCAGCTGTCGGCGTGGTGCCCACGCCAGACTTGCGGACATCAGCCGCTGGTGTGCAGCATTAGGTCGTGCTCGTCACGATGTTTGGTTGGTTGGCTATTGGGAGTTTAGGGGCGCATCGACTACATCGATCATGCGGCGCCCATTCCCCTCGCGATGGAGTGCAGCATTTGGTGCTAGGTAGGCTGGGATACATAGTTCCATTGGATTGATTGACTGATTATTTGGAATTAAGGTGCGTCGTCTACACGGTCATTTGACATCCGTAAGTTCCATTGGAACTTAAAATAATGGATTGATTGTGGGATGCGTCTTACACGCATCCCCTTTGGGGAGGAGGGGATGCGTGCGCTTCTTCTGGTATCTCTTCTAGATAGGCTTCACCCAGATGGGCCCCTGTGGTTCTTAAGCCTCAACACTTTATGAAGTTGATGAATTTGACCGCGCCCCTCCCTTCACGCGCGAACCTGCCAGCACCCACTACAGCTGGGGCGAATGTTAGGGTCAGACAAGACGCTGGGTCAGGTCAGCGCCGCAGCACTGACATTGACGGCAAGGCCGGCGGTGCGCACAGTGAAGTGATATCGCAGGCTAACAGAATATCACGCGGCGCAGCACGTGGGTCATCAGATCGTAGGGTGGCCGCAGCACGTGGGTCAACAGTTAGAAAGGACAGATTACGGGGACGGCGTCAGTCAGCTGCGTCTTAAAAATGACGGGGATCAAAACTGTCTTTTTGACCAATCATCGTGTGCACAAAATTGTTAATGATGTAAATAAATTACGAGGCGGGTCGATTACAATTGTCCTAAATATAAGCTGAGACGCCATCCTCAATACATTGGCCGCATACGATCATCGGAGGAATTTATGGTCCACAGGAAAAATATTATTCTCTCAACCTAATATATACACATAAAACTACGAATAATATTGGCCTACCCAAAAAAACTCGGTGTCAAAATCATTAAAAATATCCTGTAGGGTAGTCACTAAAAATAGAGAAAAACAGAACGGGCCACATCCGAACCCGCCGCTACTGGCGTGTGTGTGTCCATCTAAAAGCCATGAGTGTTACTCGACATTTGTGAAATGAGGGTACTCCACATGTTCCGTGGCCAGTGCAGGTTTTTGCTTGCTTGCTTGCACAGGAATTTTGCCCGGCTGGTCGAACTCGTGCCATGTGGATTTCGGTTGCCATCAGCAATATTCAAAACCAGATTACATCCACGAATGACCTAACATCACAGTCCATCGCGCACGCCTATGAAGCACTGCGGCTCGTTAACATTGGTTAGATCGTATTTCCACCGTGGTAGAACCACACCTGAAACAACCTTCACAACAGCACAGAGTGCAGCAGCAACCGACCGACGGCGGGAACCAGCGGCTCCCAGGTGGCCTCCGCCAGCCCCCATCGCATGCCCTGCGACCACCTCCCGAACCCTTCGCCGCGCCACGGCCTCAGCCCCGATGACGTCAGGCGGCAGCGGCCAAGGTTCAGGCTGGGCGCCAGCTGGGCCGACCGCCACGCCGGCCCGGATGGTGCCAATGCCGCTCGCTGACGGCCTCCGATGACATCCGGCCACGCCCCGCACCAAACCCAGTAGGGGGGGGACGAACCGTGACATTTGGCCTGCCCGGTCGGCGCCAGTGTAGGACGCATCGTCCCAACCACCAGTGCATGGACGCCACGTCCCAACAGTCAGTGTCTGGACGCCACGTCCCAACAGTCGGGGTAAGACGCCACGTCCCAACAGCCAGTGTCTGGACGCCACGTCCCAACAGTCAGTGTCTGGACGCCACGTCCCAACAGTCGTGTCTGGACGCCACGTCCCAACAGTCAGTGTCTGGACGCCACGTCCCAACAGCCAGTGTCTGGACGCCACGTCCCAACAGCCAGTGTCTGGACGCCACGTCCCAACAGCCAGTGTCTGGACGCCACGTCCCAACAGTCAGTGTCTGGACGCCACGTCCCAACAGTCAGTGTCTGGACGCCACGTCCCAACAGTCGGGGTAAGACGCCACGTCCCAACAGCCAGTGTCTGGACGCCACGTCCCAACAGTCGGTGTAAGACGCCACGTCCCAACAGCCAGTTGTCTGGACGCCACGTCCCAACAGTCATTATCTGGACGCCACGTCCCAACAGTCGGTGTAAGACGCCACGTCCCAGCGGAGGACGCAAGGTCCCAACAGCCAGTGTCTGTATAGCTGCGGGCACTTCCTACAGCGGTCAATATCCGCTACAATTGGGTGAGAGTGAGGTCCAGACCGCCACAGTTGGGTGACAGTGAGGGCCCAGACCGCCACAGTCTGGCGACAGTGAGGGCCCAGACCACCACAGTTGGGTGACAGTGAGGGCCAGACCGCCACGGTTGGGTGACAGTGAGGCCACTGACCGCCACAGTTGGGTGGCAGTGAGGCCCAGACCAGGCCACAGTGTGGGTGAGTGGGGTAGATAGGGAGGTCGTACCGCCACAGTTGGGTGGCAGTGAGGCCCAGCTCGGGACATAGTCATCACCACAGTTGAATGGCGCCGAGGCCCAGACTGGGACGTCGCCACCGCGAGACCGGGTCGGTGGGGCCGTGGAATGCGGCGCAATGTAAACACAACCACATGTTTGTCACACTGCGGCGTGCTTCTTCAATGTGTATCTATGTATCTGTGCACACGTTTGTCACACTGCGGCGTGCTTCTTCAATGTGTATCTATGTATCTGTGCACACGTTTGTCACACTGCGGCGTGCTTCTTCAATGTGTATCTATGTATCTGTGCACACGTTTGTCACACGCGGCCAGCAAAAACGCTATTTTCACGACGGAAAAGGGCATAAATAACATTTGCAACATTTGTATAAATAACATTAGCAAACATTTGCATAAATCCGCACTAGCATGCGTGACCATGAGGCTGTGCAATGCGTGCATCAATACAAAGTCATCCCAGTTACTCAACTAACACCTACCCTGTATGACTCATGCGCATGGGCCACCGGTTCGGTGCACTGGAGGCGGTTTTTACCGGTTTGCGCCGGCTGCCAGACCATTGGCGGTCGCTGCCAACACGTGACTAAACTACCGGCGCCCCGCAGCACACTCAGCACGTGACCAACTGTTGATATATCGCGCAATTTACTATGCACGTTTAATGGCGTGCAATCCAGGGAAACTTAAGGACATTTATGAGCGTTTTGCCAAGGAACACAGCGGAGAATAGTTCATGAGGATGTGTGCAGCCCTCTCTCCGTCCAATCGGTTAGTTCTTTTTTTGCAGCAGTATAAATATTACGGCACTCCTGACCAAAAGAGTTCAAGAGCGGATAACCGTGCAAAACGTTCTTTGGTTCGGTTGATGATTATTGGGGTTTTAAGGTGCGTCAACCTTAGTTGGTTTGGCCATTTCAGCTTTAGGGTGCATGAGCCTCGCGTACGCATGAATACACATCACGGTGCGGGCACAAGGCGCCAATTAACCAATCCACACCACGCGAGTGGTGCATTGCTCCTCCATCCCCATCCACGATCCACACGTGTCCGGCCCACACTCGCCCGTGACATCTAACATTTTCCACCAGTCAGCTGCAGCCACAGCCTGGTATTTCCACCAGTCAGCTGCAGCCACAGCCTGGTATTTCCACCAGTCAGCTGCAGCCACAGCCTAGTATTTACGTCAGCCAATGGCACGAGTTCTCCAGTCAGCTGACGCTCTGGGCGTCCTCATTAAGTCAACCGACCCAGCGTCATATCACGGTTCGTCGAAATAGCATCACCCAGGCCCCGACCACGTGCAGAGCCGCGGTCCAACGTCGGTCACGACGGACGAAAACGCTGCATCAGTACCGTCCTAAATAAACACCACACGCCATACCCAGGCCTGTGCCACACACGGCCCACCACACTCAGACCCGTGCCACACACGGTCCGCCATACTCAGACCTGTGCCACACACGGTCCGCCACACTCAGACCCGTGCCACACACGGTCCGCCACACTCGACCCGTCCGTCCGCCACACTCAGACCCGTGCCACACACGGTCCGCCATACTCAGACCTGTGCCACACACGGTCCGCCACACTCAGACCCGTGCCACACACGGTCCGCCATACTCAGACCCGTGCCACACACGGTCCGCCATACTCAGACCCGTGCCACACTCAGACCCGTGCCACACACGGTCCGCCATACTCAGACCCGTGCCACACCCGCCACTCAGGCCCGTGCCACACACGGCCCGCCACACTCAGACCTGTGCCACACACGGCCCGCCACACTCAACCGGCCCATGCCACACACGGCCCGCCACACTCAGACCTGTGCCACACACGGTCCGCCACACTCAGACCTGTGCCACACACGGTCCGCCATACCGCCACACGGTCCGCCAGACCCGTGCCACACACGGTCGGCCACACTCAGACTCGTGCCACACACGGTCCGCCACACTCAGACCCGTGCCACACTCAGACCTGTGCCACACACGGTCCGCCATACTCAGACCTGCGCCACACACGGTCCGCCACACCCGTGCCACACACGGTCCGCCTGCTCAACCCGTGCCACACGGTCCGCCACACTCAGACCCGTGCCACACACGGTCCGCCATACTCAGACCCGTGCCACACACGGTCCGCCATACTCAGACCCGTGCCACACACGGTCCGCCACACTCAGACCCGTGCCACACACGGTCCGCCATACTCAGACCTGTGCCACACACGGTCCGCCACACTCAGACCCGTGCCACACACGGTCCGCCACACTCAGACCCGTGCCACACACGGTCCGCCACACTCAGACCCGTGCCACACACGGTCCGCCAACCCCAACGGTCCGCCACACTCAGACCCGTGCCACACACGGTCCGCCACACTCAGACCTGTGCCACACACGGTCCGCCACACTCAGACCCGTGCCACACACGGTCCGCCACACTCAGACCCGTGCCACACACTGTCCGCCACACTCAGGCCGGGTGCTGCGACGGTAACCTCACCGAACCCAGCGCCGTGGCACTGGGCACGGTGAGGTTACCAGGCGTTGGCGGTACCAGGCCGGTGGCGCTACCAGACCCGGTTGGGTCCACCGCCAGAAGCACGGACTCGGGGGCCAAATAGCCGGCACACAGGGTGGCCTATAGCTACCGATTTGGGCGAGAGCCACAGGGGACCAGAATCGCCACAGACTGACCGCCAATGGAAGCTCTACGGAGATTATTGGCAAGACCCAGCAATACCGAGGATGGTAAATTGGCAACACATTGTGGACGTGTGGATGAGAGGATCCCATATTTAGAATTATTCGAGGGGCTCAAGATAACGATAGCGAGCTTCACTCATGGCAATTGCTGATTGTCCGGTGGTCTGGTGTAGCTGGCTGGTTGGTTATCGGCGTCTCCACTGACTTGAGCTAATCGGTGCCACACGTGAGCAAGCAGTGGACAGTGACACCATTTGGCACACTGGGACTCGCCGCTCGATGACCCGCGACCTGACGTGTGAGAGACTGAGACCGGTGGCGCCCCAATGACCCACATCCTGACGTGTGAGAGACCGAGACCGTGGCGCCCCGATGACCCACATCCTGACGTGTGAAAGACCGAGACCATGGCGCCCACATGACCCACATCCTGACGTGTGAGAGACCGAGACCGTGGCGCCCCAATGACCCACATCCTGACGTGTGAGAGACCGAGACCGTGGCGCCCACATGACCCACATCCTGACGTGTGAGAGACTGAGACCGTGGCGCCCAATGACCCACATCCTGACGTGTGAGAGACCGAGACCGTGGCGCCCCACATGACCCACATCCTGACGTGTGAGAGACTGAGACCGTGGCGCCCCAATGACCCGCGTCCTGACGTGTGAGAGACTGAGACGGTGACGTCCTGACGTGCGAGATTCGCGACACGCGCGAAGCTGCAGGACACGGTCGCGCCCGGCCAGAGGACATCCTGGTGCAGGCTGCCGGTTCCGCTGACCCGGCGCTACGCGTCGGATCGTGCCGGCTGCAACAGGTGCATGCGATGCGTGCAACAGATGCGACAGGTGCAGCCCAGCGGGTAACCGTCGGTAGTCCCCGGGCGGGTTTGCCGGCCACTGACGCCGTCTGGGTGCACGGCGCACATGGGCCGAGCCAGAGAAGGGCAAGTCGGGTCGCGCCCGCCGCCTTCCTCAGACGGCCCAATCTTAGGGAAAATTGGACCCGCTAGGCGCCTTTCCTGCATCTTCTAGACTAGAGGTGGCACATACCCCACAACAATTGGGACCGAAGTCTGAGGTCGGTCGGTCTGATGGGACAAAGCCTGGTTTAGGCCCGGTGAAATAGGGTAAAGCCCGCTCAAAAAGACAGAACAAAATAGCTTTTTGCACATGAAGTACAATTAAGGCTAGGTATGTAGACACCAAGCTTTGAAGCAAGCAGCATTTGATCACCTGTAAAATATTGCACCATGCATGTAATAAGCACACCATACCTTTGCCAAATGGTGATATCTAAACAGTAATATTATTTAGCCTTCAAACATCATGATGTGCTAAAAAATACACCTATAATTCAAAGGGAACAAATTGGTTTCCTGCCTCTTTAACGATACATGTGTCCTAAAATACTTTATTTTGCATTATCTGTGCCTTGCACTGTAGTGGTGGTGAATTGGAGCTTAAGGGCGCTTCGACATCCAGGGTCATTGCCTTGCCCATCGCCTTGCACTGTAATGCATAGTTTTCGACATCCAGGGTCATTGCCTTGCCCATCGCCTTGCACTGTAATGCATAGTTTGCCTAATACCTAGGTAGATACTTAGGAAATGACCACACATTTTACCACATAAGAAATTTGGAACGTCGGATGGAGACATCGGAAATGGATTCTTTCATAAGGTTTATTTCGCTGCAGCTATGAACTGCCGGGCTAAGCCAATGTATCAGGCAACCATCAATGTCTGCCATGCACAGAAATGTAGTCGACGAAAACACCGCGTAGGCGCTTGCTCATCACCCAACAGAGGCTGGAAACGCATGACGATGATCAAAGAGGGATGGATAAGGTGAGTGACAGTCATTATTTAAATGCACCTTGTATGTGCCATATTTGTTACATCATGATGCAGTGTTTTGTGCAAATTATCCAACAAAAAGCTCCCGAATTTCTACGGCAGATACTCCAGACTAGCTAACGCAACAACTGCCTCACAAAAACAATTTGGCAAAGAAAACAATCGGCGCCCTCCAGTAATCTATATGCAGTCAATACCCTTACCCAGAAGCGCAGTCATTTTTGTTTCAAAGAACACGCCGACGATCACGGACGGCCGGTAGCGTCATCTTATGACAGGCAACTGTCATGGATAAAATACGAATCAACTGTCATGGGCAAAAGTTAAAAGTGATCGAAGGAAGTGACACATCTCCCACGCTGCTTCCTTGGCCGAGCTACCGATTTGTGCTTCACGGCGCGTCGATCGCTGGTCGTTTGGTGGTTGGTTATTGGTTTTACGACACATCGACCGTTGAGTCATGTAGCGTCGCCAATCTCTCACGCCGATTGGTCGCGGGTAAAGTAGCGACAGGTGAGACTCAAACCCACAACCCTTGATTGTGAGACGAGCAACTTACCCCTAGACCACTCATCCCCCGCGCTGGTCGTTTTGCACTTTTCGGCCACCTCGCCACACACCACGGCTCCACCAATATGCGACACCTCACACGGGGATTCATTCGATGCGCGTGCGGGTTCGATATCGTGCACTGGAGCTAGCACATTCCCGAGACATCGGCGAACCAGCGTGGGCGGCGCCATTAGCCGTGATCGTGCATAAAGCGCGTCTGCATTAGTTTTCCTTTGGTGCGTCAAACCCAATCGGGTTGTTTTGCGCATAAAGTGCTTCGTGCAACACCCAATAAACAAACAAACCAGCTCTCCCGACCCGCTCCGTCGCGTCGCACGTACACCACGCGGCTGTGCTGGTGCCCGGTACACCCCGCAGCGCCGTCGACGCCCCGGGACCGGCCGGCCACGCCAGCCTTGGCGGCAGCACGGTCGCCTGTTCCGCCGCCCGGCCGAACGTCCGCCCGCCGGCGGCCGGCGGAAGTCTCGCCGTGCTGCCGACACACCTGTGCCGTGTGCACGGCGACAATCTGGGTCACACGGCGCCCCGCCGGCCGGCCGTATCGCCCGCTGCCGCCTGCACAGCCCTGTCCCAGTTACCGCCAGACAACTCGGCTAGATAGGCCGGGGTATACGGTTCCCTTGGGACTTGAGACAATGGATCCATTGGGGCGTGAACATGTATTTTTCTGGTATCTTTTCTAGATAACCTTAACCACGATGGGCCCCAAGCCTCAACACTTCACGAACTTATTTATTCATTAATTTTATGGCCGTTAGTTGGTGAAGAGTACTTGGCCAGTGCCGTACTGATCCGCAGCCGCCACGACGGCCGCCGTCCAAACGCATCCAGGGTAGGGTCGTCACACAATGTCTGAGCCGAATATCGTGCTCTGCGAAGCCGCAGACGCCGACTATCTGTACGGGCAGCTGTGGCAGGGTCCCTTTACTTACGTCGCAGCCAAAGGAACGAGTTGCGCAGCCGCTCCGGGGTCATCTGCCGCTCCGGGATCATCTGCCGCTCCGGGATCATCTGCCGGTCCGGGATCATCTGCCGCTCCGGGATCATCTGCCGGTCCGACGAGCCTGGGCAGAGCGCAGAGGAAATGCGGCACGTCTCTCGGCAGTGTCCTAAAGTTACTTGACCATTAACTGTGTGGATGAAGGAAGAAGTTGCTTGGGAATAGTGAAAGATTGTAAAAAAATAAAGGATTGCCACTTAAGGATTAAAAAGCAGAATGACTTTCACTTCAGTCACATGCATTTTACATTATTTAGCAGTTGTGTGCATGGCCGTGCATACATCATGTGGCAAAATGGTAAAAACTGAAGACGAAGATGAAATACCACAACTCCATTAACTGTGCATTTCCAGGCCACATGGTGAATTATTTTACACTGTCTCTCGGTGACCGAGAATAGGTTTTGTCACGTGTGACATAGCGCACCTCGGCTGAAGCCGCCGCTCGGCTCCAGCAGAACGTTTCGCCATCGCTTGGCTTCAACGGCGGGCGTGCGCGAACATGAGCATCGATTTCCATTGCTGAACAAAATCGACGATGCTGCCAACACAACTGGCGTTCAGTCGGACGCGTTGTGTGATGCCTGGACGCGGTCGGTGTAAGAACATCACCCACAGAGTATCAGCCATCCGACAGCCAGGACAATTAGCCTTGCTCGGCGTCCCAAGAGGATCACCAGTATTGTTGGACTTGTGCGCCCTCAGGCGGACCTCAGCTCCAGCAAGAAGCGGCCAGGTGCGGACCGAACACTTCCTACATTCACAAGGGCAACCCGAGGACAGCAAACTAAGCTTCACCTACACCTCACTATGAACGACGAAGCGTCGCACTAGCAGAAACAACAGCCTTGGATACTTTCATCCAAATATTCATGATGAGACTGATCACGAATATGCTGAATTCTTCCACGTATCCATGGTCAGTGTGTTATGTTGGTGGCCAAGGGTGGTGCCGCCTTCAGGCACTGTCGGTTATGCTGTGGCTGGGGCACACCCCTCGCCGTCGGCCCGATGAATACGGGTAAGCAGCTGGCCGGTCCCCAGCTCGGCCGGGCAAGCAGCTAGTGAGCAGTTCAACATGTCGCGAGACAGGTTTGGACACCAAATCGACGGCTGAAACTAATTGGTTGGTTATTGGTTTTACGACACATCGACCGTTGAGTCATGTAGCGTCGCCAATCTCTCACGCCGATTGGTCGCGGGCGAAGAGTAGCGACAGGTGAGACTCGAACCCACAACCTTTCGATTGTGAGACGAGCGGCTGAAACTAATTGCTCAAGGCTCAAAGCGGCCCGCTCAGCTGCATGCCGCCAGCCATAACAAACGAGAGAACATCGACATCCGAAGTCGGTCTCTCCGAACACAGCTGGACGAACAGCTGGGCCGCTGCAGATCAGAAGAGGTGCCGCCTACCATGAACAACGGACCTAGTCTGCGACACAGGTACGGACATTTGAACATCCGAACGGGCGAAGGACGTGGTCAGGCACCTTTCTACCCGTTGCAGTGCGCGATAATATTCTACCCATCGTGGTCCAAAAGGGTGGGAGTGGGGGTGGGGCATAATCAGGCTCCTCGTCCATTAACATCTGCTCTGAGCAAGATGCAGACAAAGGTGCAAGGTGCACCCAAATTGCGTTCCCCTCCCTGATAATTGAAAAAAATGAAGTTGTAATGAACATCGGCAAATTTGGTCACAAACTAATCCAAATATTCGATTAGCATCAGGACCATAGTCACATCAAGAAACATGTGTGCAAAATTACCCTTTTACCACTTTACGACACAATTTGCCACTGCATATTTTATGGGCTGTTAAGGATACTGAGTGGTATTAAAGTTGTTCCAAAAAAGCATCGTTCCTAGTTTAAAGCGTCAATTGACCTCGTGGCCTGACCTGGCGTCATATTTATATCTGTGTGTGAACATTCGAGCATGCCCATGTTTTGCTTTCAGCTTGCACAATTTGCAATGGTCAATGCATAGTCTTGCTTGATTTCTCTATGAACATGCTTCAGTGATGATGATTATTGGGGTTTTAGTTTGCGTCAATCCGCATGCTTCAGTGTCCATCTAAAAGACGTGTTCAAATGAGGTCGCCACCCGACCGACTCTTTGAGACATGGGTGCCGAACCTATCGAAGTAGCGCTCTGAGACATCGGTAGCTAGATATACATATGTCTGGGAAAGAGACGGGGTAACAATATTCGGGTGGAGACAGGGTTGCGATGCCCGAGCCATGCACGTAGTCTACGAAATTTCACGATGCCTGAACAACTTCGATGTGCTTGAGAGCAAACTGTACGCGATTTATTGGAAAGCTTCGTCGACGGTGACCAATCCAAGTATTCACCGCTCCATCGCAAGGGAAGAATTAAGTCGCCACCCATTGGGCCCGCCACACACTGCTAGTTCTGACATTTGCCACCAGGTGGGTTATCAATGAATGGCCTGCAGTATGACCATCGCCATTCACTTCGAGACACACATTGCACGGCTCAGTTAAAGGAACGGGCATCATGGTGAGTTTGACTACACAAACATTCATGATATATCCTCGAGCATCCGCTCTATTGAAGATTAACGGTCTACTAAAGATCTAAGGATAAGATATAATGAAATAGTACTGAAGGCTCAGAGGGTCACCAGGCCCGGCGCTGGCACTGCCACCTATAAGTGACAGTGCTGCCCTCTACGGATCACATCGGAACAGTGCCTCACGCATGACTGACTGTTCCGCCCTCCTTATTGGGCCGCCGGTCTTATCACGGATGAAGGAAAAACCAACATCGTGTAGTTGACAAGCGCGAGAGGGCTGCACACCGCAGGACGAACGAACGCGCTGCCCTGTACGGAGTTTGAGCCACTCCAAAGGACCATCTCGCTGATACCCGCTACTGGACCAGTAGCGGGTATCACTGCTACTCTGCTTCTACTGCTACCCGCACGGGGAGCACGGCCCCGTCTCTTCGTCTTCTAATCCGTGCACCAACCCTGCCCTGTGCGACCCGAGCGTTTGCACTGCCCCTTCAACATGGGCGTCTGAGATACTCTGGACAACACAGTCACCGAGCATGCGCTCCCAGAGCACTGCTCAAGGTCAGTGTCGGAGATCAATAGTCTCAGTGCTGCCAACCCTTGGAGACGTGCCATAGCAGCTGGCTGGCCTATGAAGCGCTCCACGACAAACATCAAACCGCAAACTGTACCTCGCACCGTCAAAAATAGCGGATCTGGACGCAATCATCACTGTCCACTATGCCCATAATACGCAGCCGGTGATGCTGCCATATCGATCAATCCAACCACACCATTGTATCGGGGTACCCTTCACGAAACTAAGTCCTGAGTTGTTCTCGAAGGAGTCTGAAGGCAGTACAAAAACAAGAGCCGACTTAGCTCAAGCCGCCACACAAACCAGCATTTTTGTTTATTGGGTGGCTCACGACGCACTTTATGCGCATTCACGGCTAATGGCGCCGCCCACACTGTTTCGCCGGTGGGCCGCGGGATTGGGAAATGTCCTGCGCCGCGCTAGCGTCGAACCCGGGACCCCTGGTACCAATATCCCGACACCTTAACCACTCAGCCATCCCCGCCGCCCCCGCAAACCAGCATTACGAAACGCGCGCCACGCACGCAGTTGGCCGCGCAGCGCGAATCCGGATTCACCTTCATCCTGAGACACGAGAACCCGTGTCGCTTGATCGATACGCAGCTGCTACCATCGCATGACCAACGTGACGTCACGACACGCTCCGTCAGGTGTCGCCCACTCCCCCAGACCGGTGCTGCTCATGAAAGGCACTCAAATGGTGAGGGTGCGTAGATGTTTCTCGTCCCGTCTGCTATACACCACAGCGTACACAACACCGTCGAGGAATACCCACGACAGCTTGATGATGATGAATTGGAGTTTAGGGGTGCGTCGATTACCAGGGTCATTTTGCGCCCATCCCACGACAGCTTGATCCTCTCGGTTGTGATTGGGTCGGAAGCCAAGTTGAATGAAACTGTGAAGTTGGGAAGCTCACGAGCAAATGCCATCTGGCAAACATCATTCCGGCTGGAATTTCGGTCGACTAAGTTCGGATTTGGCGATGAAAACCAGCCGAAGCTCAGGATGCTGTCGTGCTCGTCTTGTCGGCGCCGCAGAGTTCGTCCCTCCTTCAACTGAAGCACCGATATTAATCAGACATCGAGGGCCATAGCTGGCGACTGTTTCAGGGTGATGGGCCATACCTGTGTAACTATTGCGACTGGTCTTACAACCGCAACAATTCCACCATCACATCAGAGCACGTTTTTCAATCTTAGAGCCCATTGAAAAGCCATTCGGCTGGAAGTGCGCTTGCTTTTGCTCACAAGATGTGAGAATATAATGATCAGATTCCGCGGACCACCTAGAAACCTATCTCAATCCAAAGGTCAGAAGACAATGGGTTTTCGTTACGTGTGCGATATCGAAGAGTTAAGTAGCAAAGAATACCAAAATTCACCATGAACTATGTCATTCTCAATGTCCTTCCTTAACGCTCCTGTAAGCTACATCAGAAAACAAGAGGGCACGTCTCACGGCATTTCTTCATTGTATCGATGGGCAATGCATTCTGTTTGTCATCCTACCTGACAGTTTGCACGCCTTCTCTGCCACATTGCCCCGCAGACCAGTGCCGGCCGACCCTGTCCTCGACATACTCTCGCCAACACCATCATCCCTTCTGGTGTCCCTCTCCACCAACTCAAGCTTCACCGTCACAGTCGTCACCCTTCCTCGGTTCGTCGCCACCGCTTTCGCGCCGCTCCTCGGCGTGATGACGTAGGCTTCTACTGCGCAGGCGCGGGCAGCCGTCGCGTGACCGGCGGCCACAACGCGCCGGGGCGGGGCGAGGTGCCAGATCGCCGACGGGCGGGCCACTCGTTGTTGGTTGGTTGTTTGGGCTTCGGGTCGCTTCAGCCGGACTTGATCATTCGCGGCCAATCTGCAGAGCCGTACCGCGCGCCCGGGACGCCGCAGCAGTGACAACCGTTGTATACACGAGTCGCGCTCTTCGTCACCGGTCAGAGACTGACCAGTGTCGACTCTGATCGGTGTCTGACTCAGTTAGGAGTTGGCAGGAGTCGACTACGGCTCCTGCCAGCTGCCGGCAAAGCAAGCGGCTACAGTGCACACGCACCGGAAGCGCCGAGCCCCGTGGATTCAGAAGAGACAGGAACACTATGGGAAGGGCATCATGTGATCGCCGCACTGTATGGCCAACAGCCACGACTGGAAATCCCGGCTGGGTCGGGATTCTGAACCAGGGCTGAATTTGTGCTCTGTAATCATGGATGTAGAAGGGCAACTCGTTGGGCAATCGATTATGTAGGGCTCATTTTTCTCCAAAACAGCTACATCCGAATCTGAGTTTGTGCTTTCCAGTGCATCGCGAGCGCTGTTACGTATCAGTTCATGGTCAAGCTGCACCATTGAACCTCAAAATAAGAAAAATGAGGATAATTTGCTGGAGATTATAGTAATCTGGAAAAATCAGGAACAACTTATATTTCCAACCCTGGCATGAACCACCAGTGGTTTGGCACCCTGGTAATGTTCAATTGTCACTTTCCCAATTCAACCTGAAATTGTCTTGAAGATAGACTTTGACCCACTCCCCCTGGCTCCGTGAGATATTTACAGTCCTGTCTACAGCGCTCCTATCAACATAGCACCCAAAGAGCAAACCAACAGCAGGCCCACCAGTCTACACGTCATGCCATGGCTGCGGAACAACAGCAGAACCACCAGTCTACACGCAATGTGTCCAGCTGCGGGATGTCTTATGACTGTGAGGAACACGGCAGTTGTGTTTCATGAGTCTGAATGCCGGCATAAAACATCCCCTCGGGACGCCGGACTAGCGAGCGCGAACGACCTCTAACTAGCCACGGTCAGCATGCGGCGCGGTCAGCAACAGCATGCGGCACGGACAGTGACAGCATGCGGCACAGACAGCATGCAGCACGGACAGCATGCGGCGCGGTCGGCAACAGCATGCGGCACGGACAGCGACAGCATGCAACACGGACAGCAACAGCATGCAACACGGACAGCAACAGCATGCGGCACGGACAACAGCATGCAGCACGGACAAACAGCGACAGCAGCATGCGGCACGGATAGAACAGCATGCAGGACAGCGAGCAAATACAGCATGCAGCACGGACAGCAACAGCATGCGGCACGGACAGCAACAGCATGCAACACGGACAGCAACAGCATGCAACACGGACAGCAACAGCATGCGGCACGGACAACAGCATGCGGCACGGATAGCAACAGCATGCAGCACGGACAGCATGCCAGCACATATCAACAGCATGCAGCACGGACAGCGTGTCAGTGCACGGCAAAAGCGTGCCAGGATATATCAACAGCATGTAGCACGGGCGGCATGCCAGCGCACAGCAACAGCATGCGGATCCCCTGCGAGAGGCAGCGTGTGTGCGGTTCGGTGTTGGCACTGGGCCATGCGCGCTGGCACGCCAACACACTGCCAAGTCGGCTGCCAACGGCCACTTTGAATTTGCTCAAATTGTCTTCATCGGTCTTCACCGCACGCTGGCATGCAAGCTGACAAAGAAGAACCTTGGGTTCTTCTGCGACGCATTCAACCACTAGGTTACATAGCGTCACCAACCTCTCACGCCGATTGGTCGCGGGTGGACTCGGTAAATGCCGTCGGTTGTGAAATTCGAACTCACAATCTTGCGATCAAGAGTCCGACGCTCTACCAACTGAGCCACCGCGGCCCCTGCAAGCTGACATGTGCTTAAATGGAGCCGGAGCTGATTTGAAGCACACTTGGGTCCACCAACTTCCAATACCCGAGCCAGGGGTTGAGAGGCGAGCCCTGGACCCGTCCTTACCCATAGGAGGCTCTGAGAAAAATGAACAGAGCAAAGCTACTTTTCAATGGGGTTGAGAAATAAGCACCAACAAGATCGTTGAACCTGACTCAAAGGAACGATGGTAGAAACCAGCTGGATAATTGAGAAATCCAGTTTTGAACGGAAAGGGTAGTAAAGTTTCGTGAAAATTTGCAGATTTTGTAGTCTTCTCACGAACATATACACCTCCTTGGTCCTTTATTGCACGTTCAAAATGAACTTAAACTTGAAGTACAATGAATGAACTAAGGTAAAACTTCACAAGAAATAGAACTGAAAACGATGACAATAACATCAGCACTTTTTGTGATTTTCTGCAATGCACAATCATTCCCGAAAAAATATGGTTGCGAGAACTTCTATACAACGCCTTGAAGCTCACAGAACATCACTTGGCACACAAGTTGGCGATGCAGGGGACATGGGCAGCACCACCGGCAAGTGAAGTTATCCGCAGAATTCCAAGAAGCTTAACGCTGAGCATATGGCAAGCAGTGCGTCTTACATGAAGACCTTCACCACCGCTCGGGTTGCGGCGCTCAGCACACGAGATAGCAGCTGCATCTGCTAACACTCACCGATCCATCAGGTGGATATGGAAATGATAGATGCGATCAATGAGATCTAAACAACCTGATGCATCTCATTTGCTTTTGGCAGCCCCTTCTGTGGCAGACCACCGGTCTAAAAGCGACAAGCGGTTAACCATCAGGTGGAAACAAATTCGCCAAACGCCAGTGGCAGTGGCCCTCCTGTTCCTCTGCATGAAGTTTGCTTATACCGCGTATCACTGATGTTTACAATATGGCCATCCAACAGTCAAAGATGTCGCCAGATGCTCTAATGAGTGTACTACATAATTTATTTACATTTGTCCCGAACGTATCTGAACTACGAGGTCCGCGACATCGCCGCCGTAAGGTTTGCGACGGTGGACAGCGGCAAGCATGTGACCAGTGTAGGGGAACATGTCGGGCGGCCAGACGCCAGGTCGCCGTGGGTCGCGAGCGTAACGCAGGTCGGCAGCCGACACAGAGTGCTACTTCCTCTCGACGCGCCGGTCGGAGCGAGGGTCGTCGCGCTCCATCCAGTCCACTGGCTGGAATGCGACCGTCCGCCCACGTGGTTCCAGAGGTGCCATCGAGTCGCATTTTGTGGCTCGAGGCGCGCTGCCAGTTCACTTGCACCAAAGCCAGGCTGATGTGTACGGTCGGGCGGAGGAAGCCCAGGCGGAGGACGCGCACGCGAGAGCGCAGGCGGAGGACGCGCAGGCGGAGGACGCGCAGGCGGAGGACGCGCACGCGGAGAGAGGACGCAGGCGGAGGAAGCCCAGGCGGAGGACTCGCAGACGGAGGAAGCGCACGCGGAGGACGCGTAGGCGGAGGAAGCGCACGCAGAGGACGCGCAGGCGGAGGACGCGCACGCGGAGAACGCGCAGGCGGAGGACGCGCAGACGGAGGACGCGCACGCGGAGGACGCGCAGGCGGAGGACGCGCAGGCGGAGGACGCGCAGGCGGAGGACGCGCAGGCGGAGTTGGCGGCCATTGGCGGCAGCCTGCTCGACGGCAACGTCGGCAGCTTCACCACCCCCAACACCGCATGGCTGGAAATCCAGCCGAAGCTCACAGCACCGGCTGTATCGACGAGCCATTCGAATGCCAGTCTGCATGCGTCAGATGGCTGCTCTGATTAATTGAATAGCTGGAATACTGCTGAGGCAGCCGATCGGTAAGAAAATAACAGTTTCCGTCCCGTGAAGTTCGACAAGTCCAACAGCTTGTGAAATGTCCTAAATCTCTGCAGTGACGACGAAGGTTTAATGCGGCAAACTGCCAGACGATACAGCGACGGACCGGTGGGCAAAAAGACATCCCATACCAGGAGACTTTGGACCATCTGTGTATATAGGCGAGAGGTGGGCGTATCGTTAAATCACCCCAGTGCATCCGTACAAGGTCCAGCAAGGCTAAAAAGGCAAGGAACGCCCGAACCCTGTGTATGCAGTGGCTAGTCGATATATTATTTCAGAAAAAACGCAGGTTATGCTTGCATTCACTCAGAGAAAGTCATCATCCAACATATCGTCACTCACGAACAATTGGCAGCTAGCAAGGAGATTGCCACTCTACGGTAAATTGAGCCAACACTAGGACCCATAACGGGGACGTTTCTTTCAAGAGAAACTTATTAAACAGACTATGCGAATAAGCATACTTGAAACATGGGCTCGACTTTTCTTCAAACACGGAGTCAGTGCTTACAAATGATTCAGGACAACTCAGTCAGTCAGAAAAGTCAGAAAACAGAAGAAGCATTGGAGGTTTTAAGCTCGGGATGGATTTGTCAGAAGCACTGCTCAAATTGCCACAGGAGATGGCGCTCGTGGGTTGTACGACACGTCGACTCTTGTGCCATATGGCGCTGCCAATCTCTCTGCCGATTGGTCACGAGCGAATTACCGTAAGATAATGCATCAGAAGCCCCAACAAAAACCACCGCACCTGCTGCAAGTATGCTTCAATACCCGCAACCGACTCAGTCGAGTTCCCCTGGGCTGCCCACCGATACTGGCAGCGGGTCGACACCCCACCGCCACAGAGGGTCGATACCCCACCGCCACAGACAGAGGGTCGACACCCCACCGCCACAGAGTCATACCCACCGCCACAGAGGGTCGACACCCCACCGCCACGCAGAGGGTCGACACCCCACCGCCAAAGGCAGAGGATTGACACCCTACCGCCACAGGCAGAGGTCGACACCCCACCGCCACAGACAAGGGTCGACACCCTACTGTCACAGGCAGAGGGTCGACACCGCCACAGAGGGTCGACACCCCACCGCCACAGAGGGTCGACACCCCACCGCCACAGGCAGAGGGTCGACACCCCACCGCCACTGAGGGTCGACACCCCACCGCCACTGAGGGTCGACACCCCACCGCCACAGAGGGTCGACACCCCACCGCCACAGAGGGTCGACACCCCACCGCCACAGAGGGTCGACACCCCACCGCCTCAGGCAGAGGGTCGACACCCCACCGCCACTGAGGGTCGGCACCCTACTGTCACAGGCAGAGGGTCGACACCCCACCGCCAAAGGCAGAGGATTGACACCCTACCGCCACAGACAGAGTCGACACCCCACCGTCACAGGCAGAGGGTCTACACCCCACCGTCACAGGCAGAGGGTCGACACCCCACCGCCACAGAGTGTCGACACCCTGCCGCCACAGGCAGAGGGTCGGCACCCTACTGTCACAGGCAGAGGGTCGACACCCCACCGCCACAGAGGGTCGACACCCCACCGCCACAGACAAAGGGTCGACATCCCACCGCCACAGGTAGAGGATCGACACCCCACCGCCTCAGGCAGAGGGTCGACACCCCACCGCCTCAGGCAGAGGGTCGACACCCCACCGCCACAGGCAGAGGGTCGACACCCCACCGCCACAGAGGGTCGACACCCCACCGCCACAGAGGGTCGACACCCCACCGCCACAGAGGGTCGACACCCCACCGCCAAAGGCAGAGGGTCGACACCCCACCGCCACAGGCAGAGGATTGACACCCTACCGCCACAGACAGAGTCGACACCCCACCGCCACAGACAAAGGGTCGGCACCCCACCGCCTCAGGCAGAGGGTCGACACCCCACCGCCACAGGCAGAGGGTTGACACCACACCGCCACAGACAAAGGGTCGACACCCCACCGCCACAAGCAGAGGATTGACACCCTACCGCCACAAGCAGCGGGTCGACACCCTACCGCCACAGACAGAGTCGACACCCCACCGCCACAGACAAAGGGTCGACACCCCACCGCCACAGACAAAGGGTCGACACCGCCACAGGCAGAGGGTCGACACCACACCGCTGCTGGGTGCTGGGTACTCGCTGCTGGGTACTCACCCATGCAGGGGAACGGCTTGGCCTTGGTCAGGATGGTCGAGCGCGACGGCGCGGAGCTCGGCGGCTCGCCGGCGATGCGGCCCGCGCGGAAGCCGTTGGTGGCGGCGTCGGCGGCGACGCCGTTGCAGTGCTTGGCGCCCAGGCCGAACCCGCCGCCATTGGGACAGTCCATCGAATGCGACACGCACGCCGGACACAGGCTTCCCTGTCGAGAGGGAACAAGGAGTTACAGCAACAGGCCGGACACAGGCTTCCCTGTCGAGAGGGAACGCGGGGTTGCATCAACAAGCCGGACACAGGCCGGACTCAGGCTTCCCTGTCGAGAGGGAACGTAGTCACAGCACAGGCCGGACACAGGCTTCCCTGTCGAGAGGGAACAAGGAGTTACAGCAACAGGCCGGACACAGGCTTCCCTGTCGAGAGGGAACGTGGAGTTACAGCAACAGGCCGCACACAGGCTGCACTGCAATACGGGAATGCAGAGCTACAGCAACAGGCGAGACACAGACTGCCCTGTCGAGTGGGAACAAACTGCTACAGCAACAGGCCGCACATGGGCTGCACTCAATACGGCCGGGCAGCGCTACAGGAACAGGCGAGTTACAGACTGACCTGTCGAGTCGGGAACAAAAAATTTGCTATCAGCAACAGGCGAAAAGCAGATATTCCTGCCCATGGAGTCGGAGAATAAACAAAATGGCCTCAGACCCCACCCCCTCCCTAAAAAAACAGAAAGCTACTGGTGTCGGAGCCCCCAAAAAAGATGATTGTTGAAAAGCGTACAAGCCGCTTACTTACAAGCATACTTACACCCTTTACTGGACCCTAAGTCACTTCAATTACGCCCACTTAATTCACTCGCACTTACTAGGTTTTTCTCCGGAAAGCTCTCAAAACTTTGTCTCAACCCAGTATACCCAACCAATCGAGACAAAGATCTTCGCGCAAAGGGAAGGGGACAAAGCAGCGCGGCGAAACGCGCGGTCAAAGTGTGGTCGCTGTGTAAACATGACTGCAATATTTACACAATTTCAAGACCGCTGCTTGACCTCAATTCCTGTCGCTTTTAATAGGAATTCATACGTCAATACGGTGTTACCTTTTTCTTCAGTCATATAGGAATCAATACACTGAAGATATATGTTCCTAATCATGAAATTACGTTGTCTTTATCCTAGATCAAAACATGAATCAGGCGAGACCGTCCCAATAATTTGTTAATTCTCCTACTCTAGTACGGACATTGTCCTGTCTAACGGCGACGTATCCAAGGGTGGTCAAATGATTAAATGATAGATTTTTCGTAACTATTTTAAATGACGTCTAATTGTGACCATAAATGGCCCGGAGAACGTAATAACTCCGTACATGCACAGTTACTGCGGTTGCTGAAGTGATAAAACTACTATTCAGATGCTTTTCTCTTGATGGGTTACTGTAGTTTTGCGAATTGAGGTGGAATTCATACCAAAGTAACCCAAGGTCTTTGCATTTTTTAAGCATTTACATGGCTCACAAAATAGGTCTTCTGCCATCAATGAAGTTCGCTAGCTGGTGCTATTTTATGCATTTCAATTCGAAATTGAATGCTCTATTTCATGAAATTAACAGAATTACTTAAAACTGTCTGAGATGTCCAGAATTACGTTCTCCGGTAGTCTCCGATTGGAATGCGGCTGGAGAACAGGACCTCGGGTCCGATATGCAGTATATGACGTCGTTGTGCATATTTCGAGTTCCACTATGGTCGCAAGATATGCCAGCAAGACGAGAGGTTTCGTAATGGAGATTTTTGGTGTAACGCCAGTATTTCCCGGAATTATGAAGAAGAATCGTGGTATATTCCAATATTTCCTTCTGAAGCGTCATTTCGACAGAATTCGAAGACATACGAAAACCTAATCCCTCATATCTTTGTTATTTAGAATGAGACGAGATTGGCGCAAGCCGAATGACGATTCATCTGTGGTTACAGAGTGATTGTGCTGGGCCGCCGTCCTGCCAGTGTGAAAATATCCTGGAAGTAATTGGCTGAGGTAATAACTAGTTCCGAAATTTACATTATTTTGTTCTCTATTGTTTCTATGCTATGTCGATGCTTTTGTTTCGTTCGGATTTGGAGGCATCGTGCACACCAACGATTACCTGAGTAACCCCGCGAGTTCGGCCTTGATTGGGGCTTAGACTGAGCCAGGACATAGTTTGTTTGACACATGTACAATGCAATCGAAACAACCACCACAAACTTGTGAGTATTCTGATATAACATGATATGATTCCTGGGAATTGACTGCAACCTGCATTTCATGCCTTATGACCTGCTATGCCATACTCTTCTGTTCTGTTGTCCAGGCTTCTAATTTGTATGATGGACTGAAACTGCAACTGCATTGTTGGAGCTGTACTGAGATTCTGGAAGCAAAATGTCATCCATAAATTGGCACGTTTCATTCGGAGAATAAAAAGTTCAACATTTGCAGTCACAATCCTGGAGAATAAAATGTCCTTAGGTCTCCATACTCCAGGAGAGGCCAAAAATTCCCACCCTGCTGCCGGGGGAATATCTAGCTGCCACCTGCAGACACCTGCTACACTGAGAAGGGGAGAATACAATTACAAAGAAATGCAAGTTCCCCTGTAGCGGGGCGACGGTGGAGAACAGTGTCATGCCACAGCGTCCCTGCCGGGGGGGGGGGGGGAGAACTTACAGCTACAGCAGTACACAAGCTGCAGCGGGGACCGTCAACAACAAACAATGCCACACGACACCGGAATCCAGCACGCTGGCTTGCTGTGGGCATACGCCAGCGCCGGACTGCTGACAGAACATCAGACGTGACACGGATTATGGCAACCAGCACCGAGTCAGGTCACCTGCACGCTACAACGGAGCCGCAGTGGGATACCGTGTACATATGCATTGAATCAAGGGTGTGAGGTTAAGGGGTGAGGTGACTGAAATGCATAAAATTGCTAAAGGGCTAGATAAGGCCAATCTGGATGATGTTCTTCTATTTAGAGTATCACAGAGGGGTCATCGATTCAGGCTAGACGAGACAAGGAAAAGGAGTTGAGCGACAACAGTCTTTCGGTCTTGGTGGTTGACCAATGGAATAGGATGCCTGCTGAGGTGGGCTGGGCATATTCTTTAGGTTGGATAATCTCGTGTTGGGGTTATAATTAGTGGAAAATGCGGTGGTAGTTATGATAGTAGGTGTACACGGTGAAGGCCCGAGTGAATAAGTAAGTATATAGGTATTGACAGGTGTGTAGGATGTTGGTGGATATTTTCTTTGTAATTTAGGATGTGGTATTGGTTGGGTTGCTGATAATACTTTTGTCCAGGCTTATAGCATCTTCCATTTATAGGCCTCACCCAGATCGGCCTCTGAGACTCTTATTAAGTCTGAGCACTATGACTTTATTGGCAAAATTATCAGTTTCAACCCAGTCACCGTCTATAAACTGCAGAGTAGCGTGTCTTATGGTTCTTATGTGACGCAAGTGATTGGCACTGACAACAACTGTAAGTGACGTCAGCGGTTCCATCGGCGACATGGTGCGCTGCTAACTTCACTGCACGCCAGTGGTTCAAGCCAACATCCTGTGGTGCACTCCTAATTCCGCTTCACGACCGTGGTATTGTTATTGTAGTTTAGGGGCGCGTCGACTGCAAAGGTCATATAGCTCACGCCAGTGGTCCACACCGACATCTCATGGCACACTCCTACTGACGTACCTTTACAATCGACCTCGGGTTTGTACGGGGCATCACTCCTGCCGGGAGGACAGACCCAGAGCGTTCGGGGACGAGTAGTCTAGGGGTAAGTTGCTCGTCTCACAATCGAAAGGTTGTGGGTTCGAGTCTCACCTGTCGCTACTCTTCGCCCGCGGCCAATCGGCGTGAGGGATTGGCGACGCTACATGACTCAACGGTCGATGTGTCGTAAAACCAATAACCAACCAAGACCCAGAGCGTTCGCATGCTGCCGCCAGGCCGCTTCAGCTCTCCTCCAAAGCAAAGTGCCCTTTCCCTGGCGACGTGGCACTTTTCGCCGCTCCCAACTGCGTGCTGAGCCCTTCGCTGTCCAGGCAACCGCGCTGCATCGCCGGAGCAATCTATGTTTGGCAGCGCTACGCGATCGTTACCTCAATTCCGGTAGCCTGCGACCTTATGGTCTGCTTCAGTTTAATCACTACTCAAAATGCAGCCTTCACATGCACGCGGCCATCCAAGCAACTCCACAATGAGAACCTTGCAACGTCGGGGACAGCAGGGACGAGCTGACAAATGCGGGTGCAGATCGTGGCCGAAAACTCCCTACGACGAAATACCAGCAGCCCATCCAGCATGAACGATGCCAACCAGTGTCTTAAAATCACTTCACCATTAAATGTGTGGATGAAGAAAGAAGTTGCTTGGGAATAGTGAAAGATTGGAAGAAAATAAAGGATCGCCACTTAAGGATTAAAAAAGCGGAATGCCTTTCACTTCAGTCACATGCATTTTACATTATTTAGCAGTCGTGTGTATAATAACTGCCCACACATGTGGCAAAATGGTAAAAACCTAAGACAAGGATGAAATAGCACAATTACATTAACCGTTAATTTCCAGGCCACGTGGTCAATTATTTTACACTGTTGCCAACACTAGCACTAATCTGTCCATGCAAGCCCGCGCTACACACGACACACAGGTCACCGACAGCGGCTGCAAAACAAGCTCCGGCGAAGATTGCGGTCACGCCGTTCGCAGTGCGGGCGGCACCGGAGTCCAACGTCCAGCGTGTATACCGACGGCGCATCGTTCGGCGACAGCGGCGACAACTTGCAGCCGGGGCGCCACGTGCACGACGCAAGAACTGCGCGACATGGACACATGCCTGTCCCGTCGGAGACAAGCCAGCGCACTGACACGACAGCCGACTCAGTGCGACTGAGCAATGGCAACAGAACCGTCCAGAGTTCAGTGTGCTCTCTTCTTCAAAGTGCTGCCCATATAGCGTATTTGCATAACCAGTTACAAACCTGGCCGGCCACTTAAATATGTCATAGGCTGGACTAATGGCACCATACTAACACTTTTCGGTCGGATCCTCACATAGTCAGGGGAGCGGGGGGTCAATTTACCCACCATTTAGCCTAGAAACTAAGCGTCGCGCGACAACGAGAGGTACCGTCGGAAAGCGCTCCACGAGCAGAACCCAAATCATCTCCACTTTTCTCCCATAAAGAAATCATGTCACTTGGGGGTCTATGAGGTCAGGACTCAAGGTTTTGGTTCCGGGAAATGTATTTAAGGAACGACAGCAACAACAAAAAAACGCGCGCACGCAACGTAGACACCCACGAGCACGTATCAGATTGGGTATACCGATACGTACGCGTGCGTCCGGACTGGGGTACTGATACGGACGGTGTGATGTACCGATACGTACGCGTGCGTCCGGACTGGGGTACTGATACGGACGGTGTGATGTACCGATACGTACGCGTGCGTCCGGACTGGGGTACTGATACGGACGGCGTGATGTACCGATACGCACGCACGTGTGTTCGGTGGCACGCGCCGACATCCGAGTCTTGCCACACGTGCGGGTACTGGGTGAGAGCTCTCCGGTGTACATGTGTGACTCGGTGCTTTCGGATTCAGTGGGCACGGACTTTCTGAACGTAAAACCGGCTCGGCGACACTTCGGTCACGTGACATGTCGTGTACGTATGCGGCGGCCCTATTGTTTGCGACACTGGATGCATAAGTCATTAACTCAGGCGATGGCATCAGCAGTGGGGTAGCGTGCAATCTGCCAATCTGATGGAGCGTGGCAAGACATCAGCGCGGGTTCGGATGGGTGGCCGAAAGGTGGTCCGATCGATGTGGAAATACATTTTTTTTACGTGGAGACACGGAAAACTCACCGCTAACTAGATTTTTTGTTGGGTAGGGGCGTGATACCAGGCATTTTGCCCCCGGTCGACAGCCACCGCTAACTAGACCGCTGAATAAAATACAAGAATGTTGGCATTTCGTTTTAAACAGAGTGCAATGAATCGAGAAGATACCGTCGATGGTAATCAAGTGCATAGCACTGGTAAGCACTGAACACACTAATAGTGCAAGCGTGAAGCACTCAACACTAATAGTGTCCATGCGAAGCATTGAAAACACTAATAGTGCGCGTTTCTGTTGCAGAACATATGCTAAGAAATCTTCACTAGGGGTTAGGGGTTGGGGGGGGGAGCGACACGACCACAAAATATGGAAGAAAATGAAGAAATGTATCCGGACCGGCGAATTTCTCCTAAAATGAAGGCATTCGCAGACCACTTGGGCAGGGGATTCTTTTCTCCTCGCTAACATGCACCAAGTCGTGGCATGCAGACGTGTGAACAGTTTCAATTCGCACCGAGTCGCATCGGCGAGAACACACCGCGGCAGAGGCCACGTGGCGTGTGGGCGTCTCGGCTGGCACCGCCGCTGGGCGCGGCTGCACAGCCCGACCACACGGAACGCCGCTCGTCTGCCGGCGATATTTCGGCGCCGGCGGACGCCCGCACGCCTGCGAGGCTCTCAGACTCCGAGTCAGAGTCAGAGTCAGAGTCAGAGTCAGACTCCGAGTCAGACTCCGAGTCAGACTCCAGTCTGACTGACTTGTGGCGGTTACACGCCGTGAGACCGTTATACCACGCGATTTATGGCGGCGAGCAACGGCGGGTAAATACGGCGGGTATACTTGGCGGGTGGAGGTTCTGGGACCACGTATGTCTGCTATTTCTGGTGGCGGGTTATGGCGAATGGAGGTCTATCACAACCTCCACAGGTCACAGAACCTCCACATACTCAACATGCCCAATGGGATCGTAACCTCCACGACTACAAAGCGGTCATAACCTCCACAATTCTGAGGCGGTCATAACATCCACAGCTCACAACCTCCGCAACTTGCAGATGCTATCACCTCCACAGCTCACAACCACCACAATTTCAAGAACTTAATTTTATAGAAACATAACTTGAGCTAGCCATCGATAGGTAGCAGCAAGATTTCGGAATTATCACAACGAATAAGGAATAAATACCATGAGATTGAACGTTGAAGCAGAGGTTAGGCTACGCTAGGTTGTGAGCTGCGGAGGTTATGACTGCTTCGGACATGCGGAGGATATGAACACTTCGGGGCTGTGGAAGTTGTGAGCTGTGGAGGCTATGACAGATTCGAAGTTGTGGAGGCTGTGAGCCGTGGAAGCTATGACCACTTCGGAATTGTGGAGGTTATGACCGCCTCGGAGTTATGGAGGTTGTAACCGCCTCGAAGTTACGGAGGTTGTGAGATGTGAGCTGTTGAGGTTATGATGCACTGTCCCCGTTTTGACAGAGAGGGGAGGAGTCAGGTGTTGTAGTAGTGCATCCCTCTGCGTTATGGTGTGGTGGTCGACCAGACTGCCGGTCGACATGCACTGGAGTCTGGTGGTTCTGCACCGAGGCACACGCGCGAACCGCAGCGGCAGAGCTGATCTTGTCCAACCGACCACCGAACATCAGACTCAGTTTCGTGTCACTCGTGCCTTTCGACAACAATAGAATCAAATGCAATACAAGCATCGGATTTAAATGAGAATAAACGGCTGTAGGTGATTCGGTAGCAGTCAAACCGGAACTGGAGCATCCGCAGGAAAATAACTCAGCCCAACTGCCTCATTGAAATTCCGGCTAGCATGGACATCAAATAAAGTGCCGAGAATCCAAACAGTTTTATTTGGAAAGGGTTTGGAATAACGACCAAGCGACCATTTTCCTAGCAAAACACTGATCTTGCAGGTCTTGATCCCGTTGGCCAGTGGCCAACGGCCTGACGGCGCCTGAGGAAAATGCTGGGCGCGCCTCTGTCCATTGGCCATATGGGAGCAATTGACCGGTGCTAATGAGTGGAGCGCCAGTCAGGCCTTTCCTGCCGCCATGCCTACTCGTTGATGACTCAGCTGCTCGACCCGGTTCCTTATTAGGACACGTTTAGGAGGATAGGATGCACCGGCGACTCCTGAACAAGTAGCGACCAACTGATGCACCCTTGAACACAAATAACCAGCGAATGCAAGATTCGAGACGAGTATATGGGTGACGAGCATACTCAGTTCCAACTACCGAACAAAACAGGACAACAACGGGAAACGAACCTAGTGCGTGGGACATAGGCCAGTACCGGGTGGCAAAACAGCAGACGGGTCGATCTAGGTGCGTTCTTAGCTACTCAGCTTCCAACTAGGTAAATGCGACACCGGAGGAGCCGGAACAGACTCTTCCAGGAAACAAACCGCACCCACAGAGACAGAAGCGCGTGCCGCGTAGTCCCAGGCACGGACGCACGTGCTGCAGACGTCCCCACTTCCACATCACAGACACCGCTGGTCAGAGGTTTACGCCACAGGGGGTACAAGGGGACCAGGGGTCACAGAAGACACGACCCGCATGAGACGCCGACAGAGCGCCGTCTCCTGACCCGCACAAGACGCAAGCAGCGCCGTCTCCTGACCTCGCCCACACCAACGCGCCGGCCGAGCGGCAACAGGCGGAAATGACCTTGGTGCACGCCGACGCTTTCAATGGCGGCGACGTGCACAAAGGCTACTTCATAAGGTCGGCCCACCAGACGCTGGCATAACCTTGGTCTGACCTTCAGACCAACAACTGGAGCCGGCGCAATGATTCGGCAGTGTATGCTAACGCTAGCATCACTTGCTTCAAGAACAGCAAGGTTCGTGAAAGCCTTTGAGAAAAAAGGGGACGAATAGTCTAGGGGTAAGTTGCTCGTCTCACAATCGAAATGTTGTGGGTTCGAGTCCCACCTGTCGCTACTCTTCGCCCGCGACCAATCGGCGTGAGAGATTGGCGACGCTACATGACTCAATGGTCGATGTGTCGTGAAACCAATAACCAACCAACCAACCTTTGAGAAAAATGGGAAACTCACCAGATAATTTTAGCTTTAAAAACTTAGCACGTTTCCATTTCCTTGAATAAGCTCTTTAAGTATCCGTTACATTTCTGAGCTCGTAATCCAACTTTACGTAACGCCCATCGCCCTGTTCACGGAACTTGCGGTCGCTGCTGTTGCGGCCAAAATAAGCTCCGCCTACCACCGAAGCGTCATCAGCAGCGGGACGCGCCTGGCCGGCGCCGTGGCCCGCCATGGTCAAACCATGCACGCGCTATTGCAGTATTCCCCGTTGACATTTCCCTTGTGAATATGGTGAGTATGATGATGATTATTGGGGTTTTAGGGTGCGTCAATCCATGTGGATTATATTGCACCCAATTGTGAGTATCGTAACGCTCTTTCCAAATCTGCCATTAGTTCCGCGCTACCCCAAATATTTCACGAGATATTTGGCTTAACGTGGTTTTCCGCTATGTCATTCAATGCATTCTACCCTAACGGATTTGCCGTCTGGCTGCGCGACGGTTCATGACCTCCACCCCCACCCACACAGACGGTGGCGCTCGGGCGGATCGGCTGGCAGCCCAGAGCGCAGGTGTCAGGCGTCAGGTGGGGGCGAACAGTCCGCCGACGTCTGACCGAGCAGCGAGCTGACACCACCGGCTGACGGATGCACCCGACACCTGCGGGCCTGTCGCCGGCGCCGCACCTGTTGTCAACATCTGCCCGGTGCCCAGTCGGTCCCGCGCCCCGCGCGCTCGGGGGTAACAATGGCCGCGCCAACACCCGCTGGCCGGGCCAGTCACGCCGGCCGCCGGCGACAGCCGAGGTGGGCGCCGCCGGTGCAGATGGAGCGGGTACCGTCGCCGCCGACTCCCGCACGGTCGGAGGTGCCAGCGCGATGTGGAATTGTCGCCAGGTGACGCGACACGGATCACGTCGGCTCCGCCCACTCAAAGAATTAGCCAATATTTGTTGGTGAATTGTATCCAAGATATTGACGTACGCACTCAGAAATGGGGTAGGACAGGGCCGGGCGAGGGCGGATGTGGGGGCAGAGGAGGTGGTTGCACTTGACGGAGATGCCGTACATGTTCTAATGTTTTTTTTTAATGAATTTTAAAACGAATTTAACCGATTTCGATTGTTTCATCACGGAAGCGCATCAACACATAAACTTTCTGGGATATATCAATATTCTCGGTTTTCAATCAGTTACATTCCCGTGCCGTTTATACATTACTCAGCGGATTTCAGATACCAACAAGCCACCTCCGGGTTACAGTGCTGACGAGTTGTCTGATGAGTTTGTAACTTCATGCTGAGCCAGGTGTTCGTCGCACGATAACATGCCAGGGACACGAGGAGAAATGCAAAATGCAGTCGCTTCACGCGTATTTTTGGACACGTGAGTTGTATCACTACATGAAGTGCTGGAAGCGTGTCGGTTGAAGGTGAAACTGTTCATGCGTGACTAAAACAACACAAGCAAGTATCCTTTTCGGATCAGGCCTACAGTTAGAACGATGCATGCATGGTCCTTTCCTCAAACAACCCCATTCACAACACATTTGGGCTAAGGTCGCCCCTTTCCGCCAATACCCCAAAGCACAAGACACTGGCTAAGGTTGTCCCTGCATTTTCGTTAGCTATTTGGGCTTTAGGGCGCTTCGACATTTACAGGCCACCTGTTATGCTCCTTGGCATCGAGGAGAGTACTTTCTATTTCACTATTTTAAGAATTACAACACAGCTCCTGTGGAAATTGTGATTTGCTCTTCCCGGCATGCAACCACAAAACAAATCATCCTGGTCTACCTAGGGAATGCACCTGTGCTTGGCATTGGGGAAAGGCTAATTTTAAGTCGCTTCTGTCCATGCAAAGGCGCAGTGTTTACGCCAAACCTGATGCGAGGTTGGATAATGGCAGCTACCTCTATGTCCGTAAATCACCGTCCCAGGATCGGAACAAAGATCTGATTATCGGTTAGAAGCACCAGCACTGGTGGTTCCAAAGGAAAAAAAAACAGCCGTCTGTAAGCAGAACTTTCACAAACTTTTCATCCATCCTTGCATTCATTTTAATTTCACTCCATTCCATGCACATGTTCAAAAAAACATCCGCAAGAAGTTGTGTTAAGAAATGAGAGTTAATATCCTCCAATTAACGCTTGATAATGGGTCACTTCGGGTGCAATACCTGGAAATCTTATCTGGGTTCCCCAGGGAGAATTGGCCAATCCGCAGGTGCAGCTTCGAACACATTGTGCGGGCTCAGTGGAGAAGAGAGAACGGATCCAAGGATCCAAGGACATGATCAGTCCACCCATTGTTCTTGTAACGGATCCAAGGATCCAAGAACATGATCAGTCCACCCACTGTTCTTGTAACGTCAAGGACCAAGGACATGATCAGTCCGCCCACTGTTCTTGCAGCCGAAACTAAACATGATCAGTCCACCACGTTCGCCTTTTAGCCAATTCGGCGCCTCTTTAGGAACTTTGACGGACACTTTGCGGCCATTTGTACGGTCGTTGTTTGCCCTTTGTGTGCTTTTAGTTTACACAATTAGATCAGACTCCAGATTCCCTTCATGCGAGTTTCGCCTATCGTTAGTTAGATACGGGAAATGAATGACGCGTCGTTTTCAGGCTCCGTATATCCAATATATGAATGGTATCGTCATTCAAACTACCACTATAAGTCTCGCATATGAACACCATGTCAAAATGTTCCCTTTCCATCATGGCTGAACCTCCGGGGTGGGCCCGGGCGAGGGGAGACGCCTGGCTCGGTACCCTGCTAATGGCAAGTTGTCATTTCAATCAATTCGAATCAATTTCAATCTGGAAATACGTCCTGATAAGGACCGCCAGTGATTTGGCGCGATATATCCAGTCTTCCTACCCACAAGCTCTTATTCCTTCTGCATCCAGCTTCTTGATCATCCAAACTTTGCACGTGCTTCGCTATTGGATCGCCCTCTGAAAGAGCACTGGCGCTACGCCTCTCCATCCACTTACTAAGGGCGATTGGATGGGGAGGCTGTCGGGAGCCGTTGGCTTATTGGAGGATCCTGAGTGGGGCCGCCGGACGCGTGTGTCTGACCCCCCCCCGCCCCCCAAGCAAAAAACCGCCTCGTTGATCGGAAAGTCACGCCCATTGCTAAGGCCTCCCTACACCCCGTGAATAGTTTGCAGTATAACGCCACCTCCGCGAAAGACAGCGCAGATAGGTTTTATGGAGCGCCAGCTACTTCAGCCATACCGCGAGTTGGAAGAAGATTGCTCCCAACTGTGGAGCCCCGACCGCTTCTCCGGTTTCCCAATCGACGGTATGTCTGGGCGAGTGTCTCCTCTCCCTTCTCAGATCGACACTTTTGAATCAGTCAGTACCACCACTCACATGGGTATGCTCATACCCATTGTGTGGCATCTTTCAGTACGTGCTTCAATACCACAGGATGCGTGATGAGATACCCAATCCAAAAAGTTCCCAAAAACTGAAACACCAATGAGAAAGTGAACCCAAACACGCCGCGCAAAAAAAAACAATTACAAGTAAACACATTAGGTAGGTAATTACAAAAAGAAGTGTGGGTTTACGGTTTTAAAGCCCATACATTAGGCATAGTGCCGGGAGTATCTGTCGGAAAATAACGACATGCAAGACATAAAACGCCTCAAACCCAAAACCTACTGCAGCTGCATGTAGAAGTTACACCGGCACAACACATGGCTCACAACCAGCCGACCCCCGCCGGCACCACTCATGGATCGACACCATCCAATGACAAAAAAAACTCGTGAAATATGGTGGAATATACTACTTTTTAAAAGACTCAGTCGACATCCTTCTCCAAGAAGTATCGACATCCTGCTTCTTCATGCATGCTTATGAAGTCTTTGTGTCTCCTCTCTAACAGTATCTTGTTTATAAGTATAATTTCCACGCGCTCGATAAGGGGTGGTGATACATGAACACTTCCCTATGCATTTTCAGGTAAATGGAGTGACTATAGTGTGACATGGCATATGACGCCAGTTTATAGTATTGGTTTCTTCCTTGTCCCGAATATGGTACTTCCTAAATAATGAACGTTAAAGCAAATGAAAAAGAATCAGTGATAATAAGCGTGCCATTAGCTCAACTTTGAGCTTGAAGGACATCAAAAGCATTTGCAATGATACTAAGTCCATGCAAATTTCGACATCCAATTCTGTTCGTTTCAATATCTCACACATAACAAAACTCCACTGTTTCAGCACTGCCACCAGCCGACCCCCGCTGACGCCACTCACCACTCACGGGTTACAACCAGCCGACCCCACCCACCCCCAGCACTACCGATGGATCACACCGGGCCGTCAGCGGCCTCCAGCAGGCGCCAGAGGAAACACTGGGCGCCGAGACATCGCCGGCTCGCTCCGCGGCCCGTTAGTGTTTACGCGGCGCCGCCGCTACTCAAGCCGGCTGCGGCAGGTCCGGCGGCCGACCCGGGGCGGGCTGGAGCGGGCTGGGACCGACCCGGGGCGGGCTGGAGCGGGCTGGGGCGGGCTGGGCCGACCCGGGGCGGGCTGGGGCCGCCGGGTAGGCCTAACCGGCATCCGACGGGGCGGGCTGAGGCGGGCTGGGGTTGGCTGAGGCGGACAGGGCGGACAGGGCGGTGCGGCCGCAGGGTCGCCAACTGGCAGGCGGGCCATCCGCCCACCGGGCACCGGATCAGCGTCGCGTGCACTCCGGATGGCCAGAAGCACGACCCCGACCAGGCGGCCTGTCGCCGACGGCTCCCGTCGTGCCAGTCGGGCTATATACCGACTGCGCGTCCAGCCTCCGCCCGGTGCAGGTGTCGGGTCGTAGACATCCGAGTGTCGGGTCGTCAGCCGGCCAAAGGAAGGGTCATCAGCCGTCCAAACGTTTGGTAGTCAGTTGTCCAAAGGGAGGGTCGACAGCCGTCCAAAGGGAGGGTCGACAGCCGTCCAAAGGGAGGGTCGTCAGCCGTCCACACGTTGGGTCGCAGCCATCCGAATGTCAGGTAATTAGCCTGCCAAACGTTCGCTCGTCAGCCGCCAAAAGGCAGGGTCGACAGCGGTCCAAACGTTGGGTAGTCAGTCGTCCAAAAGGGGGTCGTCAGCCACTCGAATGTCGGGTCGTCAGCAGCCCCCCAAATGACACTCATTGTAAAAGCACAAGAACAACACGGCTAACGGCTAACGTCTGGAGAACTTGCTGTGTGATGCACAGCGCGTCAGCGCACCTCAGATTCTGCACGAGGTGCACTGACCCAGACCACGTGCAGAGGTTCGTCAGTGCACTTCTGCACGTGGCGCGACTACAGCACATTCCCGGGCGCATCGGCTCGACCTCTGTCGGGTTTGTATACGCAGTACAGATGCAACCTTGAAATGGCCAGCAACGCCAGCAATTTCAATAGATCCCTTAACTTCATCGCATCTCTTAACTTCTCTTCCTTGGAGATCCCTTAACTTTATCGCATCGCATCATCCCCCAGCAAGGCATTACGGCAGGACCCTTTATCCCTAAAGAAATTAGAACACCCTGGCCGGGCGCTTCTTCCATATACAGCACTTCCGGCTGCATGACCATTGGAGTGCAAGTACCATCAGCCCAAAAACAACTAACCGTTTCCTCTATCGGGCTTCAAATATCGATGTTAGCGCCGACTGCGAGGTCATTTAGCGCCCATAGCGATCGGAGATCACCAGACCAGCCAGCAACCAACTGATCAGCTCGTGACACGGCGACCGGAGATCGCCAGATGAGCACGTGGCACGTCGATCGGAGATCGCCAGATGAGCCCGTGACACGTCTGAAGTTCGCCAGATCAATACGTGACACGGCGACCGGAGATCGCCAGATGACCTAGTGCCACGGTGACCGGAGATCGCCAGATCGGCACGTGGCACGTCTGAAGTTCGCCAGATCAACTCGCAACACGGCGACCGGAGATGGCCAGATCGGCTCGTGACACAGGTGTACCCGACGGGGGTGGGGGTGGGGGGGTGGGGGTCCACAGTGCTGCACGCAGCACCTGTCCGACAGCTGACAGGCAGGTATCGGTCGCGATCGGCCGACATGACAGGAAGCGCATTAGCCGACCCGTCACTCGACTCTGCATTGTCACGTCCGGCAGCAGCGATCAGCTGACGTGGCGGAACGCCAGCTAGCCGACTCGTCATCCAGGCTTTGCACAGTCGACACCTGTAGGCCAGGCTCGACTTACCGTTAGCTTAGATCCTTGAACCCGTGGCGATAAGTTAGTTAGTTAGTTTTTTGGGCTTTAGGGCGCATCGACCATGTTGATCATATAGCGCCCATCGTGGCGATAAGCCATTCCAGATGATGGACTTACAGTTCGGAGCGCAGCTCACGCGCTCGTCCGTGCGCATGGGATTATCGAGGCAGTGCAATTCGCGCGGTGGACATTTTCACTGCATTTCAGCGTACAGATGAACCGTGCTTTTTGTCCGCATCGGCGAGCAACTTTTGAGAGCCCAGCCTCCAGAGTCCAGTTTGACGACTAAAAGCCGACTATCAGCCGAGTGTTTGCAATGCTCTTGTCATCCGAGCCGGAGTCCACCGTTGGCAATCTTTACGATCGGTGATGCTCACGATTTGGACAGCGGGATTTCCAATAATTTTGATCGCCCAGTGGGAAGGTAACCACTGTCTTGCGAGCGACTGAATCGAGGATTGGATCGCATTTCCTACTGTGATCCTCCACACAGCTCCACAGCTTCCTACTGTGATCCATGATCCTCTTGTGACGGATTGTCGGAGACACCTCGTCGACGACACCAGTCGAACGGACGGGCCAGGCCGCGCGTGTGACCCACACACCAAGCTGCGGTATGGATTTTCATTTGTGCGCGGTCACGCACAAACCAGTGGTTCGTTGATGTTGGCCTTTGCAACGCGTAGATTGCTTTTTGTCACGCAGCGCCGCTGATCTCTCACGCGAAATGGTTGCAGGTCACGAGCAAGGACAGCGGACAGTTGGGAGTTTGAACCCATGACATTTGGGCTTGGAGACGAGCATCCCATCGCTGGACTACTCCGCCCCATCACACACGAATGAGTCCGGTTAGATTTGAAAGTCACGGACCCGACGAGCGACAGAGCGACTCGGGTCACAGAATACACGAAGAGGTTCCTGGGAACCATTCCGCCGTGGATGGTTTCGTATTAAGCGGAATTTAACGTGCGGTGTAATCGCAACGGGTGTAATTTATACCTTCGGCGATGTAAACATAAGCCAAGCAACACGAACTTTTGGAGCAGCTCAAATTAGTCATATGCCCACGCATTTCTTTTTCGAGCAGCGGTAATCTCCTAAAGAAAAACATGGAGTCCACTTACTGAGACACCCAAGAGCTCAAGTAGGGAGCAGCAGTCGGCTAAACCATTCTGATGAAAAACTCCACAAGTAGATACCCTGGAAAAGGATGGCAAAATCATCGCGGAGTGGATTCAAATTCCTTGAGTTAACATGACTTGATGACAATCATTTTGTGGTGATGAACGTGTTTCATGGTGCGTTGATTACATCGGTCAATTTTGCGTGCATGTGATAATAATTTTGAAATCGGGCGATTGCATTAAGGAACTATACATTAATTCGATTATGTTTGTCGTAAGGGCAGGAACCATGCGCAAATATAAGACCACTGTAATACAAGCCCATGCACGACATATCTTCCCAAATGCCCACTTACGCATAACGAGGATTCACGTCGCTTCACCCGTTGTAACCTTGTTCTGGCAGTCACTCGACAGTTCCCTTTGGCCTCGTCCCTTGGCCCCGTCCCACGGATACTTTCGCATTGCAACCCAGTGAGCTTCTAGGATGAATGGCTGGGCGATTAAATCCAAGACAATGCCCTGAGCCGTACGTGGTTTGGATTGGATTACGGTTTTACGAAGTGCTCAGCAGCCGAGGCCATATGGCGTCGCCTGCCATCCACCCTGGCAGGAAGGGCGGGCATCGCGGGGAATCGAGTCCCGTACCTCTCGAGTACCAGACGCTCAGCTTAATCACTGAGCTACCGACGCCCTTCCCTATCCCGTACGTTCGACAACCCGAACTAAAAAACAGACAAATAAAAAGGTGTTGCGTCAAAAGGGCACCTCCGGTAAATAGACACAACGGTAATTGTAGGCTACTTGGTGAACAGTCCGGCATGAACTTTCCCCCGTACCTGTGTCGCCGCTTGGGTGGGCCGGGTTCACAACACACTCTCTCGGGCGCGGGGGTCGACGGCCACTCGCCAGTTGCCCGCCTGGGCCCCGGCCAAGGTCCGCCCACGCCCGCACACCACCGTCTCACCTTGCCCGGCACGCCGATCGGCCTGGACGTGTTCGGTTCGACCACGGGCATCATGCCAAGCGCGCAGCCGCTGCACTGTCGTCGACCCGCCGTGTCTCCGGACCACCGTCGAGCGCGCACACCCACCGCCGCCGGCCGCCGACTGGGAAAGGGCCGGCCGCCGCCGCCGTCGCCGCCATTGACGCCGGCCGATCCGCCGGTGGTCACGTGACACGGCCTGGAGCCGGCCGGCTGCCGCACGCGCCGGTCACGTGGCACGCGCCGGCGCCTGGCGCCGCCCCGTTGTGCGTACGGCGCCGCCGTGCGTGCGACCCGGCGGGAGTAATTCGATGCGGGTGGGGGTCGGCCGCTTTGTGGCGCCGACCCGGTGGTGGAATGCGGGGAGACGCGCCGGTGGTTCCGGGAAGCGCCGGTGGTTCCGGGAAGCCCCGACACATGGGGCGTGCGGCACGTGGCGGTCTCCTCGACAGCCGGTAGTCTCGGACGCCTCGACACATGGGACGGGCGGAGTGTAGCGGTCCCCTCAACAGCCGGTAGTCTCGGACGCCCCGACACATGGGACGGGCGGCGTGTAGCGGTCCCCTCAACAGCCGGTAGTCTCGGACGCCCCGACACATGGGACGGGCGGCGTGTAGCGGTCCCCTCAACAGCCGGTAGTCTCGGACGCCCGACACATGGGACAGGCAGCGTGTAGCGGTCCCCTCAACAGCCGGTAGTCTCGGACGCCCCGACACATGGGACGGGCGAAGTGCGGTCCCCTCAACAGCCGGTAGTCTCGGACGCCCGACACATGGGACGGGGGGGGTGTCGGACGCCCGACACAGGACGGCGCGTGTAGGTCTCGACCGCCCGACACATGGGACGGGCGGCGTGTAGCGGTCCCCTCGACAGCCGGTAGTCTCGGACGCCCCGACACATGGGACGGGCGCGTGTAGCGGTCTCCTCGACAGCCGGTAGTCTCGGACGGGCGAGTGTAGCGGTCCCCTCAACAGCCGGTAGTCTCGGACGCCCGACACATGGGACAGGCAGCGTGTAGCGGTCCCCTCGACAGACGGCGACAGGAGAGAGCCGGCACAGGATATCTCACCGACGGAACGAACGCATCGCTTATCAAATAACAATCTGAAGCTGACACGATTGTTCACAGCGGCGCTTAATTGTCCGCATGATAAATGCTCCAGAACGCCGTACTGCTTTACCAACTGCTTGTCACATGCGTTAAAACATTGTACAACGTGTCAAGGCACCACTCAAGATATTTCCGGAGTCCAGCCGAGCCAGATTTCTGGCAAATGAATTCAGCCGTGTTTAATATGAAAGCTAAAACTGCTCTGAAGCACAGGGGTGGACATTTTCGCATACTTTCCGTTAATTATTAACGTATCGATCCATTCAAGAGTGCGTTTCTTCTGACAATAGTTGCGATGGGGGGTAAAACCACAGACCATAAAGATCACTAAGGAATTTTGTTGTTGGTGGAGGGAAGGAAGGAAAGGAAAGAGGATTATTTATATGTTTGGGGCGGGTTTTGGTCTTTTTTCTTTCTCTTTTTTTTTTTTATTAAAAGGGGGGAAAATTAAATTTATTGGAGGGGGAAAAAATTTAATATTAAATTATTTGAATAAGGGTGGAATAATTTTTTTTTATTTAATAATGTTTTTTTTATGGGGGGGGGGGTATTTTTTTAAAAAGGGGGGGGGGTTTTTTTTAAGGGGGGGGGGGTTTGTGTTTGGTTGTAAAAAAAAAATAAAAAATTTCAAAAAGTCTTAAAAAGAGAAAAAAAAAGGGGGGGGTAAAAAAGATTTTATTTATATGGCCCCCCCTGGGTTTTTTTAAAAGAGCCCCCCTAAAAAAGGGATATAGATATGTTAGAAGGTCCAGCGCAAAGCCACTAGACTCGTCAGTGGATTAAGTAACTTAGAATATGGAGAAAGGCTTAATGCATTAGATATGTACCACCAAGTATAGGAGATTAAGGGAGACATGATTGAAATGTACAAAATTGTTAGAGGGCTAGATCAGGTCAATTTGAATGATGCTCTGCGTTTAGAGTATCCCATAGGGGTCATCAATTCAGGTTAGACAAAATGAGGTGCAGGACAGTTAAACGACAACAGGTCTTCAGTCAAAGGGTTGTTACCAATGGAATAGGCTGCCTGCTGATGCAGGGGAGTCCCTCATTGAATGTCTTTAAAAGTAGGGTGGATAATTTTTTTAGACAGGAAAATGTTGTTTTTGAATTCTAACTTGTGATGCATGGGATATTGAGTATTTTCACTAGCTATATAGGGTATAACATTATGCTAGTATTATGTTGTACTATATGGGGTGTACCTAGCAGTGGATTTGGCAACTTCCTTTGCGATGTCATACTGATGAGATTGGCTGTGGTGGCACAGGTGGAGGGATTGCATGGGTTTGGAATTGATAGGTGTGAACATGTACTTTCTAATATCTTCTAGACAGGCTTGACCCAGATGGGCCCTTGTGGCCCTTATTATAACCCTAACACTTTATGACTTTATGACTTTATGAACGTTCCATTTTCCTATTAGAAGTCCGGTGTAATCCGGATATTTCCGGAGGCATTGCACCATTCAGAGCCATCAGGGTGATGATCGGGTGATCCTGCATGACACCATTCAGGATCATCAGAGTGATGCTCCGGTGATCCCAGAACACCACTCAGTGCCATCAGAGTGATGCTCGGGTGACCCTTCACAACAACATTCAGATCCATCAGGGTGTTGTTCGATATGATCCGTCATCACACCATTCAGAGCCCATCAGGGTGTTGTTCGGATGATCCTTCAACAGCCGCATGACCACATGTCGCACAGCGTACCACTGTGGCTGCTCCACAAGGCAGAAGAAGTGGACGGGTTATTGTACCGACCGCCGCCCCAGCGTGGCGGTCCGTACCATAAGCGCCACGTGACCTCACTGCGCCACGTGAGGTCAGCGTGGCGCCGACCTGCACCGTCCTGCCGGGAGCTCACGCCAGCCTGTGCTGACCTCAGCCTGTGCTGACCCCAGCCTGACCTGACACGTGACACCGGTGCCGACGCAGCCGCTCAGACCAGGTGCTCCGCGTGCGGCTCACATGCCCACCAGCGAGGCCCACCATACAGGTCCACCATCCTGCCGGCGCAGAAGGCCGGCTCTCCCACCCACCGACAGTGACAGACCCCCCCCCCCCCCACCCCCGCACCAGCGTGGCAGTAGAAAGAATGAGTAGAGGGGGCTGTGCGGGCCATCGAGGCTGCCCGCGCGAAAACATCACCCAAGGGACGTCCGGGGTGGAGTCTTGACTCGGCGCCCTCGGAGCGTCAGCCATATTCTACCCGTGCATCAGCGTAGTTGTTGTTGCCATATTAATGGCGATATCTAAGGATATATATATATATATATATATATATATATATATATATATATATATATATATATATATATATATATATAAATATATGTTGATTATTCACCTCTGAACACTTTTCAACATCAGCTCTTCGCTGCAACATCCCCTACCGATCTACGGTGATCGAATGCCATGCGACGCTTTCGTCAACCACCCCCATAAAAGAAAAGCGCAACAATTATAACCAGGTACAGCACGAATAGTATGCGCGTACGGGACAAAATTCAGTGACGTATGAGATACCTGAGGCGTATCTGGCAGGATCGTGGTCGCGCGGACGATTTCAACGGCTAACTGAGAAAAAACATCTTTCAGAAGGGTTGTATATTCTCGTAGTCTTTTACGTCCGGGGGGCTCAAGCGCGCTGCATATGATGCCTTCTCGGACCCTATGAACGCCACGTGGACAGGGTCAGTGGCGCAGCCAGGGTTTTCCTAAGGAGGACCCCAAAACATATGATGAAACAGGGAACATCGCCCTCCGGGGTGCGAAGCGTCCCAAAAATGTCTGGCTTTGTGTGGATTTTTTCCTTTTTTCTTTTTCAATTCTTTGATCTAGTGTATTTTTGGTTCCTAATGCCCCCTTGGTTGCTAATCCTGGGTGTCATAGTGAAAGAGAAGTCAAGAATGGAGGCAGGAAGCACACCAATTTAATTATATAATGAAGCAGAGAATATGCAATGAACACTTACGCCGCGAAATATCTGGCGATCGAGCTTTAAGCCTGCACCAAAGGGAATCATGGCGACGGCAAGTCATGCTGACCTTTACTGATCAGCTTAATCCTCCTTAGTGGCCGCTTAAGCCTCATCATATTAGGCGTATTTCATCAGATCAGCTTAAGCCTTCTCAGATTGCCCGGCGAACTTCGTGCCGCCCACAATACTCGACGACCTCGCATCTTCCAACTAAAATTGGCCGGTCGGTTGCACAGAAGAGCCTTGGATTATCTGACGGCGAATGAACTGCGCCGGGTCACAGAGCATCGCCAACCACCCACGCCGATTGGCGGCTGGCCGACTCGGTAATCCCGCCGGCTGTGGGATTCGAACCCACGATGTTTTTGGTCTCACAAGCGGCGGGATAAGCGAATACACCGGCGTGAGAGGTTGGGTAATCGGTTGATTTGGCTGGTTGGTTGGTTGGTTCGACGACTTCACAGTAACCAATCGTCATTTATTTATGTAACCAAGCTTCTGCAACGTCATCGGACGTGTAGGAACTTCCAGAAAGTCGTGCGTGTGGAGGAGTGTGCTACAATCTGACACAAGACAAAACAAAATCGCGAAAAACAGTGTGATGAAAGAAGTATGGTGGAGGATATACATCTTCATCATTGAAGTACTTCTAGTTGACACTGCCAACTCGAAGAACTTCAAGTATTTGCGGACTGTTTAAGAAGACAACGAGTCATTACTTGTACCGCAAGCACCAGCACAAGCTTGCCAGATTGACGGTGCGAAGGCGCGTATGCCAGCTTCGCATACAGGGCATCGCAGCCGCAGGAGGGGGTATCAATTTCACAGTCACCGAAATTCGCGTCGTGTTCATTGAGCGGTCCTTACTCCGGACTGTCATGCACCGAATGATGGAGTGGAGCTTTGACGAGACGCAAAAAAAACACATAAGATACTTTACTTTGGTCCGAAAATGCTACTATATTCCACCAATGTGGAAAAGCATACCAGCGCACTTTAGCACCGTAAAGAAACCTAACACAACCCCGCCTTACAACAAAAATTAACCAATTACGGGTGGCACTCGTGGTTTACATGACCGGAAATCCCGGGTGAGTCGGGGGGTGGATCTAGACTCCCTGGCTGGGCACCCTGACAATGCCAATTAGCCGTTTTCCCTATTAAACCTGAAAACGTCTTGAAATCAAGACTCGGACGCCCTGGCGCCGTGAGAGATCTCCAGCCACGCCGACGTGCGCCTCTCATCAGAGCCAGAGTTGCGCAGCTGGGCCTGCGCGGGAGGCGGTTGGCCAACGTCCACACCAGCGCGACGCGCCGGCGCCCCCGTACCGTGTCCGGACGGTGGGCGTGGCCAGGCGTGGCGCCACCACGCGGAGGGCGGCGTCACGTCCAAGGTTGTACAACGCACACTGGACGGGAGCGCCCGCGATTGCACTGTTGCCAGATCCAGAGGCTTCCCTCGAAGTACAGAGGGTTGGCAAGGCCAATTCAGGGGCCGTGAGGGAACGCTGATCTGAGGTGGATCTAGAAGGAAATCTAGATGGTTTAAATTAGGCCTAAAACTATCAATTCGGCAGCAAATAAAACAGAATGCAGTATAAAATGAGTTATCTGGCGGATTGATGGCTGATGATTACGCTCACGCCTCTCATTTTTACATGACTTGTTTTTAGTACAGAGGCAAGAGAACAGGTAGAATGGAGGAAGTGGGCGATATTGGGTGATGAGTAGCCTCCACAGCATTGGCAACAACTGAGTCACCTACACCGTCCCCGAGAACATTGTCCACCACGCACAGAAGCTCCGGTGACCGGGGCGACTATAAAGGTGCATGGTGATGGCCAGATGGACTGTAGCACGAGCCGCCGGAAGGTCAGAGCCCATCGTTGTTATATGTGTCGTGTAGTTCAATACACCTGTTCATGAATTGCAATGTTTTTGTGGAAGGAACGCTCTACAAGGATAAATAAAAAGAGGAGAAACTGGATTAATTATCCCATGCAGAAATGGAAAATTTCCAAAATCACGCCGGATAAAGTGAATAAGGCGTGGCAGACAGCTATTCTTCAGCAGACAGCATATCCAAAATGGAACACTATCGAAAAAATGATGTCTTCTACCATCTGTTCAGTTTACTGGAGGAAAATGTGCAGGATTGCGCTTACCCTCGCCAAGCCTAGAGATCTCTTGAATTTTTCCTCCAGTTCTAGAGGGATTTGGCACAATCTGGCAACAGTGCCGGTGGCATGCCAGAGGAATTTACTCTGAGCCTGTGCACTGGCAAAGAAGAGAAAGAAGAAATAACAGAGAGCAGAGAGCAGAGACCAGAGACCGAGAGAGCAGAGACAGCAGAGACCAGAGACCAGAGGACATAGGACCAGAGACCAGAGACCAGAGACCAGAGACCAGAGACCAGAGACCAGAGACCAGAGACCAGAGACCAGAGACCAGAGACCAGAGACCAGAGACCAGAGACCAGAGACCAGAGAACAGAGACAGAGAGACCAGAGACCAGAGACAGAGAGAGCAGAGACAGAGACCAGAGACCAGAGACAGAGACCAGAGACCAGAGACCAGAGAGACAGAGACAGAGACAGAGACAGAGACAGAGACAGAGACCAGAGACAGAGACCAGAGACCAGAGACAGAGAGAGAGAGAGAGAGAGAGAGAGAGAGAGAGAGAGAGAGAGAGAGAGAGAGAGAGAGAGAGAGAGAGAGAGAGAGAAAAGAGTGCAGAGCAGTTAAGCGAGGCAGGAGTGGCTGCCCAATATGACTATCACGTGCTCAATATCACGCACTCTTGCAAAAGCAACAAAGGATTGATAATGCACGCTGTGAAGTGCGTACCATGAGATTGGATTCTTGATTTTCCCGGAACATCTGGGATGAAGCGAACAAAACTATATTCACGAGATCAAAGGAAGGAATGCATCCCAAGGAGAGTGGAAAGTAGGCAAAATTGCATAAAATCTGATGTAAATGGATACAATGGAAACATTTGTATGGTGCAAAGATAAACATGTATGCTTTCAATCACCGTGGGCACTGCTCTGTGTGGAAAGCACAGCATCTAACAACTAACCGCAGAGAGAACCTTCGCCATATCGGAAACTCGCCGGTGCCATGCTGGAATGCCACGACTGCCAACACAGCGCGGAGTCCCCCCCGCCCCTCCCCATGACGGACGGTCCAAGCACACCGGAAGTCGCGACCGCGGTAAGCAGACCGACACACCTGACACCTCAGCTGTGAACTCATCGTCGATGTTGCCAGACAGCAGCGTGCCCGGCGCCTCCACACCGGGCCTTGCGTCAGACGAGAAAACAACACCGACGCGTCTGCAGCTGCCTCTCTACTTCATTGGTGCGGAACTGACACGTGCCGGTTTCCAGCTGCCTCTCTACTTCATTGGTGCGGAACCGACTGACACGTGCCCTTCATTGGTGCGGAACGACTGACACGTGCCTACTTCATTGGTGCGGAACCACTGACACGTGCCTACTTCATTGGTGCGGAACCGACTGACACGTGCCTACTTCATTGGTGCGGAACCGACTGACAACGGGTGGCGCCGGCTCAGGGACGGCGATGTCCCTGAGCAAACCGGTGCGCCACCCCAGCTACCACAGCCGAGTGGAACGTGCCGGCTTGCTCAGGGACAGCGACGGCATGCCGGTGTGCCACCAGAGCGGATACAGATCACCAGGGGTCGCATAACTGGGCCGCGCCCTTCACCACGCCTCCAACATCAACACTCCGCCGCTGGCCGACTTGGCGCCCGCCGCAAGTCCATCCACGAGACCGATCTGCCGCCGCTGGCCGACTTGGCGCCCGCCGCAAGTCCATCCACGAGACCGATCTGCCGCCGCTGGCCGACTTGGCGCCCGCCGCAAGTCCATCCACGAGACCGATCTGCCGCCGCTGGCCGACTTGGCGCCCGCCACCGCCCCCCCCGCGGGCGCCCGCCGCAAGTCCATCCACGAGACCGATCTGCCGCCGCTGGCCGACTTGGCGCCCGCCTCAAGTCCATCCACGAGACAGATCTGCCGCCGCTGAGTTGCGGGCCGAACGTTGGCCCGGAATGAGTCCGCATTCACTCATTGCCGGGTCCAGAGTGCATGGGGAAGTACGTCTGGGGCAAGGTCAACGAGGCAGATCATCCACACGTGCCGGACGCCAACACCAACCCACCGATAACCTTGACTCTCGAAAGGTCTGATCGATCGAGTCAACATGGCGATTGCATTGCACTCCAGCTGACTTGCCGGTGCATCGTGGGTGTAGAGATCACCGAGGATGGCAAAGGAAAACAGCCAGGCATTTGGCGTTGCTAGAGAAGACAGCTTAGTCTTGCAAAGCGGCGTACACGACGTAAATTTAGCGGACGTTCGTGCTACAGCTGAGATGCTACGTTGCCCAATCCTGAATGGCATTAAGCTATCCAGAAGCGCTGGGCATCAATACGAACGTCCAAAGCTAGACGGTGAACGCCACAAGTAACAAGAGAAACGAACGCTGGACGATGAGCTGAACAGGTGAGTGAGACAGATAGCCACACAGACCAGAAGTATGTCAACAGTGACCGCCGCGGTGCTGGGAAAACCGCGATAATCCCACCGAGGGTCTGCTGACGTCACAGCTGAACGGCGACCGAAAAGTGGGGTTCGGTGTTAAAAGATTGGTTTTTCGTTAGGTGCGAGATGTCGAAACGAGCACAGCAGGATGTCGAAATTAGTCATCGAATTAGTGTTACGTCAAATGCTTTTGTCTTTCGTACTTAAATTTGAGCCAGTCGTTGCACCCGCATCAGTTGTTTTATATTCATGTGTTAGGAAGAGCTATATTCAGCATAGGGATAAAAATACATTCTGTTGACTGGTGCTGTATGCCATGTCGCATTATGGATAATCCCTCTACCTGAAATTGCACTGCGAAATGTTCGTGAATCGCCATCCCTTATCAAGAGCATGATCATGATTCCTAACAAACGAGGAACTGTTAGAAAGGAGACATGAAGACTTCATAAACACTCATCAAGAAGCAGGATGTCGATACCTCTTGGAGAAGGATGTCAATTGAGTGCCAAGAAAGTGGTAAATTTCACCCTAGTTGACAAATAACTTAACACTGGTGGGGCTTATCCCGCCGAGAGCGCGAGGGCGTCGCCGGGTTATCAGCCAACAACCGAGGCCGGGGCTATCAGAACAGGGGACGACCATCACACCAGGACCTACGCCCAGCTGAAGCGTCAGGACAAGGCCGCTCACAGTAACAGAGCCCTCCCTCACCGTACACAATCCGGCCCATACACCCAGCTGAAGCGTCAAGACGAAACCGCTCACAATCAAAGAGTAGAAAAGTAGAAAGGGTCACCCCTTTCTACTTTCCTGCCCAGGACCACTTACGTATGCGAGCATTGTGTGCACATGCGAACACTACGCCGACTGGTTGGCCGAGTGATGAAGCGAACACCGGCTGACCGGTTTTGTTTAAAGAAGAGAAACATTCCGTGGAAAGAAGCAACTTCAGAACTCCTACTCCACCAAACTCAAACTAGTACCTACAGGAATTGATAGCAACATATCCGCATACTTGCAACCAACACTGTCAATACGAACAATTGCGTGCATGAATATTTACGCTGAAGACAATGTGCGTGCAAAAATTTCTGAATAGGCGTCCGCCACTGCATGGATGCTCCACCAAACACTTCCACAATAATTCGAGGCTGCCACTACATCTACGAAAAATGCAACCCCATCCCTCTCTTCCCTAAAAAGAAAACGATGGCATTCTTCATGTAGCGGAACTCTTCGCTACGCTCACGCACACGGCATAACGCAAATCGGCGACGCCGTGCCACGCCTACTTCACGGGTATGATGTGGGCATGATGAAAAAATTATTTCTGTTAGGTGGTAAACTCGTGATGCTGATGAATGAAAGTCAATCCACTTTTTAATCCTTAAGTGTTCTTTTTTTTTTTCTTATCTTTCCCTTTTCTAAAACACTTTTTTCTTCATCCACACAGTTAGGAAGTTTTTTTTCTCCGGGTTGTGGGCGATGATGTGGTGGTGGTGGATTGGAGTTTAAGGGCGCGTCGACATCTAGGGTCATTTTGCGCCCATAACTGAAGGGCATGATGATGTGGTGACCGTAGTTTGCAGCCCTAGCCACAGCACGGGTACACATCCTGTGACGGTTCAGTGGGGCCAAGACGGGCTCGCCTTCGAAGGTTGAACAAGAGGGGGCTGACGGCCATTGCGTGACCGACGCAGTCGGTGTCGCCACGGCCAACCTGAACGGACGACCATCGAGCAGCCGACGACGCATCGAGGCGACACATATGTTCATTATTCTCGAACTTCGACATAACCTTTGCAAGCTACGAAATATATGCATTTATGCGGGCCGGTGTAATGCTTAGCAAATAAAAACAAACACCTGTCCAGCAGCATATCTAAGGAGTAACAGCTAGGAGTACAGTGGATGCGACACAAGAGAAATGTTCATCTGAAGTTGTTCTTCTCAGCTCGATTGCCCTGATCCGGAGAGAGGAGAGGCCCAGCTGCTTATACAGTCGGTGGTGTCGATTCATACATGATCATATTCTCCTCAGTGGCTGATTTTCGCCAGTCCCACGTCCTCTGGATTTAGCATGGGACTCTGTGACGTTTACCTCCCCATGCCGGGTAGTCAGGAAATAACGCAGGCATTTCCTCGTTCCAGTCGATTTAATAAAATGTCACTGGTGCCTGTATTTTGTGTTTGGGAAGCATTAGCACTGGCCTAGCGGGCCCTTGTCAAATATTAATACCACGACCATTAGTGCAAGACCTCGGGCGCGGCAAAGCAGGCCAAAGTGGTGCCATCTTCCCAGGGCGGGAGCGCAAGCGTAGGTGCTGCCACCTTTCAAGCGCCGGAGCGCAAGCCAAAGTTCTGCCATCATCCAAACACCGGCGCACAAGCGGAAGTGCTTCCACTTTTCAGCTTCCACGACGGTTTGTATGGAGAACGGCGGCTTTCGGCGCAGCCTTACACGGCCCCGGCGTTAACCAGGTGTACACGTGCCTTCTACTTATACCGCTAAACTATGCAACTGGGTTCCAGCTACTCAATGGCTTCTCGACTTGGCTGCACCGGTACTCACGAGCTCGGTAGTCCAGCCCATCAAACACTAAATAGTTAGTTGTGCACAATTGCGTGGATCGCAAAGTTGTGCGCGACCGGACAATGCCGGTGGAGTGGGATCAATCGGCGTCATCCGTCCACACGGGCTCATAGTTGTATTCGCTATACTACAACGCGAAGTGGAGTCACGCCAATGTGTGAAAACTCTCCGCCACTCTATGCGTGCGCGGCGAGCACGAATAGCTGGGTTCGCGTTGGAGTAGTACACAGTCAGTGACAGGCGCATTACCCGCTGAATCTCACTGCTGGACCAGGTCAAACGCCAGTCAAGCGTGCGACCTCGACCCCTCCGCCTCACCTCGACCCACAGGTGTCCGGCGGCCTCGATCAGGTCGCCGAGGTCACGGCCGGGGATGTGCCGTGACCTGGGGCCCGGTCGCGGGCCGCCGGCTGTCGGGTGGTGCACCATAGCCGGAAACGCAGCAGCACAAACACCGACACTCTGCTCAGATACACCGATCAGTCCGCGTGCGTCGTCAGCGGCACCTATCGCCTCCACGGCCGGTATTCGGTTACTGAGCAGGCAGACCAAGGTGACGCCGCCGCCGCCGCCCTCCTCTAGATGATGCAACATGACCGCGCCGGACGTGACGTCACGGACAGCAGCAGCCGGCGCAGATTCGCGCCGTCGGCTGCTCGATCGCGAGCCAACCGGGTCAACTTAGTCCCGGTCGGGGGCACCAGCTGGAACGGGGACCTCAATCGCGAGCCAACCGGGTCAACTTAGTCCCGGCCAGGGGGCACCAGCTGGAACTGGGACCTCAATCGCGAGCCAACCGGGTCAACTTAGTCCCGGCCGGGGGCACCAGCTGGAACGGGGACCTCAATCGCGAGCCAACCGGGTCAACTTAGTCCCGGCCAGGGGCAGCAGCTGGAACTGGGACCTCAATCGCGAGCCAACCGGGTCAACTTAGTCCCGGTCGGGGGCACCAGCTGGAACTGGGACGCTGCGGCCGAAAGGACTACGCCGAAAATGCGGTGATGGACGCCAATGGGCTGCAAATGGCTCATAGTTAATTTATTTGCACTTCATTGATCGGTTGGGCGTAGGGGCGCCTCAACTGCTACTGGTTATGTGGCGCCCAATTTGTTATCACTCGGCTCGAGCCTAAGTTCGTGTGCCCATTTCCATCAAGCCCTCGTCCATGTGCAGCCGTGAAATATGTACTGCATGGGCTGTACATATATTTAGATGGCACAAGTTCCCGAGCAATATAACTAGACTACACCAACCTCCACTACCAAGTTGGTGTGTTATCAGTGGTCATATCAGTGGTCGAAACGTCCCTAAATCCGAATAACCAACTCACCAGCCCCGGTTATCGGCGAGGAGTTGCACACCACACTCGCCGACAACGGCCCAAGATCAGACAGTGGCAAGCAAACACAGATAACCCACCGGCTTACGTCCGAGACAGCGGTATCCAAACTCGGGAAACCAACAGGCAGTTCGCGACAGTGACGATCAACCTTGGGTAACCAACAGGCTAACGTTGAAGATAGCGCCGTCCAGACCCAGGTAACGAACGGGCTAACGTTTGAGGCGGTGGTAGCCAAACTCAGGTAAGTAACGAACAGGCCAAGGTTCGAGATAGTGGTGACCAGGCGACAACAACCTGGTGACAAAGCTCCCGCGTTGGGAACAACGGAGCTGACGAGCAGGGGCGGCGGGGCCAGACACGGCAGAGGCCAGAGTCAGCAACAACAGGTCGGAGTCGGGGACAGCTGGACGCAGACGTGGGGTCAGCGAGTCAGAGGTACAGACAGAGTCGGATCGCGTGACAACTGTGCGTGACACGGCATCGACTTACATGAAATCCCGACAAATTTACAGTGCAAACAGAAGATTGCAATCAAGGTTGAAAAATGGGCTGTTCCTTGATTTTTGTCATCCAGACATTATCATCTCCACAAAACTATCCTCTCATTGTTCTAATTTTGAGGATGAAGTATAGCAATAAGTTGTTCAAATAAGCAAAAGCTAGATGGAGAAATCCACACCCCTAAGATCGAGGGAAACAACAATGAAAAAATGCCAGTAATTCCCGGTGAGGTGACAGCGGCGACGTCCCAGTAATTCCCAGTGAGGGGCGTGGTGACCTCCCAGTAATTCACAGTGAGGGGGCGTGGTGACATCCCAGTAACTCTCAGTGAAAGGGTGTGGTGACGTAACCAGTACTTTCCAGTGAGGTGGCAGTGAGGTGGCGCGCTGACGTCCCAGTAATTCCCAGTAATCCCCAGGGACGGGGCGTGATATCGCGGACCGCTATCCTGTCGACTGAAAGCCCCACAAGGAGCGTGTTGCGTCAGGCGGGGAGTCGGCCGAGCAGCAGCGAATGTGGACGCAGCGATAGGCCGGCCAACAACGGTCACGAATGCGTTGCATCACACCATAAGCACGCACGACACGCCAAACTGATGAAAGCGCGCACTGATTCAGCGCAAGCCGCCGGACCTCTGGCTCAACGCAACGGTATGTCTAAGCGGAGTAAAGAGTCCAAATTATACGCACGCCATACTGTGTATTATAATTATAAACGTAATTACATATAATTATAAAATAATTATAACGTAATTACGTAGCCATACTGTGTATTATAATTATAGTCCAAATTATACGCATACTATACTGTGCCGTTGTGTGGTTATATCAGGTATTCAGCTAATAACAGTGTTGAGCCACATAGCCCTCTCTAGGTTATTAGATGGTCCTGTAAGGTTTCTTCGGGTTGGGCCAAACGGGGACGTCTTACACGCTGGACTACCGTCCAGACCACCGGCAGCCATCTGGGCAAGTCGAAAATAGCCACAGTAGTCTCATTTCAGCTAGAGGAACACACGTTGGATGCTTGATCTAGGTGGAGGGCACAGGGCTCTGCACACTTTCATCACCACACTTTCACATCATGCCGCAATACAGAACGCAAGGAAGGTGATGCAACCGCTTCAATGTGAGAGGCTGGGAATTTCACGCATGTTAAATGATACGTGAGCAAGTATCTACCCCGAGTATCAGTTCGGTGGTAAATCTTTCCATTCATCGCTCCCTTTTCTGAGAATTCCTCCGGAAGTGTCCACCTGGCGGCAAAATGGGTACACTGACCGACACGGCACTACGCTACATCCGCCGGGAGCACTGACGCTGCGTTGCGTTACATCCACCGACATACACTATCTGGTGACAAAGTCTTGGCAAAGTCATTGGTTTATAAGCGAATCATTTTCGAAGTGCTCTCAAGTGGTAGGTACCACAACAACCCAGCACTATTAAGCGAGACATGCCCGAGCGGGCAGCCAGCGAACTAGTAACTGATAGATGGCGTTCATAACGCTGGCCTCGAGGAAACCACAGTCTGATTTCTGCAGAAGCCGTACTGGCGACGATGACGGTACTATCATGACGACGATGACGATGAAGAGTACAGGTATTGGAGAAGGCAGCGGGTGCTGACTCGCACTCTTCAGAAATGCTGGTCACTATCCCCGAGGCACCACGTGGAAGAAATCGGACGGCAAACGTGTCTCCCCTCACACCACTTCTTCAGATGCGTGGGTGGAAATGAAATGGGTGCGCTCTCAACTGAGACACATGAATTCTGTTTGGATTTTTTCCGCCTGAACTTTGGATGGGCACAGTTCAGCACCGGGGTGGGGGAACACGTGTCCCTCCAAAAGTATACTCAATGACACCTGTGCTTTGTAGCACGGCCCTTCTTGGCAAATTTCCATTCTGGCCACCCATGAATATAGCAAGATAAAAATACGCCTAAACACATCCCATTAGCCCATTAGCAAACGCCAACAAGAACGTGACCCACGACCAAACGCAAGCAGGATACGAACCCAAGTGCATGCAACCTTTCAATTCCCTGTACATCCATATATGTTGATTTACAACAATGCTTCACATCTTCCACAACACAGTTTTCATTAACAGGCTGATAGCTAAGGCAAGGGATTCGGATACAGTGACGACCACACCAATGACAATGCGAATTTTTTTCTTCGCTTGGGTGTGTGAACCTACACATAAACCATACAATTCCTTGTCCAAGCCAGCTCTTGTCCACTGGCTCTCCCCAATCTGCTTGGCACTACTTAACGTCGACCCAGCGGGAAATTGCTGAGATCTACAGCATGCAGAAGTCACGTGACCATTCTAGAACCGTGAGCCGAAAGACATCACAGTCACAGCACATGCATCTCTGTGAAATAGGCATCTCAGCATAACCATGTCTATACCATCATGAAACAATAAAACAGGTGAGATTTAGCATTCTCTGGAGACATCATCCCTAAAAGGGATTGCGATGGCATTTTAATCTTCGATGCAAAATTGGCTATTACAACTGTAGCCTGACTGCAGAGTTGTGCACATGAATTTCTTGACATTTACGGAATACCATTTTCATATAAATGACGCTGGCACTTGCACTAACTTTGTTTTTCCAATGGACCCTGCCCATGTGTTCAAATGATGAGGAATGAACTTCCTCCTGAAACCACAGCGGCTCACTGGTGGAGGCGTGTGAGGCGCTCACCTGTGGAACATACTGCTGGATGTTCCACAACTCCTTAGCACTGCTTTTCAATCATTTCTGTAGAATTCAAACATTTCCCTGGGATATTCCTTCTCCTGACCATGAACAGATTTTAAAACCTCGATGAGATCTCCTCTTAGCCTTCTATATCGAAATGAAAACATATTCAATTTCTTAAATCTTTCCTCATATGCCAGGTTCCTTATACCATTAACCATTTTAGTAGCCCTCTTTTGTACTCTTTCTCTGAAGGCCAACAATCTTTTTCATAACTGGGAGACCAAGCTTGGACACAGTATTCCAAATGTGGCCTGACATATGGCACAGTAAAGCTTCCTGATGACTTCCTCAATTCATGTATGATACATTCTTATTGATTGCCCAAGCATTCTTAATGCATTCTTCCTGGCTTCTTTTGGCCTTTTCTCATGCCCCCATTTTTTGTTCAGAAAAACACCTCAGTCCTTCTCCTGAGTCACCGATAGTACTTGGCCACCCATCAAGTATGGAGCCTTCATATGATGCCTACCTACATGCATGATTTTGCACTTATCAAATGTAAAATTAATTTGCCATTTTCCGGACCAATTCACAAGTTTGTCTAAGTTTTCTGCAGTGAGACATGCTCATTGTGTCCTGTTATTGCCCTAAAGACCTTCAAATCATCTGCAAATTTCACGTCCTTGCTGCTTAGGCCACTTTCAATGCGATTTACAAATAAAATGAATGGTAGTGGTCCCATTACTGACCCCTGGGGAACTCTACTAAGAATATTTTACCATGATGACTTTGTACCATTTAGCATCACTCTCTGCTGTTTATCTGAAAACCACAACTCTATCCATTTTAGGATGCTACCTGCAATATCATGGACCTGAAGCTGCTGATCATTAACAGTTTATGGAGTACTTTGTCAAAGGCCTTACTAAAGTCAAGATATGCCACATCAACCTGATTTCCCTGATGAAATTATTCTGCAGCAAAATTTAAAAATCAGGGAGATTTGTGTGACATGATCGCCCTATTCTAACTCCATGTTGAGTGTCTTGAATCAATCTGTCTCCATCCAAATAACTAACTATTATATCCTTGATAATTGATTTGAGTACCTTGCAGGCTAGTGATGTGAGGCTTACTGGCCTATAGTTTTCAACTTTCCCTCTTTCTCCTTTCTTAAAAATAGGAACTACATTTGCCCTTTTCCAATCTGTTAGAATTTCATTCTGTGAAACTGATCTACAAAATATTATGCTAAGTGGAAATGCCAGTTCCTTTTCAGCTTCCCATAATACCATAGCATAAATTTCATGAGGTCCTGCTGCCTTGTTTGGCTTTATTTTGCTGATATGATTGAAAACAACATCACTATCAAGGAAATCAGCACCATTTATCGGATCACATGTTGGTGAACATTGGTGTACAATTGGCAGATTAGTCATATCTTCAAGTGTAAACACTTATTTAAACTGCTTGCTCAGCTCCTCAACCATCTCACCATCCTCACACACTATAGTCCCATTTACTTGCAGTGTATCAATTGTGCTAGAAACTTTACTCAGCTTGTAGAAACTAAAGAACTTTTTGCCATCCACATTATAGTTCCTAACCAAATCCAATTATTTTGTTCACTTTGCTGCTCTGGTTTTCTGCTTCAGTCTCTAGCATTTTGATAAGACCTTAGATTCATGATACTTGAAGCTTCCTTAAATGCTCTAAATGCAGCTTTTTTAGCCTTAATTGCTTTTATCAAAGCTGGCATAAGTCATAGGCTTCCCTACCCTTCCTTTGCACCTTTGCTTTTGGGTGACATATCTAATCTGAATTTCCTTTCAAGTAATATTTGAACTGTTCCCACATTTCACAGATTGGATTTAAATTGCATTTAAATTGGAAAATTATTATTCCCATCTGATGGCACTTAAAGCTGCACTCATGCAGCCAAAGTCTGCTCTGTTGAAATTAGGAACATTCACCAAATTATCCTTGATGGTTCCAAATACATGTGCCTTGAACCTAACTAGGTTATATTCCCATCCTCTCAGCATTTCTCCTACAGTCAAGTCTTGAACTAAGTCAATGAAATCTGAGAATACAAGGTCCAAGAATGAGCACTGTCTAGTAGGCTCCATTTACTTATCAAGCTCCAGGGTTCCTGATCGGTACAAGGCTCCTACCCTCAGTTTACTGCTGTTGCCCTTTCCCACAGCAACATCAAGCCAAATAGACTCAACACATATTTTTTATCCTACCTGCTACTTTTTGAGAACTGAATAAGCTATGACAATAGAGCATTATACCACCCCCTTTCACTGCTGGACCTGTATTGCACAAAACATCTCATAGTTATGCAAGTTATCCCAAAATACCCCTCACTGACCCAGGCCTCAGTAATGCAAACAAAATCAGGCTCCTCCTGAGGAACATAACACTTCAACTCATCAAATTTGGATTGAATATTCTGAGAAATTTCCATATCAGTTGTTGCCTGCAGACAATACAACATACATTGATGATTGGGGGCATGCATGTGATTTCATACCCAAACCATCAACAATGGCAATATTTAATAACAGTTTGTTGCTGAGATATCGCCACAAGGTGATCACACAGATATTTGCTTGGTAGTGTGCACTGTGCTTGACACATTAAATTTACATCACATGGGCTTGCAGAACCTTCAAATGAGGAATGCATCATGCATCATCTGTGCTTTCTCAAAACTTTGCAATTGATAATCTAGCCAAACTGAGCATAACATAAACTGATCTAACCTAGCCTGCTATGTTTTCTTTTTGGTGTGTGTAATCACCACATCTCCAGTCACCATGTTCTACATCACACATTCTAAAATATGACACCTGGGCAAATTGACATAGTTGGATAAGGCATTTGTTTTCTGTACTGGTGGTGGTGGGGTGGGGTGGGGTGGGGGGGGGGGAGGGGAATCTCAATGTAGCTTTGTTTTTTTCATAATCACAGCCATTGATGGTGAGGGCCATTGGTTGCCACTGCACTTTGGATTATTTTATATATTATATGAGTTAACTGGTGTTCTAATATTGCTACATGGAAGGAAGGAGGGGAAATGCTCAACTAAGGCCAAGTCATTCAATTAATGTCCATGCTAGCATTGAGAGCAAGCCAAGATTGATTATGGCCAAGCTATCAGGAGTGGATCCAGAAAATGCTGGTAAACATGGAGTTCAAGGAAAATGTGTCAGTTTTTTTAAAATACACTACATTTTTATGTGAGTAAGACAATGCACAGTGATTTACTGCAATTCAAATAACTTTACCTAACCTAGCCTAAAATAAAATAACACAGCCTCATATAAAATATATTATTACATAATATAATCTAATCTAACCAAAGCCAACCAGGAAACCAGAATCATCAGAAACAAATTTATTGGCTATGATGTGATGACATATGTGACTAGTGATAAATTATTAGTGAGAAAGGGTGCAATATATCACTTTCTGAATGCTTAATCGACATCCTTCTCCAATAGGTATTGACATCCTGCTCCTTGGAACCTACAGTCAGGTCGAATTTGAGTCTGAGACATCAAAATAATTTTAAATGACGAACTCCATGTCAAATTTTGACATCTTACTGTGTACATTTCAACATCTAACACCTAACAAAAACCATTATTTTAAACCTGTATGTGCCATTCACAGTGTTGTCTTCATCAACAACTCAAAATCTTCAGCAGTGTGCTTGATCGCACTGGGCTGCAAGCATTCCTTCTCAGGAATAAATGTTGATTAAGGCAGAAACAGAAGGTTTTCAGTGTCCAAGAGTATTAAATTGAGTGCATGAAGTATTGAATTTCTTGTATATCATGTCTGTGACACATCAGGTATGGATAATTATACATGATGGGCTGTATTTGTGGAGTGAAGATTATGACCATGAATTTTTTTATGAACTGAAAAGTAGTCATATGCAGAGAAAATAAGTGGTGGCATCATCCTATTCATGTCAAAAAGAATCACATTAAACAAATCACAAAAATCAACATTTACCTTGATCACCATATTTACAAATTGTCATGGGGGCATTTGCCTAGAGAAGGCCATTTCTTTGGATGGGTGCCACTATAAAAGCATCTGTAGGGCACCACTGGCAGGAAAATTTGAGGGGCATGGGTACACTCAGCCAACCTGCATGGGCACCTTTTCCACATGCAGGGTACTGTGCATATGATCCATACATATAGTATGTAGTGACCATATGCCAAATTTTGAATGGTTGTTACAGCCAGCTTTTTTGAGTGGGGAGGGATTTCACAAAAATATGGAAATTTCTCACAACTGAAAAAATGCATAGTATTTATGTATGTATATTTCCAACACAATGTATCTCAAGGAAAAAAATGCAACAGAAATACATTTCTGAATATGGTGTTGATGGGACCACTCATTCCTATGTTTAAAAAAAACATGTAAACAAAACTTCTAACATTAAAAAAAAGTTTTCATGAGATTAATTGCTTCAAAAGAAAGCATGTCAGGCTAGGTCATGTCCAAAAGGATAATAAAATAGCATAGTTAGGTTTAGTTACCTCATGTTTAGCTATATTATCAACAAAGCAGGTGAGAATGCAATGGAACTATACAAGAGAACCAGGTGGGAGCAGGTACTCATCAGATGGAATGCATTTCCAATGGGAATGAATGAATCTAAATCACATTAGAAAAATCAATGGAAGCAATCAAGATCAATGCTTGGCGATAACAAACATGGCCAACTTACCTCAGAAGAGCAGTGGCGACAGTTATTATGACAACAATATATTGTTGTCTCTTGCCGATCTGTGTAGGTATCCAACAAGATCAATATATTGAACGCGTAGCTTGACCTGCTGCCACTATCGATTGCAAGCACACCTGAACCTGAAGCCTGATTACTAAAAGCAATATCGCCAGTACAACACTTTAGCTGAGAATTAATACAAAATGCGCAGTTTAAGGAACCGCCGCGCAATATTCCGTTCAACCAAATTGGTGGTATTCTTGTAAATGCAATATTAATATTTTATGATAAAACATATAATAGTTAGTGATGAAGTGATGTTCAATATTTTTTACTAATTGTTTTACGGGAGACTATTTGCTTTTCTGAATAAAAGAAATCAAAAACAATCGAAAACAATGTTACTGTTTCGGTGACGTCAAGCACTATTACAGAATCGTTTTACGTCACCGCTTTCACGGCGATGCGGAAAACCCTGATACAAAGTGTACAACTAGGACAAGTTATCTGTATAAATCGACATAAAATCTGAGCTAAAATATCTCAACATATGGAATATTCACTGTACAGAATATATTCTTTCAGTGACAGGAAGCGCAGAGGAAAGGCAAGGGAAAGTTGAAATACAAGTCCTTGTTGTTTTTGAGTACGGTGCACGAGTCAGCTGAGCAGCAGACAGATTTGGAGCGCGCGTTCCAAATAAACAACGCGCCACACGTGCGCCAGTCTTTGTCGTGCTGCTGTCGGGCTTGGTTGGTGCGGTTCGTCTGTGACTCTTTTCGTCATTTATTGGAAAAATCCTTCTTATTTCATCTTAGGTGGTCAGGTAAGCTTCAAATGGAAGCATATTGGTTGGTGATGGATTTCTCCTTTTCAGTCTGGGTCCCGGGTGCCTTTTTTGCTCTTTTGTTTCGTGCCATTCGCGCGCATACCTACTTGTTACACTATTGGGAGCTTGGTCACGTAGACACATACTTAGGAACCGCTTATGTTTACACATAATCTGAATGTCGTAATTGACGGGTGAGTATGCGGTGGTTTGCTATAATTATTAATGTTGCCAAAATGTGGATAAGCCATATTGCTTTCACCTAACGGCGCACACTGGCCGATAACTCGTGACGATTGTTGGCGTTGCATTGACAGCAAAGTCAAAGCACTTGATATATTTTATCTTGGAAAACATTTTTTGCTCTCCAGGTCTTATCTGAATAGGATCAGCTTCATACGTAGGCACTCCGACACAAAGCCGTGGAAAGAACGCAATTAGCATAAACAAAGAACAACGTAAAACAACAGTGACAAAATGAATTTGTTGTCCTCTCCAAGTTTAGAGAGTGAATACTGATATTGGCTGACCATTAGGGGAAATCAAGATATTGGTGTTATATTGGAACACGAATGTTTCGATTGTCATTGCATTGTAAATACCAAAAGTAAACGACACTCCACCCCTGGTCTGGTTACCGAGGTCCGAAATGCTTCGTTGTTGATTTCCGAAAACTCTTGGGGAGGGGGATGCATGTAGTAGTCCCAAATGGATAGATGGGGCACACTACATAGGGTCACATTCTAAAGGTTGAAAATATTCGGGGGTGGGGTGGGGGGGTGCACTCGAGTGTCCTGGAGGGGCGCCACATCCATCTGGTGGGGGGACGTGCGAGCGAATGTTTCTCCTTGATCCGACAGTGGCTACGGACATCATAGCATAAATGAATTTTGACCGCATTCCTCAGGGATTAACAAGTAAGTGTAGCCAAAGGTGTAACCTTCCAAAAATCATTTCTCGGTTATTGTTCAAACGGACGTGATTGTATGCTACTGGCTAGCAATTTTCTCCCAAGAACATCGGCAATTGCTGGGTTCCACAGGGGAGATTATCTTCTTTCTTTTTTTAAATCGCAAAGTGACTCACATGGCTGTACCGTTCATGTAAGTTGAAATAAATAATGATAAAATGTATGGCTCAGCCAGGATTTCTTATGGGTATCCGGACCTCCCCTCCCCACAAAAAATGTAATAGAACAGAGATTGCTTTAAATAAATGTCTGTGGGCGGGGATGGCCGAGTGGTTAAGGTGTCGGGCTATGGGTACCAAAGGTCCCGGGTTCGACACTAGCACCACTCAGGACATTTCCCAATCCCACGGGCCACCGGCGAAACAGTGTGGGCGGCGCCATTAGCCGTGAATGTGCGTAAAGTGTGTCGTGAACCACACAATAAACAAAACAACAAATAAATGTCTGGTTTTACGTGGGGAAAATCTAGCATCTTGTTTGATCTAGTGTATTTTGGTTCTTATTGAGAGAAGGGGTCGGGGCCTGGCCCCCACCTTGGCTGCGCCGCCGATCAAGTACACTTGCAGCTCGCAGGACGTAACGTGAACGCTGCGGCGTTGCGCCTTTAACGTGCTTTTCGTTTTGTTTTGAATTTTAACGCGGCGTTGTGTTTTTGTTTTTAAAACAACGCCTTTTAGCTGTAATCTGCAAAGAGCTAACCCATTGCAAACCGTTAGAGTTAGGATAGGTAAATTTGTTGTATAATTCTGCAAGCTCACGCCACCTTACACCCGTTGGGGCATATTTTAGATCGCGCAATGTTCTAAGATGTGGGCTTACGCCAATGAACAATAAGTGCTTTGTTGGTGTACTTATATAATACATTTTAGGCATGCGTTGTTGTTTTGAATACTTTTGATTTGGAAGTCAGTGTTGGCTTTACCCCTCCCTAATAATTTCAACTATTAACATGGGACCCTATCGAATGTGTCACCAATCCGTTTGGGCATGCCCAAGCCCACTGCCACCATGTATTGTGAACCCCCCCCCCCCACCCCGACTACACTCCCTAATAACTCAGCTATTAACGTCCCTGTCCACAGGTGTAGGTTTAATAAGAGCAAAAATGTGATCATGGTAGGTTGGTTTATTGTAGATGGGCGTAGGTTTTGAGTCTTCAAACATCCGTAAGTGTAGGTTTTATACCACACAAATAGTTTGTCACAACCTTCACGTCGTGACTTCTCGCCCGGTGCCAGTCGAGGACGGTCTAGGGGTAGATTGTCCGTCTCACAATCGAAATATTGTGCGTTCGAGCCTCACCTGTCGCTACTCTTCGCCCGCAACCAATCGGCGTGAGAGATGGCTGACCGAACGGTCGAGGTGTAAAGCCAATAACCGCCGCTTAGTGACAGTCGTAAACAGGCAGCGCCGTCGGCGAACAGGGGTACTTGATCCAGATTAATTTCAACATTCAGGTATGGTAAAGTTGTAAACCAATTTGCGATGAGAACTAACGTTGGGTTTCACGACAGGAATCCACACAAAGGCGATATTCCTGATCAGTGGCCGATCCAGAAGCTTCCTCGAACGGTTGGCGCTGGCTCGAATACCAACTACAATCACGGAGCTTCTGGAACTTGATCGGCTGGAAATTATTAGGGCCGGGCATTATGCTGGTATCATCGGCACGCCTAGACCGCAAAACAGGTCATGATACCTGAGATGCAGGGATGCAGGTTCCAATTTCCCAGGTCGCACGTCTCCTGATGGCCGGCTGGTTATGCCTCGTATCGTTTGCATGGTGCTGTGGGACCGGTAAGGTCTGTTTCGCAGCGCGATCCCGTCCAAAGTCGTCTGCTTTGCCATCGTCGCCTGGTCGTTGAATTATGTCGTCAATTTAATTAAGATATTTTTAAGCATGCGGCACTTTAAAGCCTAGTGCATTTACGGAATTCAGGGCTTGATGGCGCATGCAATCAGTCACATGGGGCCACTTAACTCAAATATGGACGTAGCTGTCGAGGTTCTCTCTAAGAATATGAAGGGGCTCTCCGGAATCGTGAAAGTGCCTTGAACTAGTGAAACAGTGAAATAAAAACAGTGAAAGAAAAGCGCATTGCTCCTGTTAGTTACGAGGGACAAGGCTGAGTTGATCATCATGATTCATTTCATCAGACATCATGTCTTGCGGTGCCATCCATTGTTCACTTTTTGTTCCTATGCTTTGATGTGACCAAAAATGATGTGTATTACTTATGCATATTACGTAGGTAGTGACTAGGTACATATGATTTTCCCGTCGGCTACCGGCAAATAGATTACATGCATCAAAAAATAATATGTCCATGAAAATGTACTCCGGGAGAAATCTGTTTGCACTCCGACTCCAAACCCAGAAAATAAGTTTCCCACTCTGCGTGGGGGTCTCTTGGCCTCTCTTGTCTCGATCGATGGCGCCCCTGCCGGGAGATATTGGTCCTTGAACGGGTGCCTTCTCTCGATCGATTTCTGAATTATTCAGTGTCAAGCACGGCCTTTGTAAGTACCCTACGTGGCTGACAGCTGACCATCCCGGCCAATGCCCACCACAGGACATGTTATAACCAGTGATTCTTGTAGTCTAACTGTGGAAAGTACAAGCGGAGAAATCATTGAACAAAGTTCTGTGTGCTGTTTTTTTTTGTTCGGTCATAAAAAGTCATCTCGTCAAAAATGTCGAAAATCTCAACTTAGATGAACGAATTATCATCCCCATTACATAAGGAACCCCTATTTCCCCGTGGCGCGCCTCTGAAACCATTTTGGTCGAGCGGTGGATCGAAGGGGCAACAGGGCGACGTCTCCAAAGATGACCGAATTTGAGGGTAAATGTAGTACTCCGCGATGTTCCACCATATCGGGTACATTTTATTGACGCCATGTTTCTGTAAACTCATCTTTGTTGATGTTCGAAGCCCTGAGTGGGTATCCAGCTGAGTGGTGACAGCGGTCTATCACAGGGCTATGTGAAGCATATGTGACCCTCTCACTCTGCCTTCCGCCTGCACTGGGGTGGCTACGTCGTAGTGATAAATTATTCGTGAAATATGGTGGAATATACCACTTTCTGAATGCTCCATCGACATCCTTCCCCAAGAAGTATCGACATCATGCTCCTTGGAACCTACACCATCAGCTCGAAGTGCCTACACCATCAACTGGAATTTGAGTCTGAGTCATCAAAAGCATTATAGATGACACCAATTCCATCACAAATTTCGACATCCTAGTGTGGTCGTTTCGACATCTCACACCTAACGAAAAAAAACCCATTATTTTAACCCTGCTACGTCGTAACCGGCGGATGCATCGATAGAGTGACGTCATGTGCTATCCTCCCTCATGGAGGAATAGCTCACGTTTCGAGTACGTGTCGGTGCAGTCGTGAATAAAGCGAATAGACCATTAGGACCTATGACGCGATCGTTTAAAGCAGGCAAGCACGGCATATCGTTCTCCCATGTGGTTTAAAGCTAAGTGTAGCAGCCTGCTGTCAGAATGTTGGTGCCATTTTCGTGTTCTGCAGCGTGATATGGACGGGAGCGGCGAAGGCCTCTGGGCGGATTAAAGAGCTCAGCACAAATGTTTGATTTGGCTCAGTGAGCGTTGCCATTTGCCGGGCGTGCCGCTTCGCGATGATAAACTATCTAGGAGCAAACATCTAGCACCACTGGCGGTGCTTATGATGTAGCATGATTAATGTTCTACGCAATGTTCACTGTCATGCTGTTCATTCTCCATCCCTCCTCGAGCGTTTCCCGCTAGCTGTTTGGAACGGAGCTCTATGTTCGCACGTGCCTTCAACAATTCCACGTGGCTTGCGTTCGAGTTTGTGCCGTCAAATGGAGCTTAGCGCGATATCTACACCTGCCTTACGCTCGAGTATCTACGATTAATTGAAGCTCTGCGCGATATTTACACGCGCCTTATGCTCGAGTGTGTACCATTATATGGAGCTCCGCGCAACATTTCTACGTGCCATAAGCTCGAGTGTGTACGATTAATTGAAGCACTGCGCTCGTATCGACAATTCCACGTCTTTTCTATAGAGGGTGCACCGTAGAACATGGTGCACCAGGATAGTCAAGCTAGAAAATGAATTCCTGGGCAAACAACGTGACTCTTATAGGCGCCAATTGACCCTGTGGTCGGAGTGCCCTTAAGCCCAAATAATCAATTAAATCAACGTAACACTGAGCTGCATGACCTCCGTAGCCTATGCGCCGCTAAACCCCAATAAATAACGAAACGCTGATTCTCCCAGCTGAATGCCGCCTAGGGTAAAGCAGTGTGTCAGTTACGACGCACTCACAGCAAATCTTTCTGGTTCGAGGTGTTTGTTTGATGTCATTTATTCTGCTGCTTCGTACTGCTTGTAATTGGCGCCGTTTAGCACCTTCGCATCACCCGTCAGAGACATGAGCCAGTTGGTGAATTATCATTAAACTAAGCTGAGTAGACTGAACTGATTCTGAACTGCTCAGCTGAGCTAAACCGAAGCTAAGTCCTACCAGGATGTGTTAAAGGGCAGCATAATTGTCCGCTTCATTGTTAACTATCGACACTCAAGCCTCCACTGAGGAATACTATAATCATTATTCCGAAAGGACAGTTGTCTAAATGCCGAAAATCCTGAACAAGGTTCTGTCCCCGAACCCCCCTTCGTTATGAAGCCCATGGCTACTATTGGTAGAGACTTGGCAACTTTTGCGAGTTATCGAGCACTCCGAATATTTGTAGGTCATCCTTAAGGTTAACATCGGACCCAATTAGTGCGCACCCGAGCTTCAGTAGCTATTCCACGCGACACCAGCTCGGGCATGCTCTGATTGCCCAGCAGTGTTGGCACACTGGTGAGGTGCAGCGGGCTGTGGAGGGCGAGGTGCAGCGGGGCGTGGTGGTACATGGGCTGCTCAACCGACGCCGGCACCATTGTTCGGCCGCACAGCCCGCCGGACTGGTGCACACGTCGTGAGGAGTCGCGGATACTCGAATTTCATGACACTAGTTGGGAGACTAGTGCCTTGACCCTTGACACTAAGCCTCCCGCCCAAACTTGACTGTGTGCAAAATCACACGCAACGCCTGGGCGCTGGATGACCAACGCAGTCGATGCGCCCGAAAGCCCAAATAACCAACCAACCAACACAACGCCTTACCACCCGAGCACACCGCACAGCATCTACCACCGGTCTCCAGGCTGAGGCCAACCCCAAAACCTCGAACACCACAGAACACTACCGTTAGTTAAGTATCACCTTAGGAGCACTACATTGCACAATCTTCCCGCTAGTCATGCCTTCACTAACCCACCTGCTCGGCTCACCTGCGAGTAAGGATACTTGCCACTCATTTAAGTCAGGTCTTTCATAGCTTTTCATTACATGCTGTTCATTTGAATCAGATTGTTACGCGGACATTGACATCGTGCCTGACTCTGAACCGAATTCCACTCCTCATCCAAATTTGGAACATGCAACACCCGGAACTGAGCTAGCTATTCCGGAAAAAAACAAGAACATACTCTCGCATATATGTACACTCAACTAAAATACAACGAACATCAAGAAGCCCACCCATGACACCCATGCTGCTACACTGACGACTCCTGCGCCATGGTGCTGTACAACGATGGGTGGCTGGCCAGGGTTAAATATTGGTTTTTCGTTAGGTGTGAGATGTCGAAACGGCCATAGACCAGGATGTCGAAATTTGACACGATATTAATTTAAAATGCTTTATGCAACAAAATAGTATGGTGTAGGTAATTATACAACCTTTATCGTTTATTTTCAGGTTTGTAATTTAGGAAGACTATTTCATAAACGAGATACTGTTAGAAAGGACATGAATAGTTCAAATCCAGAGCAGTATGCCGATCTTCTTGAAGAAGGATGTCGATTGAGTGTTCATAAATTAAATTCCACCCTATTTCGTGAATAATTTATCACTGTGGCTGGTCCACGGGACCAAGTCACATTAACATTCGGTACACATCGCACATTATTAGGTGGTTTTCCTGTATTAGGTGGTTCGGGACTCACTTCATGCACTGTTACGGCTAATACCGTCGCCTACGCTGTTTCGCCGGTTGGCTGCGGGATTGGGAAATGTCCCGAGTGGTGTGGGTGTTGATCCCAGCACCTTGGTATCCAAAGATCAACACCTTAACCACCACGACACCACGCCGTACCGACCTGTCTACAACTCAGCGTCGAACACCACACCGCCGCACCCAGCACCGTCTGCGCTGACTCAGCGCCTCCGTGGACGTGTCCTCACCGCCGTTCACCACACCTCCCAACCGAAGCTCCACGCTATCCGATACCTACAATACGCATCACGCGCACCTCCAACTCGCTGCTCTGTGTGCCGGTCACTAGGACATTCTGGACGGCGAGAGAGCCGACGGTATCGTCCGTCATGCCGTGGACCTCTGACCCACGACCTCCAACCCGCAAACAATATCCGCACACTGGCGACCCGTCCTTGGTCAGCTTCCTGTTTTAAACGATATCTGTGTCTGCGGGAGCCAAACCATCTCACAAATGCACAATGCTAAGCTCGTCGTTTCCGAATGGTCATCATCAAAACAAGACACGCAATTAAAGGTGGTCGCCGTCCATTTGCGTCCACACAAAACACAAGTTTACTTGTATTTTCAGCCGAAAGCGCCAAGTTCTACTTCGTCAGGTGTGCAGTGTCCGTTACTTCATAGTTCTACGAAATAACGGTACATTGTCAATAACGGTATTTTTACTTCAAACAAGTTCTATATGAAACGCGTTCTAGCACGTTTTGCTTACGTGTCCGGCATATGCCTTGCAATGTCGCTCCATTTTCAACTAGTTTGCCAGCAATCGATAGCCGATGGTGTTGCGGTGTTGCGGATGCTGCTCGGGGATGAGCATCCGGAGCTTTCCGAACTAATGTTCGGGTTTCCTACATAGAACCAAACTGGAGCAATGCATTTAACACGCGTCCTGGAGGGCCTCTGAAAATTACGCCAATGGAGGGGGACGGATTTCGCTCCCCTAAGAGTCTTCTATCAAAGCTAGAGCAACGAAATTCGCAGGGTGGATGGGTACGGTAGTGAACTCTATTTTGTGCAAATTTCATGACCTTATGTCAATATCTTCTGGGTAAATGAGGTCAAAATATCAAAATTTTCTGGTTTTCCGTGGCTTGGCTTGTTATTGTTATGTATCTCTGTGATTGTGTTTAATTGCTCCAAAATGGACATCAGTGAAGTTTTGAACATTACTAATGATGCAATACAGATGTTAGACCCAGCATTTGACCTCAGATCACCTATATAACAGCACTTTATCAGGTCATTACCGGCTCCAGTTACCGAAACCAGCCCGCCGACTACTCCGACAACAATGACAAACAGTAGTTTTCAGGATGTGTGGGGAGTAGCATGCAAGGTGACATCAATCGCATGGCAGTCATTTGCATTTATGACAACATTCGAGTTGTTCACGTTTGGTTCCATTAACCTACCAAGAGCTTGACCTGACTTGACCTCGGTGACGTAACATAACTTTGAAACTATAAAGCATAACAATATACATCAAGTAGCTAGTAGCTAATGTTGCCAGGTACACTTTCCTTTTGCCAATATACGGGAGGCGCATCAGCGCCGATTTTTGTGGTTTGGCGCTGGAATTATTATTTTTGTTTTAGCGACCCCTAACTCGAAAAATTGTGGGCCGATTTTCGTTTTTCTTGCTTTAAGCAACGCGCCTGTCATTTCTAAGCAGGTACGCGAACAATGGCGTATATCGCCGGTAAAATCTGGAGTTTCCTACGAAAAACCGGAGGGTGGGCGGATTTCGCCCCCCCCCCCCCTCCAGGGCGCGTGTTAAAGTAAAATGCCAACTTACTCTCCGTTCTGACATGGTATACACGTAAGCATATCTTGCAATAGGGGGGCGCGGACCGATCCAAACCGGGCCCTTTGTATTACGCTTGGGATTTTCCAAGCAGCTTGGTTTTTCTCCCTTGGATTTTTCCCATACTTTTAACTCACACGTTCACATACGCATTCACATAGACGGAGGCAGTGATGTTGGCCACCCTCAAAATGTTCTGTCGCTCCAATGGTGTGCATATGTGCATCTATGCTTCCTATATATAAATGTCGGTTATACCAGTGTTTTCATTTGCAGTGCTACGCTTATGCAGTGGTACGCACCGGGTGCCTCATGAGTCCGCTTAGCGTAAGATTAAAGCAACAGTGTCAGCCCTTACCGGTGATAACCCACCTTTATGTCCACGCTGTTCAGATCCGCTTACCGTATATCATGTTCTAGTAGGTTGCGTACTTTTAGAACCACTGCGACGCCAGATTTTAGGACGGCAGGACGCCGACACTACCCTGCATACGCTAATAGGAAACTACTCTGAAGTCGTGACGTCTGGGAGCATTTTTACTTTCCTTCAACAAGCACGCTTTGATGTAGTATATCACCGATCCTAACGATTACTAGTTGCTGTCGGTAAACACAGTTATGGGCGCAAAATGACCCTGGTAGTCGACGCGCCCCTAAACTCCAATTCATCATCATCAGTGTCAGCCCTAGCTGATGACACTGCGCCAGAGGAATACTGTTGTCCTGGAGTGGGGAAGGTGGTGAGCTATGCAGTCTTGTCCTGCCTCCGTGTGTGTGTGTGGGGGGGGTTACGGTACGGCCAGGGTTTCCGTCCTGCGCGGCATTGCATTGACGGGATTATTACCCTGTCCGGGTTGCATACAGGAAGGTCGGATGGTTCTGGTAAACAGTGTGTTGACCCAAACTGATTAGACATAAAGTTAGCCTGCACTTCTGGTTATTTGCCTTAGTTTTAGTTCCGTTAGTTTTAGTTTTAGTGTCTGTTTTGTTCGTTTAGTTCTTCTGTACTGCGTGCATTCCTTTTGTGGTGCATTCTTAGGCAGTCAGTACGTGGAAAGTAGCAACACATTCCCGAACTTTGCACGGTTGACGTCTGGGAAGGATATGTAGATATACTTTCCATATATGATGGTTCCGATGATTATCGTCAAACAAGTTGGGGACTACGGTACAAATTCAGCACTGTCCACCGTCCGCTGACAAGCAACGTCGCCAGCGACAAATCGCTCGAGCCGTGGCTCACGATGACCTGACCTGACCTGACCTGCAGGTTACAATGGCGGACAACGAGCTGAGCGCCGTCCTGAACCGGCGCTGTCAGATCAACGATGACCTGGACGCCGGCAAAAAGGTCAAGAAGATGCTCAAGGTGTTCAATCCGTACACTGAGTTCCCGGAATTCTCTCGGAAACAGGTCAAGGAGTACGAGAGGATATTCAAAAAGTAAGTGGTTTGCTGCATTTTTCTGTTTCTGTCCTGTGTTGCGGTAAGTTTTGTTTCGGTCTGGTTTTATCGGACCTTGGAATGGAAATAGAACTGCTGGTGCTGTCGCGGTGACGTCATCGTGTTCATGTTGTCGGAGACGCACAGGAGCATGACCGGCGCCGGGGGGGGGGGGGGGGGGGGGGGGGGGGGGGGGGGGGGGGGGGGGGGGGGGGGGGGGGGGGGGGGGGGGGGGGGGGGGGGGGGGGGGGGGGGGGGGGGGGGGGGGGGGGGGGGGGAAAGGGGGGGGAGGGGGGAGGGGGGGGGGGGGGGGGGGGGGGGGGGGGGGGGGGGGGGGGGGGATAACAAAGGGGGTGAAATCACGACGCGGGCACTTCGTGGACGTCATCCCGAACGGCTGACTGGGGCAGCCTCGCCGTCTGGGAGCAGCTACCCGACAAAGCGCAGGACTCCATGGCGGCTGTCCGCGACGCGTTATACGACGCGTTCGCGTTAAACCGGCACGCCGCGTACGCCGCCTTCCAGGACCGAGAACTGCGACCAGGCGAGTCCGTGGACGCCTACTTGGCGGACCTGCGCCGCCTCATAGCGCTGGTCTCGGACGAGAAGCTCCCCGAGTCCATCCTGGACGCCAAATTCATATCGGGGCTGCCGGCACCGGTACGGAGCCAGCTGAAGGCAGGTACGCGAGCACAGCGGATGGCGCTGCCGAGTCTCGTCCGCTTGGCCCGGGACATCCTGAGCGATGACCATCACGAGGTGCTGGCTGCGGCAGCAGCGTCGCGGCCCGCGCCCCCGCCGTCTCGTCAGGAAGCGCGGCGGCCACGACTACCGCGACGCTGCTGGACATGCGGGAGGGAGGGTCATCTCGCCGCGGCCTGCCCAAACGCATCGGGGGACGCGTCAGCGCGAGCGCCGTCTCCGGATCAGTAGATCGCGCCCTTCCGGTCGCCCGGATGCAAGTGGACGGCAGCGAGCGACGCGTGTTGGTGGACTCCGGATGCACTGACACGCTCGTGTACCGAGGTTGCTGTCGGCGGTGGACGCCGCGGAAGGTGGAAATGAGAACCGTGAACGGGGGAACGTTACGGTGCAGTGGGTCGGTCACGGTCAAGGTGGAATACCAGGGCAGGCGAGTGATGCTCGCGGCGCTGGTTGTGCCAGACCGCCCGCTGGGTGGACGTGGTTCTGGGGATGTCGGGCATCACGGCCCTGGGTGGCATCAGCCTGCGGACACCGACAGACGTGCGGGTCTGTGCGGCGGCAGTTGAGGTCGACCGTCGGGACTTGGCCGTGGATGCAGCGGACTTCACGGCGCAATTCGCCGCGCGGACGGGCGAATGGACCGTGGCATGGGTGTGGGCAGACGGGAACGGTCCCGAGAGCCTGCGGAACCGAGTCGCGGAGTATGCGGTACCGCCGGCGGTTCGGCCGGCGTACGACGCTGAATTGGAGCTGTGGATCCGGGAGGGTGGCTGCAGCCGTATGACGAGCGGGTGGATGGCCCGGCCCGTGGCCTGATCCCTCTGATGGCGGTCCGGCAGCCGAATCGGGACAGGGTGCGCCCTGTCTTGGACTACCGTGAGTTGAATGGCCACATTACCGCACACACCGCGGACGCGGACGTTTGTGCTGACCAGCTTCGCCGCTGGCGACGGCACGGCGCTCGCGTCGCGGTGGTGGACCTGCGGAAGGCGTACCTTCAGCTCCGGTTGGACCGGCGGCTGTGGCCGTATCAGACGGTGGAGGTGCGAGGCCAGAGGTATTGCCTGACTCGCGTCGGCTTTGGGCTGAACGTCGCGCCGCTCGTCATGAAGGCCGTGGTGCGGGCCGTCCTGCTCCAGGATGCCGCGGTGAACCGGGGGTGCTGCCCTACGTGGACGATCTACTGGTAGACGAGGACATTGTCAGCGCAGACCACGTAGTGGAGCACTTCGCCCGGTACGGTCTGGTCTGTAAGCCGCCGGAGCGGGCGGCCGAGGGAGCGCGACTGCTCGGGCTGCGGGTGCGCGCGGACGACGGAGAACTGTGCTGGCGCCGCGACAACCCGGTGGCCGCGCCCCCGGAGGTGCTGACACGTCGAGCGTTGTTCGCGTGGTGCGGCCACCTGGTGTCCCACCTGCCGGTGGTGGGGTGGCTGCGTCCGGCGGCCGCGTGGTTAAAGCGGCGCGTCAACGCCCTGACGACAGGCTGGGACGACCCGACAATGGACGCCGGGCTGCGCGAGCAGGTCGACTGTGTCGCGGTGCGGGTAAGGGGGCCGACCCGGCACGAGGCCCCTGGCAGCTGAAGGGGGACAAGTTGGTGGTGTGGACGGACGCCAGTTCCCTTGCTGCCGGGGTCATCCTGGAGGATCCGGTCAGTGGCGCCGTGGAGGACGCGAGCTGGCTACGGCCGGAGTCGAAGGCGGCCATGCACATCAACATGGCCGAGCTGGACGCGGCGCTCAGCGGTGTCAACATGGCGGTTGCGTGGGGGATTACCACCATCGACCTTCGTACCGACTCGGCCACGGTTCACAAGTGGATCGATGACGCCCTGAGCGGCCGCTCTCGCCTGCGGACTAAGGCGCACGGGGAGATGCTTATCCGCCGGAGGATCGACGTCATTCGACAGCTAGTGGAGGAGTTTCGCCTGAAGATGACGGTCCGCCTGGTAAAATCCGCGGACAACCCGGCGGACGCACTCACCCGTGTGCCAAAAGAGTGGCTTCGACTGCCGGACTCATCAACTGACGCGCCACCAGGCGCCGTCGCGGCAGCCGTGGCCCCGCGACCAACGCCGACCCCGCCCGGATACGTGAGGTGCACGAGAACACCGGGCACCAGGGGGTCCGCCGGACGCTCTGGTATGTGCGTCGGAGCGAGGACGCGCGTGCCACCCGTTCAGCGGTGCGAGCGGTGATCCAGCAGTGCGATGTGTGCCAGTCCATCGACCCGGCACCTGCGCGCTGGCAGCGCGGGTCACTGAGCGTGCCGCTGACGTGGGAACGCCTAGCCATCGACGTTACCCACTACCGGGGCCGGTCGTACCTGACGGTGATCGACTGTGGGCCTTCCCGGCCTTCCCGGTACGGGATGTGGCGGCTGCTGCGCCGTTCCGACGCAGCCGAGGTCACGGGCCAGCTGGAAACCATCTTCCTGGAACGGGGCGCGCCGGCTGAGTTGCTGTTGGACAACGCGACAGAATTCCGGGGTCGTCGGATGGCTGCGTTCGCGGCGCTATGGGGGTCCGGCTGCGCTTCGGGCCGTGCACGAGGCAGGAGGTAACGGCATTGTCGAGCGCCATCATCGGACAATTAAGGTGATGGCGGCCCGCCAGGACTGCACCATCGGTGAAGCGGTACACCGTTACAATGCTACGCCTCGCGACGGTGTACGACCCTCCAGCGCTCCGGCGGCCGGGCTCTTCAAGCGCGCTGGGCGGGACTTGCCGGTGGCCGCCGGTGTGCAGGGGCCCAGCCGGACGATGCCCGTGGCGCACGACGGCTCTGAGCGTGCGCGCGCGATGTTCCAAGTCGGTGACACCGTGTGGATACGACACCGAGGTCAGCCGACGCGGTGCACGGATGTGTCGCGGCGAGGTGTGGTGACGCGGCTGCTCCCGACACCGCTGGTGGAGGTCGACGGTACCCCGTGGCACGTGCGGTGTGTCCGGCGGCGATTCGGGAGTGAGGACGCCGGACCAGACGGGAGCGCGAGCGAGTCTGGGGACTTTGACCCACCGGAGGAGGTGATGGAGCAGCCGCGTAAGGTGTCGCCCAGTACGGGTGGGGCGGTAGAACCGGAGGCGGAGCGGCCGCCACCGGCACCGCCGGATGCGTGGGCGGCGGCAGAAGTGAGTGCAGACCTCGCAGACGGCGCGGCAGGGCGGAGGATTTTGAGGACGATGCGGTGTATGACCACCCGAGCGCTGAATGTGTGGTCACTGAGGACGCGCGGGATGGGCGAGTCACTGAGGACGCGCGGGATGGGCGAGCCGCGCCCCGGCGAGTATGCGTGAGGCGGGCGCCAGTCGAATTGTATGGCTGCGGTGTACCAAGTGAATCGTGTATACCGACGACGATGATGATTATTGATAATCAGGTGGAGGTGTAGTGAGCTGGGGTTGGGCCCGCCCTGCTGGTTGGGGGGCGCCGGCGGCGGGGGCGGTTTGGCTTTGTTCCCCCCGGGCCCGGGGGGTTTTTTGGGGCGGGGGGGGGGGTGGCGGGGGTTTGGGGGGGGGGGGGGGGGGGGGTGGTTGGTGGTTGGGTCCCGGAAACCCTCCAAAAACGTCCTTCCCCGTGCTCGGCACTTACTTTCTAATCGGCAACTACAACAACAGGGAAAGGGAAGAGTGCGTCCCAGCCACCGATGGGTTTCAACATGAATAGTATTTTGCCGAATCGTAATCCGCTGCAAGAAAGACACTTATTCGAAATGGCTTCCATCCCCCACCCCCGCATAGACACTTTCTGGGATAGTTCCTTGCCGCCTGCGTCTGACTTAAAATACGGTCATTGCCTATGGCAGTCGTGTGGGACATATACCAGCTGAGAGGACCCGCTCTAGCTGGGAAATCTGGCTACTGCGGTATCAGCGTATGCGACATATGCTAGCTGATCCAAGCTGAGAGGAACCGTTGTAGCTGAGGAAGCTGGCTACTGATGTCCTAGTGTGTGGGATATATCCCAGCTGAGATGGCCCGCTCTAGCTCGTGAAGCCGGCTACTGCAGCTTCTGCGGCTGTGTGCACACACGTAGTCACCGTGGAGTCTGTCACGTCCAGACGTATACACGTAATAACCGCACCTCACGTCTATACGTGTGTATACACGTAGTAACCGCACCTCACGTCTATACGTGTGTATATACACGTAGTAACCGCACCTCACGTCTATACGTGTGTATACACGTAGTAACCGCACCTCACGTCTATACGTGTGTATACACGTAGTAACCGCACCTCACGTCTATACGTGTGTATACACGTAGTAACCGCACCTCACGTCTATACGTGTGTATATACACGTAGCAACCGCACCTCACGTCTATACGTGTGTGTATACACATAGTAACCGCACCTCACGTCTATACGTGTGTATACACGTAGTAACCGCACCTCACGTCTATACGTGTGTATACACGTACGTACATTACACCGCACCTCACGTCTATACGTGTGTATACACGTAGTAACCGCACCTCACGTCCAGACGTGTGTATATACACGTAGTAACCGCACCTCACGTCTATACGTGTGTATACACGTAGTAACCGCACCTCACGTCTATACGTGTGTATACACGTAGTAACCGCACCTCACGTCTATACGTGTGTATATAACACACGTAGTAACCGCACCTCACGTCTATACGTGTGTATATACACGTAGTAACCGCACCTCACGTCTATACGTGTATACACGTAGTAACCGCACCTCACGTCTATACGTGTGTATATACACGTAGTAACCGCACCTCACGTCTATACGTGTGTATACACGTAGTAACCGCACCTCACGTCTATACGTGTGTATACACGTAGTAACCGCACCTCACGTCTATACGTGTGTATACACGTAGTAACCGCACCTCACGTCTATACGTGTGTATATACGTAGTAACCACACCTCACGTCTATACGTGTGTATACACGTAGTAACCGCACCTCACGTCTATACGTGTGTATACACGTAGTAACCGCACCTCACGTCTATACGTGTGTATACACGTAGTAGCCGCACCTCACGTCTATACGTGTGTATATACACGTAGTAACCGCACCTCACGTCTATACGTGTGTATACACGTAGTAACCGCACCTCACGTCTATACGTGTGTATACACGTAGTAACCGCACCTCACGTCTATACGTGTGTATACACGTAGTAACCGCACCTCACGTCTATATGTGTGTATACACGCAGTAACCACACCTCACGTCTATACGTGTGTATATACACGTAGTAACCGCACATCACGTCTATACGTGTGTATACACGTAGTAACCGCACCTCACGTCTATACGTGTGTATACACGTAGTAACCGCACCTCACGTCTATACGTGTGCATATACACGTAGTAACCGCACCTCACGTCTAGACGTGTGTATTCACGTAGTAACCGTGGATATGCATGTAACTAACGTGTTGCAACTAGGCGTTTAGCTAGCGTGGTTAGTGTTAAAATATTCAATTTTCGTTAGGTGGGAGATGTCGAAACGAGTACAGCAGGATGTCGAAATCGACATGGAAATAATGTTTAAAATACTTGAGAGGGTGGCGACGTTATATGACCTAGCGGTTGAATGCGTCGTAAAACAACCCAAAGTTATTGTTCGGTCCTAAAAAGCAAGATTTGAGACGATTGCGTACATATAACTACACGCAAGCTTTGGGAAGCATCTAATGTTGGGATATCGATGTCGACGATAACGATACAAATACCTCTGGTATAAACTGGCACTGTATAGCAAAGCATATCATAGGTAATCCCTTTATCTGGAATTGCACTATAGGATGTTTGCTACCACGATCTCGGATCCGTCATGGTCAGCATAAGCATGATATATATATATATATATATATATATATATATATATATATATATATATATATATATATATATATATATATATATATTTATAAACGATTTCAGAAGCATGCATCAAGAAACACTATGTCGATGATTCTTTGGGAAGGTTGTCGATTGTGTTCAGTAAGTTCAGTATTCCACCCTATTTCTTCAATAACGTATCACTGAAAGTGGCACAGCTAGTGATATCGCTTTCGTGCCGTCGTTAGGCATGCTACTTTTCTGACGATTTTCTTCATCACCGACTGCACAAGTGCGAGTTCTTCACATATCTGTGATGAACGATCGGCGCAGAGTTCCCACGTCCAGTCGTCCCGAGGCGGTGTAGCCCGCGATCGAGCCCCGATACCGGGTACCGTTCGCCACCCGACCCGACTCCACGGCCTGTTAACGCGCCTGCTGTCAGTCGGGCCGGCCCTGCTACCCCGCCGACGGTCACCCTGACGTCTGGCCGGGACAGTCCAGCTGTGGACGGGACAGTCCAGCTGTGGACGGGACAGTCCAGCTGTGGACGGGACAGTCCAGCTGTGGACGGGACAGTCCAGCTGTGGACGGGACAGTCCAGCTGTGGACGGGACAGTCCAGAGCTGTCCAGCTGTCCAGCTGTCCACCTGGTCCGGCCGACCTTGAGTCGGGGGGGCAGGACAGGTGTGGACGGGACAGTCCAGAGCTGTCCAGCTGTCCACCTGGTCCGGCCGACCTTGAGTCTGGGGGGAGGGGGCAGGACAGGTGTGGACGGGACAGTCCAGAGCTGTCCAGCTGTCCAGCTGTCCACCTGGTCCGGCCGACCTTGAGTCGGGGGGGCAGGACAGGTGTGGACGGGACAGTCCAGAGCTGTCCAGCTGTCCACCTGGTCCGGCCGACCTTGAGTCGGGGGGGCAGGACAGGTGTGCATGCCTGCCTGAGGATGGACGCCGGTGAGCCGTCAGTCTCCACAGACTGGTCGGGGACCGGCTACCGATACCGTCGCAGCGTGCTCGGGTCTCTAGCGGAGGTGGGGTTCCGAACTCGCCACGACAGCAACACCGGTGTGTTGACGTGCCCGCTGGCGACGCGGTGTCGTATGGTTGGCGTGCTCTCTCCACACAGTGACCGGCCCCTCTGACCGGGCTGACTGTGGTGGTGGAAGTCGCCCCTACCCCCTCATATCCGTCCTCTCTGACCGGGCTGACTAGTGTGGTGTAAGTCCCCCCTCATATCCGTCCCCTCTGACCGGGCTGACTAGTGTGGTGTAAGTCCCCCCTCATACCTCCCCTCTGACCCGGTGGGCCCCCTCACCTATCCGTCCTCTCTAACCGGGCTGACTAGTGTGGTGTAAGTCCCCCCTACCCCCTCATATCCGTCCTCTCTAACCGGGCTGACTATTGTGGTGTAAGTCCCCCTCATATCCGTCCTCTCTAACCGGGCTGACTAGTGTGGTGTAAGTCCCCCTACCCCCTCATATCCGTCCTCTCTAACCGGGCTGACTAGTGTGGTGAAAGTTCCCCCCCTCATATCCGTCCTCTCTGACCGGGCTGACTAGTGTGGTGGAAATCCCATCGCATGCGCAATCCTTGGTTTGCCTTTGCTAACGGCTGCATCGGTGTTGGCCCATGTTCACGTCAGGAAGAATGCTCACCGCATTGAGAAGACATGGATTTGATAGGACTTGCATCGTTCGTTATTGTCTGAAGGAATTTAGTCTGAACGTTTGATCGGGTTGCTGCGTGGACCAGTGTTCTATGCTGAGGAAGCCTGTTACGTGAGCCCTGTCCCGACCCTCTGATCCGTGCAGCGCAGTTCAGCGGTATAATGTGTGCATCGTGTCGTTAATGCATCGGCACTGCCACCCCGGTGCGCCGTCCCTGGCCTTATCTGGCCAGTTGCCAGCTGACCCAGCTGCCCAGCTGCCAGCTGGGCGCTACGCGAGCGCGTGAAGCGACTCGGACCCTGTCTCGCCAGGACAGGGAGACCAGCGCAGGGCGGCTCTGGAGCCAACTGAGCGATCATGGTGACAATAGTATGTACCATGCCTCGCTTTTTTTTGTTGCGAATGTTTACAGGTGAAACTGTGCTTCTATTTAGATAATTTTTATATTCGAAAAATGGAGACACAAATTTGGTGTTTGTTTGTTTCTATTTCCTGGCCTGGGTAGTCCAAACCTGAACGGGCATGCTTCCCCACAATTTCAGTGATGGTAACATACCTTGTGCTGTTACGTCAACTTTGACATATATGTCAACCTCAAATATGGCCAAAGAATGCTGTCAAACGGTAAGGTAATGTGCAGCTGTATTTTTTCTCTCACAGAAATGATGGGTTTTGGAAGACTTAGAAAGTGTGCAGAAGTAATCGGCGTACAATACAAATGTGTATCAATCCGATGCTTGTCCTCCATGCCTTTCAAGTCTGCTGGCGTCTTCCTCAGAATTTCCTCCGCTAAAACTGTTCTATCACGGCATGGACCAAATATTGGTGAACACTCTAAAATGACGAGCACAACTTTCCAAAATCTTTTCGCTGCTATGCTAAGCCGTTGGACAGGCGTGCTCGTAGCCCTACCGGAATTTCCCGCCTTCCGTAGATGACGCGATCACCCGTCGCCATCACGTGCCCCCTTCCCCGAATTCCCCACCTCTGACCGTCAGCTGGGTGGCGCGGTCACGCGTTGCCACAGTGTCCTAAAATTACTTCACCATTAACCGTGTGGATGAAGAAAGAAGTTGCTTGGGAGTAGTGAAAGATTGGAAGAAAATAAAGGATCGCCACTTAAGGATTAAAAAAGCGGAATGCCTTTCACTTCAGTCACATGCATTTTACATTTTTTAGCAGTCGTGTGTATAATGACTGCCCACACATGTAGCAAAATGGTAAAAACCTGAGACAAGGATGAAATAGCACAGTTTCATTAACTGTGAATTTCCAGGCCACACAATTATTTTACACTGCGTTACCATCACATGCCCCCCGAATTTCCCGCCCTCTTCACTGTACTGGTCCGTTACCATCGCATCCCCCCCCCCAGAATTTCCCGCCCTCTGCGACCGTCAGCTGGGTGGCGTGGTCACGCGTTGCCATCACGTGGTGCCCAAACCGAACCCGACCTCCATTCGCGGCCTCGATTCTCCTATACCCTGTTTTTTTTCGGCTGTTACTAGCCCCGTGCCTACTGATCCGGCCCACCCTGTCCGCCCCGTGGGAGTTTGAATGCGAGCCGGAGGGCAGCCAGTTGCCGGCCAGCCGGCCCGGGCGAGCTGCGCTGTCGCTCGCCGGCGGCCGCGCCGACCCTTTTCACTTTCCGGCGGCTGGACTGCTCCGCCAGGCCACCCCGCCCGGGCCACTTTCCGTTTCGCGGCAACGCGGGCGCGCGGGAAAACGGCGGCGGCGCGCCGCGCATTTCGGCCGCCAAACACGCGGCGCGGACGGAGCCGCGCCGCGGCGGTCCTGGAGACGCGCGGCGCGACTTGTTTGCGCCGCGACCGCAGCACTTCGGCAGTTCGCTGGAGCCGCGTCGGCTCCAGCGCAGTGCGGCGGACCGGCGGAAGGTCGCGGTACGTCTGCTGGAGCCGTCCCACGCTGCCGACCTTGAGTTTCGGCCGCCGCCGAGACGAGGGCACGGTGCACATGCCTGCGCGCCGCCGGCCAGCCGGCGCGTGCACTCCCGGTGTTGTGTTCGGCCGCTCGTGGCTCGTGGGTCGTCGGGCCCACATCCTGCGCCGTGCCTCCGCCACTGTAGCAGGGTGTCCGAACATTCCTGACGGTCCGGTGGAGCCGCCACTGTAGCAGGGTGTCCGAACATTCCTGACGGTCCGGTGGAGCCGCCACTGTAGCAGGGTGTCCGAACATTCCTGACGGTCCGGTGGAGCCGCCACTGTAGCGTGTACGTCAGGCCCCAGCGGGTCCGCACCACGGTCCGGGGGCCCAGCGGGTCCCCGGGACCCACTGACAGTCCGAACATTCCTGACGGTCAGGTGAAGCCATAGTGTAGCAGGGTGTCCGAACATTCCTGACGGTCCGGTGGAACCGCCACTGTAGCAGGGTGTCCGAACATTCCTGACGGTCCGTGCCGCCACTTAGGACGTCCTAACATTCCTGACGGTCCGGTGGAACCGCCACTGTAGCGGGACGTCCTAACATTCCTGACGGTCCGGTGGAGCCGCCACTGTAGCAGGGTGTCCGAACATTCCTGACGGCCCTGACAGTAGAGCCGTCGCTGTCGCAAGCTGGCCTCACTGGAAAACTGTCGCTGCATTTACTGCGCACGACAAAGCTACTGCACTGCTGCTCCGCAACAGTACTGTTCCGGAGCACTACTCTTGGCGTCGGCTGTCCGCGACAGTACCGCTGCACCCTAGTTATTGCCAGGGGTCAGCTGGGTGTGAAGTCAGGTGGAGCGCTGCCCCACAAGTTCGGAAAACGTCCCCACTAGTAGCAGAGGTGGGGCGGTGCGCTATACCTCAGGACCCTACACAGATGCTCGCTGTTCTGCGGGGCCTGGCGTTGACTTCATCAGTGGTCATTACCTCACATACAATGGTCGCGTGCGGAAGCCAACAGGCGGTTTCGTTTTGACACGTTTTTCAAGTACACACTTTGAGGACATCAGCGGCGCACCCGGGGAGGAAAGTTTATCACCTAAAAATAATCAGCCACAGTGCCAGGATTGCACAACACTGCAGTCCAGTTGCGGTCATGTGACGCCTATCTTGAAGCAGCTTACATGGCCGGAGATGGATCAGCTCGTGGCTGATCTAGCAATGGTGCTAGACCTGGTCACGGTGCCAGACCTAGCTGGGGTGAACCGCCTCCTGTATGGCCGTACACCTGACAGCCTTGAAGACCAGATACTCTGAGAGTGTGCCTCTACTGGGACCCGGGACACAGTGACCGGACGTCTGTGTTTTCCTCGAACCCGCCCCGAGCAGGCACGGCGATCTTTTTAGGCGGTGTGCGACATCCAGTTGCACTGAGGCGTCGGCTGAACTGCGAATGACAGCAACGGAGGCGATGTTTCGAGCACAAATGTCGGAGTGGAGGGGAAAGGGTTGGTAGACTAGGCTGTTATACATGTCACCGGGGGCGATGTTTCGTGCACTAATGTCTGAGTGGAGGGGAAAGGGTCGGTAGGCCAGGCTGCTATGCATGCCACCGGAGGCGATGTTTCGTGCACCAATGTCGGAGTTGACTGTTCGGTAGGCAAGGATGGCATGGATGCCACCGGAGGTGATATTTCGTGTACCAATGCTGTAGTGGAAGGGGTGAGGGGGTCGGTAGGCTTGAATGTTTGGGATGTAATCTGTCAGCTTTTTAGTGAGGTACATACACTGATGCCCTGAAATAGCGTATTCTTCCGGATGGCGCAATAATAGATTGATGATGATTATAATGATGTAATTTAGCAGCAATGATTGCAGCTGTGAATAATTAGCTATCATATCGCACAGAAGTATCATCGGGAGCAGTATTGTCCTGTGCAAGTAGTATCGTGAGCAGTATTGTCTTTATGGCTCGCTCAGTCCCGAACAACTGATCGCCACAGTCGGGGTCGGTCCTGGCTCACTCAGAACAATCGGTCACCGTAGTCTGGGTCGGTCCTGGCTCACTCAGAACAATCGGTCACCATAGTCTGGGTCGGTCCTGGCTCACTCAGAACAATCGGTCACCATAGTCGGGGTCGGTCCTGGCTCACTCAGAACAATCGGTCACCGTAGTCTGGGTCGGTCCTGGCTCACTCAGAACAATCGGTCACCATAGTCGGGGTCGGTCCTGGCTCACTCAGAACAATCGGTCACCGTAGTCTGGGTCGGTCCTGGCTCACTCAGAACAATCGGTCACCGTAGTCTGGGTCGGTCCTGGCTCACTCAGAACAATCGGTCACCATAGTCGGGGTCGGTCCTGGCTCACTCAGAATAATCGGTCACCACAGTCGGGGTCGGTCCTGGCTCACTCAGAACAATCGGTCACCGTAGTCTGGGTCGGTCCTGGCTCACTCAGAACAATCGGTCACCATAGTCGGGGTCGGTCCTGGCTCACTCAGAACAATCGGTCACCATAGTCGGGGTCGGTCCTGGCTCACTCAGAACAATCGGTCACCGTAGTCTGGGTCGGTCCTGGCTCACTCAGAACAATCGGTCACCATAGTGGGGTCGGTCCTGGCTCACTCAGAACAATCGGTCACCATAGTCGGGGTCGGTCCTGGCTCACTCAGAACAATCTGTCACCGTAGTCTGGGTCGGTCCTGGCTCACTCAGAACAATCGGTCACCATCCTCACAGACAATCGGTCACCATAGTCGGGGTCGCCCTCAACAATCTGTCACCCAGCCCTCGCTCAGTCTGGAACAGTCCGTCGGTCGCGTCGGTCAGACCCCCGCAGTGGAGCTGCGCTCAGCCGCGGTCCACAGTAGTTCACAGTCCACGCTAGTTCACAGTTCACAGTGCACCGGAGCACCTGACTTTTGGAGCCGTTCACCATCACTTCGCCGGCCCGACAGTAAACAGGTATCACGACTTCCGGGTTCCCGATAGTAAGCAGGTGCCCAACTGTTGGGCGCCCGAAGGTAAGCAGGTACCCAGCTGCCGGGCGCCCGACAGTAAGCAGGTACCCCAACTCCCGGGCGCCCGACAGTAAGCAGGTACCCAGCTGCCGGGTGCCCGACAGTAAGCAGGTGCCCCAACTCCCGGTCGCCCGAAGGTAAGCAGGTGCCCAACCGCCGGGCGCCCGACCGCTGCATGACTCAACGGTCGACGTGTCGTAAAACCAATAACCAACCGACCAACCTAGCTGCGGGATGCCCCGCCAAAGACGCGCAAGGTCGGCATAAATCCAACATTTGTTGGATTTACGCACGCATAGAACACCCAGCTGGGCCGACTAAGAGCGGTCTTCGGTGTTGCGGCCTGCCAGACCTCAGAGGCCGATGTCCGCTGGGCCGGGCCGACTAAGAGCGGTCTTCGGTGTTGCGGTCTGCCAGACCTCAGGGGCCGATGTCCGCTGCGCTCGGACGGCCCAGCGCCCAGCCATCCAACAGCGCAGGGGCCACCGCCGCGTGCCGGAGGTGAGCTCTGCCCCGCGCGGGTAAATGTGGGCTCGGCCTGCCGACTGGCGCCGACCCATGTAGGGCACTTGGTGCCCGGCGCTGCCGAGCGTTATCTGAGCCACGTCGTGCAGCCGCGAGTCGAGCCGAACACGCAGGTGTGCAGACGCCGCTCCCACCTGCAGGCGCTGGCCGCTGAGATGCCACACTCAGGCGCTGACCGCTGAGATGCCACTCACCGGCGCTGACCGCTGAGATGCTACTCCGGTGCTGACCGCTGAGATGCCACTCTCCGGCGCCGGCCGCTGAGATGCTACTCCGGTGCTGACCGCTGAGATGCCACTCAGGCGCCGACCGCTGAGATGCTACTCCGGTGCCGACCGCTGAGATGCCACTCCGGCTCCGACAGCTAAGATACCACTCTCTGGCGGCTGGACCAGGAGTGCGGCTCCGAACACAAAGCGATGGCTACCGGTCAGCACTGTGTTGAGGTGCGAGAACTGCAGCCGCGAGGTGTCTGCACGTAATGCGGCTGGCACATGACGTAGATGGTAGCCTTTGGAGGTCAGGTCAGGTCGTCCGCGTACCATACCGCCGGAATGTGGTGGTCGTGGAGCCACGTCCCAACACCACCATCATCACGCAGCTGGTGCAACGGCAAGAGCAACAAGTTAACCAGACCTGGGGACAGCAGTTACCCTTGTGCCCGCTCCGAACTCCGAAAGAGACTGACCGCTCTCCACCAAAGCTGACACGAACGGATGAGGGGGTGCACCGGGCTGCCGAGAAGGCCCAGCTGCGCATTGACCGGCGAGTCGGCTGCGAAGAACCTACCGGCCTGCCAGAGCCGGTCCGAGCAATCGTTGGCACACATCAGGAATAACCTGTCGTCGAAACAGTCAGGTGTGACTGAGCGCCGGTGGCTAGTTAGTAAGTTCAAGCCACGCTCGAACGACTGACTGTCGTCCGCTGTGTCGAAGCCCATCGATATTCTGACTTTCGTCCGCTGTGTTAGAGCCCATCGATATTCTGACTGTCGTCCGCTGTGTTGGAGCCCATCGATATTCTGACGATGGGTCTATGGGCTTCTGGGTCTGATTCTGACGACAGGCTTATGGGCTTCTAGGCCGATTCCAATGAGAGGCTGACGAGCCGATTCTGACATCAGGCTGGTGGGTCGGTTCTGACGAGGGGCCGATATGCCGATGAGTTTCTGGACAGGTTCTGACGTCAGGCCTGGGCTGGACGGCCGCCGTCGGCGCGATAGTCATCGCTGGGTTGTTTTGCCGGCACGCCGCCAGGTGGCGATTTTCTGATAACCACGCGCCCGGCCCGGCCGGCCGCGTTTTGTCTCTTCGGCGGAACCATCTGCGCACGCCGGGGCGGCGCTCCGTTTAAAGAGCCGGCACGATTTATGCGATTGTGTTTTGACAAGCGATCGAAGCTTTCACCCGTTTCTGCTGGCCAGCCTGTCGGGCCAGCGGGTAAGGGCGCCCGCGGCGTTAGTCGTCTGAGGAGCCTGTGTTACTACCAGTAACTGGTTGAGGGGAAGCTGGGCCCTGTGTGTGGTAGGAATACAGGAGCCTGGGGATAAAAACGAACTCTGTTGTCGGTGTGCGGGACGATGATCAGAGCGGGTCCTGAGGGCAAGCTGGGCCCTGTGTGTGCGGTGTGCGGGACGATGATCAGAGCGGGTCTGAGGGCAAGCTGGGCCTTGTGTGTCTGTGTGCGGGACGATGATCAGAGCGGGTCTGAGGCCAAGCTGGGCCCTGTGTGTCGGTGTGCGGGACAATGATCAGAGCGGGTCCGAGGGCACGCTGGGCTCTGTGTGTCGGTGTGCGGGACGATGATCAGAGGGGGTCCGAGGGCAAGCTGGGCCCTGTGTGTCGGTGTGCGGGACGATGATCAGAGCGGGTCTGAGGGCAAGCTGGGCCCTGTGTGTCGGTGTGCGGGACGATGATCAGAGCGGGTCTGAGGGCAAGCTGGGCCCTGTGTCTGTGTGCGGGACGATGATCATAGCGGGTCTGGGGGCACGCTGGGCGCTGCGCGGCGGTGTGGTGGACGGTGATTCATGGACCGACTGTCGCATCACGACGGTATTCGCGTGGTGGTCAAATGGCCCTGAAGCTGGGAGGGGATGACGTGTGCGACTGGCCTGAGTATATGGAGAGATGGCGTGCGCGACTGTGCTGGGGTTGGAGAGGGATGGCGTGCGCGACTACGTGGCTGCATGGCGTGCGCGATTTAAACGCCGCTCGGAACCGGCCTGCTTTTCGACGATCCTGGTTTTTGGTGCGAGTCGCGTGTACGCTATTGACCACGGACTTCTCATTTTTATGATGATTTCATGGGGTTCTGGTAACCACAGCGAATCGAGATGGACTGGCGGATTTCGATGCCACCCCGAGCCCCTTCCCGTCGGTTGCAAATTGTGATGTGATGTTGCGTGCAGGCACGCTGTCTCCTGTCCAGACGGTGCATCCAAACTCCGACCTTCCCGTAGGAGGCGGCACACACTGGGTGCCGATTTACCATACAAGTCGGTGCATTTTCTGGCATCCTTCACTTGGAGTGCCCATTGCGTCTCGGAGGCCCATGATCTATGTGATGCAGCTGATGTTATTTTCCTTGGGCTTCAGGTTTGTGCGGTGCTGTTGGGTACATCACAACAAAATGTGGTTTGTGCGGAATTTGTACATGGAGTGAAAGGTTTTTTAGGAAGGGTCGTACCCGAATATACACCACGCGTAAAATAACTTTTTATGGATATAAAACATTCGGTGTGAAAATCTGTTTTTCTCCGTTGTCTAAGGAGAGTCCACACCCCATCTCCATAAAACCAAGTTGAAACGATCATGACGGCCACTGCTAGGATGCTCGTCAACCAAAAGCTTCAGCAATTCAGCTAACGGGAGTAGCTACTTGGTTTGTGATTTGTCGTGATGCCTCCCTTTGCTGCCTGTTGACGAGTGACCTTGAGCGGGGAGCGCGGCTGCATTTCCCCTCCCGCGCCCAGCTGTGGACGGCCGCGATAAGGGTGGCGGTGTGGCGTGCCGCCTTGTATCACCACCGGTCCGTGGCCGGACAACATCCAGCCCCCGCCGCGCCAAATAAGGGCGCGACAGTGGCGGCCGGCAGGTGACTTCCCACGTGATCGGGGAGGGGGCGTGGCGACGAAGGATTATGGCTCGACTGGCAAGACTGGCGAGCCACGTGAGAGACGCTCCCGCCGGCTTCGGTCGCCGGCTGGCGCGCCTTGCTCCACAGGCTGGGATTCCCGCCGACTGCGTTGTCTGTCAGAGTGATGAGTCAACGCCGTGCTCTGCAACGTTTCATTGATGTGTCTCAGGTCGCCAGTTGGCGGGACCATTCACCACGTTGCTGTGTCTCAGGTCACCAGTTGCATTCCTCACGCTGCTGTGTCTCTGGTCACCAGTTGGCGGGAGTATTCCTCACACTGCTGTGTCTCTGGTCATCAGTTGGCGGGAGTATTCCTCACGGAGTTGCCTGTCTTTAGTGTCTTTCGCTTCGCTTCCGCCTTTCCTCGGCCCCCCACCGCTTACCGTATTGGCGGTAAGCATTGGGGTTCCTCGGCCCCCACCGCTCTACCCCAGCCCTGTTGCTACGTCCAGCGAGGCCGTCAAATCGATTTTTATTCAGGCTTCAGATGCAAACACGATTGTTTGATGTTTGTTCCCAAAAACTATAAAAAAAAAAAAAAAAGAAAAAAGGGGTGGTGTTTTTTTTTTTTTTGGGAAGGGGGGGGGGGATTTTTTTTTTTTTTTTTTTTTTTTTTTTAAAAAGGGGGGGTTTTTTTTTTTTTTTTAAATGGGTTTTTTTTTGATAAAAATTTTAAAAAAAAGGGTGCAATTACTTTCGGCGCTATGTGTCATTTTCCGTACAGTTTTTCGAAATTCGACACACTGCTGAGATGAGGGCCGCTGTTACAACTGTTGGCGCTGAAGTGGTCGCGTTTTTCTACTTCTTTTTTTTTTTTTTTTTTTTTTTTTAATATTTTTGTTTTGATTAATGTAGCCAATCTCTTACCCCGGTGGGGGGGGGGGGGGGGGGAGGGAAGGGGGGGGGTGGAACCCACAACCTTTCGATTGTGAGAGAGAAATACCCCTACCTCCCCTCTACTTCTTGGATGCGCCATTGGCTATGCCCTCGCATTGGTCACGGGCAAGTCGCGGAGCGTCCACCGCACCTGGAGCGGACTAGCGGCAGGTGCGCTTGTCAGGCTTTCCCTCGTCTGTCTGGGCCGCGCCGGGACCGTCGATCACAGGCCGTCGGCGACCGCCGCCGGCTGCGAGTTTCACTCCGACCGACGGAAGCGGAAGAGCTGGATGGCGCGACGAAGCCGGCTGGCGGGTGGTGAAGCAGAGACCGGCGCCGGTCGTGTCCGACGGGTCCGTCCGTGTCACGGCCCATCCGGAGCACGGGTGTCACGTGCCACAGCGAAACAGCCGCGCTTTAAAGCCGGGCCGATCTGACGTCCTCGTTTGATGGTGACGTTCGTGCCAAATTCAGTCAGCTTGCGAGCATCTTGAACGTCTTCCTCTTCTTTCATGTTGCACGGAACGATTGGTCGGTTTTCCCCTGTTCATTTTTCATTTCCTCAATCGTTTGGGTTTTTTATTTAAACCTTGTGATAAGGAATAAATAATGTGTAGAATGGGTTACGCAGTCATTAGTTTCGTATGCATACGGTACGGTAATCGTATTTTTAGCTTGCTATGTCGGTTTTAGCTGACCAGTTTAATCCAGGGCTGGATTGTTCTCACGCTTTCCATAGTACCAGCACTGTTTGCAACAGGTGTCAGCCTGGCAGCATGGCCTTCGTGCTACTGTGGCACATATTTAAGCAGCTTGAAGCATCCTGCAGCTTAAATAGGAATGCTGCGATGTGTTCGTGGCACGCAACAAAGGCCCTGACACGGTCATGCAATGCTGACAAAACCGCAATGTTGGAGTTGGACGATGTCAATAGACACAAAATGATGGACAATTATGGCTGCGTTTAACCTCGGAACATTCGACCTTTTCATCGGAATCATATAGCAAACCACACCAATCGCAGCCACAAAGAATAGCATGCAATGCACATGACACTTTATATCAGAGATACGGACAATCGCACACTCTATCTTGCTGTCTCTATCATTAATTACCTTCTTGCCGGACACGCGAGGTCACGCGTTACAGTTTCCCCGGCTGGGAACCCATGTCTTGCGGAAGTGAACAGTCTGTCGGACGTTCTCTACCCGAATCAACGCACACGAGCGTGCCCTGATGTGTTCAAACGATACCAGACATGGGGGACTAGTAGTCTAGGGGTAAGTTGATCGTCTCACAATCGAAAGGTTGTGGGTTCGAGTCTCACCTGTCGCTACTCTTCGCCCGCGACCAATCGGCGTGAGAGATTGTCGGCGCTACATGATTCAGCGGTCAATGTGTCGTAAAACCAATAACCAACCAACCGACACCAGACATGGTCTGAGTATCGTGCCATCAAACGTTCACACGACTATACGAGCGGAACTGATCCCGTTCCAACGTCGGGTCTCTCTCTGCGGTTGGCAGCGGGCTTTCCACAGCTGCCGCGGTATTGTGTGTGGGGGGAAGGGGGCGCTGCCGAGGTCAAGTACTACGCCCAAGATACGTTACAGACAAGTCCCGGGTTTTTGCTCGTCGACGTGAATGGGGATGCTCAATGGAACCTGGTCGATGCGCGGTGTCGGAAAGCGCGCCACTCCGCTTCAAGGTCACTTGCCGTCGCTCGAAGGCTGCCTAGTCTTATTTTTCGCTTGCGTGCACGGCAAGCCTCCGCAGTTTGCACACTCCATCCTTAGAGTAGACCTTGTGCTGCTGCAAAGACTGCACGTCGTCCCGTCTGTCCAGACCACAGGTGCGGGATTGGTGGTGGGGGGGGGGGGGCGGTGGGAGAAGACACGCTACTCGCTATCTACCAGTAACTGCAGTGGTTAGCCGCAGTAGTTCCTCCCTTCCTGTCGTCCACACGTTTGCAGTGTTTCTACGCTCATATCTTGGACGAACACAACCACTCACTCCACTGCGTTCACAATTGTGGCTCATGTGTGGGTGACGTATCAGGCTTTCTGCCTAATGCTTCCACTTTGTATCACATACTGTTAAGTCTGGTATCATCTGTAAGGTAGCGTGTAGCGTCCATGATATAGGGTAAAGCACAAGGTATCCCCTTCATGCAGGGTATGCGTAGCATGAAGGGTAACATAGCTTGTGCTACGCTGCATGCCTTGATGTATATGAGGCTTATATTAGCAAAATAGGTGGTAAGACACAGCCCTGGCAGAGAGGACGATGTGTCGACCTTAAATCGGCACCTATTGTGCCGTATTCCGAGGGCGTAAGCAGCCTGTGGGAATGTGGGCAGGTCTATCTTGTGAACACTGACAGGCGGAGGGTATTCGATACAGTGGCTCACTCTGGAGAGTGTGTCTGGTGAACACTACGACAGGCGGGGAGGGGTATTCGGTTCAGTGTCTGGCTGTGTCGAGGCCTGTCTGGTGAACACTACGACAGGCGGGGGGAGGTATTCGGCTGTGTCTGGCTATGTCGAGGCCTGTCTGGTGAACATTACGACAGGCGGGGAGGGGTATTCGGCTCAGCGGCTGAAGGTCCAGTGGCTGAAGGACGGACGGGCCGCCTCCCTGTGGGCACGTCAATGCTCGGGACCGGCTGTCCGCGCGGCCACGTCGGCCGGCAGTGTAACCGTGCGGACACACCGCTACCGGGAGTGCGTCGGTTCGGACACGTGACTGTCTGGCCACACTGTCTGGTCACTGTCCGGCTACAGTGTCCGGTCACTGTCCGGCCATAGTGTCCGGTCACTGTCCGGCTAATGTCTGGTCACTGTCCGGCTACAGTGTCGGGTCACTGTCCGGCTACAGTGTCTGGTCACTGTCCGGCTACAGTGTCTGGTCACTGTCCGGCTACAGTGTCTGGTCACTGTCCGGCTACAGTGTCTGGTCACTGTCCGGCTACAGTGTCGGGTCACTGTCCGGTCACTGTCCGGCTACAGTGTCTGATCACTGTCCGGCTACAGTATCTGGTCACTGTCCAGCTACAGTGTCTGGTCACTGTCCGGCTACAGTATCTGGTCACTGTCCGGCTACAGTATCTGGTCACTGTCCGATGTCCGGCTACAGTGTCTGGTCACTGTCCGGCTACATGTCTGGTCACTGTCCGGCTACAGTGTCTGGTCACTGTCCGGCTACAGTGTCTGGTCACTGTCCGCCACAGTGTCCGGTCACTGTCCGGCTCAGTGTCTGGTCACTGTCCGGCCGTGTCTGTCCGGCACAGTGTCTGGTCCTGTCCCTTGCACTGTCCGGCTGCAGTGTCTGGTCACTGTCCGGCTACAGTGTCTGGTCACTGTCCGGCTACAGTGTCTGGTCACTGTCCGGCTACAGTGTCTGGTCACTGTCCGGCCAGTGTCTGGTCATGTCCGGCTACGGTGTCTGGTCACTGTCCGGCTACAGTATCTGGTCACTGTCCAGCTACAGTGTCTGGTCACTGTCCGGCTAATGTCTGGTCACTGTCCGGCTACAGTGTCCGGTCACTGTCCGGCCACTGCCCGACCGACGCGGACGATGGGGCTCCGCCGACCGGCCAGAGAAGCGGTGTTCAGCTTCCACAGCGGCTTCCTCTGGCTTCCGTTGGCGTCCGCTGGAGGCGGCGGCTCCTGTGGACGAGACACCGTCCGGCGGAGGTGCCGGGACCCGACCGTCTGGGCCGCGTGCGGCACATGGCGAGGACGTGAATCAGTCGGCGGCGGCGGCGGTCAGCTGCGGCAGGACGCTCTTCCCCGGACGAGCGTCCTGCTGACCGAGTGTAAACACGACAGCTCCCCGGGGAACGGGTGGTTCTGCTGACTGCCGGCTCTGCTGACTCGCCGGCCGGCTCTGCTGTGCAATCGCACCTGATACCGCCTTTAGCCACCTCGGTGGCTTGGTTGGTTAGAGCGCTGGCCTGCAGTGGTCTGCCCTGTCCAGGCAAGACAGGGTTCCGGTCGCTTCGGGCTCGAATGAGCAATTCTGGTCGAGGCGTTCTACCCCCACCCACCCCCCAGTCGCTTCAGGCGCTCGCATTTAGTCCCCGGCTTGTGAGGGCCAGCTGGCAGCTGGCCCGATAAGGCCGCGGCTGAGCTTCCGGGGCGACCGTGTTGGTGCAGTAACGGCACGTTAAAATTCTGCCGTTCAACCGGAATTCATGGATCTGGTGGTGGGGCCAGGGTCCACGCAACAAGGTCTGCTTGGCAATAGGACTATGGCCCGTAAAGCCACCCCAGCAAGAATTCGGACCAAATTTCTAGAATATGTTTTTCGGGGGAAAATTGGAAATGGACGTTGGTCGGGCCTGTCACTCGGCGTCTGCCTGGCAGTTCGTCACGGCGGACACGGGCGCTGCCACCGACGCATGCTCACACTCACACCGATAGGAGCCGGACGGCCCTTCGGCTTCTGCTTCTGCTGACACACGACTGGTGCCCAGCTTGATGAGCTCGTAGGTGGTTCGTGGCACGTTTGACCGCTGTGCTGTGTGAAGCGTTGCAACGTGAGGAGGTTCACGAAAGACGCTTGCTTCGTGTTGCGACCATCAGCCGCCGGCATTTCCCTCATCCAGGCTTTTTCGTATTCATCTAGGCATCTAGGTTTTTCGGCAGCCGACCAGCTGCTCAGACTGTTGACTGGGTCGCCCGCCCGGACCGCTCGCTGTTCTGCAAATAATCAGTTTGTTTGCGCCTGCACTGCTGCCTTTGCGTTGACTCCACGTGCAAAGTCGTTGGTAGCAGTGCTGGCATGTGTGTTAGCTCGTACCGTTATTGCTAATGGTACGGGCATGCGTGTTGGCTGGTGCCGTCGTTGGTAGCGTTACTGACACGTATGTTGGCTGGTACCGTTATTGGTAGCGGTACTACCACGTGCACTACCACGTGGTAGTGCCGTTACTGGTAGCGGTGCTGGCAGGTGTGGTGGCTGGTACCGTCACGGGTCGCGGTACTGGCACGTGTTGGGGCGGGAATGACCGAGTCGTTAGTGTGCCGAACTCTGGATGTAAATGTCCCGGGTTCGACCCTCGCACCGTTCGGACATGTGCCAATCCCGCGGCCCACCGACGGCGCCGATTAGCAATCGCGTAAAGTGCGTCTTGAATAAAACCCAACCATAGAAAGGCACGTGTGTTGGCTGGTACGTCTGTGGCGGCGCTGGAGATGCCGAACAGCGATGAAGGTGATCGGTACCGCTGCCGGTTAAAGTCCGTCGAGCTCCGATATATCTGAGCCAATTAATGCATGTTGGTTGTCCTCTCCACGCGTCCCAGATGAACACTGCTGACAAAAACCCAACGAAGAAGAATGTGATTAATGCGAAGTGGCGGCCCCTTCCCATCCAGCTGGGAAAGTGTTCTCTCTACACTTTGGAATGCTTAAATTCTACCGAAGACGGGTATCTCAAAACCATGTTTTGCAGTTGTTAAGTCTAACTTGTATGCTACTAATGCTGCCCCCCCCGAAAACACCAATGCGATAGCTTGAAACACTCATTGTGTTTGATCGTGGTGAAAATGGTATGAATTGTGGTGATCAATCTAGGCTTGCATGCTGTCTTGTCAGTTAGTTAGTTATTAGGGCTTTAGGGCGCATCGACTACATTGGTCACGTAGCGCCCATGCTGTCTTGTCGACTCAATAACGATTTATGTGCCTCCGCCCAAAAACTCAGTTAGTATTCAGTTCCCCTCCCTCAATTCTAACTCCTTTTACAAATGCACGCCGTTGGCCGAAGCCTGGGTCCATACGGGGTCCGGTCGTCACATAGCCGTCTATCTGCACCTGCACTGTCAGTGCCCACGGCCTCATGGAGGAAAGCGTCGGAACCGCTTTCCCCTAGTCGGAGGTGCCCTACCGGCTGACCTCTGTGGCTGCCGGCGGCCATGAGCTCCCATGACATTCTGAAGCACGTCGGGTACGTGTGGCAGCATACTGCGCAGCTTGTCGGCGCCTCCGGGACATTTTCGTCTCGGGAAATGCACACGCAGCACGCGGGGCGGAATTTTCCGGTATTGGCATTGCTAGGGCATGTGCGGTAGGAAGTTGGCGTGGCATTGCGTGTGCTGATGCACGGTTATTCATTGGCACGATTTGCACGGTGTCTTTCGCTTAATGTGTCGGCCGACGCCGACATTAAGTTTCAACCTGCATTACTTGACTTGGATCCCGAGCATGTCTGGCTTCTCAGGAGCAATGTTGTGGTATATAATTGGTGCAGTTGCTGGCGGACCACATCACCTGCTGAGTTGCTCTCTGTGTTAACTTTCAATCCTGTCGAGAATTTCAGCTTTCTCTCTCGAAGTAGCCCGCCGGCGGTGCTGTGCATATGCACGTGATTCAGAACTGGTTTTGTAGCTGGCTGGCCCTGGTGATGTCTTCTCATGCCGTGCTCAGTTTGGGTATAGTCATCCCACTTACCAGCCGGGGTGAGCCACAATGGCGCCAAGGTCGAGGAGCTCGGCTGCAGTCCGTGCTCCAGGACTGGCACAGCTCCAGGGTTAAAATATTGGTTTTTCGTTAGGTGTGAGATGTCGAAACGGGCACAGAAGGATGTTGAAATTTGCCATGGAAATAGTGTCAATTAAAGTGCTTTTGACGTATTATCAGACTCGACTTTGAGCTAATGGTGGAGGTACTTATGACTGTGCATTTGTCATTTACTTTGAGATTCATAATTTAGGAAAAGGGAGATAATTCAGGACAGGGAGAAAATTGCCTATGCTATAATTTTGCACCATACGACTTATCACAGTTAATCCCTTTACCCAAAATTACGTTGCGAAACGTCCGTGTGTCACTATTCCTTATTAGGAGCATTGACATGATACGTATAAGCGAGATACTGCTAGAAAGGAGACACGAAGACTTCATAAACACGCATCATGGAGCAAGATGTCGGTACTTCTTGGAGAAGGATGTCGATGGAGTGTCCAGAAAGCGGCATTTTCCACCCTATTTAACGAATAATTTATCACTGCACAGCTCTGTCAGGTCGCTCCGGCGATGGCCGGCTACAGGTAGTCTCAGTGGAAAGGAAGGGGAGCAGCTGCTCCTTCAAATATATTGAGATAGATTTGATTGATAACTTTGATTGTCGTGGCATGCTAAAAGATGGGTTGAAAATGTGCTAAAACCCATCGCCGAAGCCGAAGAGTTGGCGTTTCTTGTCACATGAGACGACTCCGGCGTTGGCCGCTGTTCTGCGACGCAGTGTGTGGCCCTGCCGCCCCTGGCGGCCCGGACACGTGATGTGGTCCCCCTGCTGATGAAGGGAGACGTGGCGCGATCGCTCGCCTAGTGGCGGAGCATGCTGCTCTGCCATTCGCCTGATGAAGGGAGACATGGCTCGGTCACTTCTGGTGAAGTGACACCTCGACACTCTGTTCCAAGTTGTTTCTCATGTTATTCTCATATGTTCTCAGATGAGCATCAATTGGAAATGAAGAACTTCTTTGAAACAAAACTTGAACTCAAGTAGATCAACTTGTATGTTGTATGTTCAGCTGTATTACACGTTAGCTCTGTGTAGTACAAGGCAGCAGTACTTGACACCACCTGAAGCTGAATACAAATATAGTTGGCTGCATTTTATGCATTAAGAATCTATATGACACAATGTGTATGATACTGTGAAAGGTAAAATAAGACATCAAATATATGTCTGAATAGTTTAATATTGTCTCGTCACACGTCGCTTTCCATCCAAATTTCCAGCTTTATATCAACTATTGCCATTCAAATGATGAAGGGGGACACGGGGCCCCGTCGCTCAGCTGATGGAGCGGGACATGTGACCCTCCCAGTCAGTTAATGACACGACTCGTGACCACATCACTCATCAGATGACAGACTCGTGACCCCGTCACTCACCATGTGTCAGACTCGTGACCCCGTCACTCACCATGTGTCAGACTCGTGACCCCGTTGCTCATCAGATGACAGATCTGTGACCCCGTCATTCATCAGATGTCAGACTCGTAGTCCTACCACAGACCAGTGAAATGTAAAAATTACCATGTGGCCTGGAAAGTCACAGTTAATGAATTGTGCTATTTCATCCTTGTTGTTTTTACCATTTTGTCACATGTGTGGGCGTCATGCACACGACTCTTAAAATGTGAAGTCCATACCACAGACCAGTGAGATTTTTTTTTTTTTTTTTTATTGGGGGTTTTTTTTTTTTTTTCTTTTTTTCTTTTTTCCCAACAAATTTTTTTCTTCTTCCCCAAAATTAATGGGGAAGTTATTTTATGACACTGTGACAGACTCGTGACGCTATCATTCGGAAAACTGCGCACACGGCCCTCCACTGCGCTGACTGAAGGTCGCGTGCTGGCTGCCCGGCTGACGCCGGTCGGCGCCCAGGCATCTCCCTGGCCGGCCGGTCTCTGTCGCTCCCATTGATTCTGGCAGGCAGACTGTGTGGCGCCGCGGGGCATCGATTTTATCTGGTGCAGGTGCGTCAGCGCCACCGCCTCTGGACCGGGGCCAAGGCCGTGGGACGTGGGCTGGACCGGCCCGCACCGCCCGCCGATGGCTAACGGGTGGACCGGGGCCAAGGCCGTGGGACGTGGGCTGGACCGGCCCGCACCGCCCGCCAATGGCTAACGGGTGGACCGGGGCCAAGGCCGTGGGACGTGGGCTGGACCGGCCCGCACCGCCCGCCAATGGCTAACGGGTGGACCGGGGCCAAGGCCGTGGGACGTGGGCTGGACCCGCGCCCGCACCGCCCGCCGATGGCTAACGTGGACCGGGCCCGTACCTGCCCGCCAATGCCGGGGCTGGACCGGCCAAGTGCCTGGCGGCTGGACCGGGGCCCTGGGCGTGGGAGGGCGCTGCATGGCCGATGTAGTCAATGCCCCCTAAACTCCAATAGCCAACCAGCCAAGGCTGTGGGACGTGGGCTGGATCCATCCACACTGGCCGGCAGTGGCCGGCGGCTGGCGATTCCATCAATCACTCAGTCGGTGGAGTCGAATAAAAAATACTGTGGCTGACGTTTCGCGACTTGTCCAGTGTCGGCTCCGCGACTTGTCCAGTGTCGGTTCCGCGACTTGTCCAGTGTCGGCTCCGCGACTTGTCCAGTGTCGGTTCCGCGACTTGTCCAGTGTCGGTTCCGCGACTTGTCCAGTGTCGGTTCCGCGACTTGTCCAGTGTCGGCTCCGCGACTTGTCCAGTGTCGGTTCCGCGACTTGTCCAGTGTCGGTTCCGCGACTTGTCCAGTGTCGGTTCCGCGACTTGTCCAGTGTCGGCTCCGCGACTTGTCCAGTGTCGGCTCCGCGACTTGTCCAGTGTCGGTCCGCGACTTGTCCGGTTCCGCGATTTTTGGCCGACTTGTCCAGTGTCGGTTCCGCGACTTGTCCAGTGTCGGTTCCGCGACTTGTCCAGTGTCGGTTCCGCGACTTGTCCAGTGTCGGTTCCGCGACTTGTCCGGTGTCGGTTCCGCGACTTGTCCAGTGTTGTCCGGTGTCGGCTCCGCGACTTGTCCAGTGTCGGCTCCGCGACTTGTCCAGTGTCGGCTCCGCGACTTGTCCAGTGTCGGCTCCGCGACTTGTCCAGTGTCGGCTCCGCGACTTGTTCAGTGTCGGCTCCGCGACTTGTCCGGTGTCGGCTCCGCGACTTGTCCAGTGTCGGTTCCGCGACTTGTCCAGTGTCGGTTCCGCGACTTGTCCAGTGTCGGTTCCGCGACTTGTCCAGTGTCGGTTCCGCGACTTGTCCAGTGTCGGTTCCGCGACTTGTCCAGTGTCGGTCCAGTCGCTTGTCCAGGGCGCTTGTCCAGTGTCTGATCCGCGACTTGTCCGGTGTCGGCTCCGCGACTTGTCCAGTGTCTGATCCGCGACTTGTCCGGTGTCGGTTCCGCGACTTGCTCGTGCACAGATGTTAGCCAGTCGGCAGATATACACTGGCCGGAGTTATGGACAGTGGTGGCATGGCCCGTGTTGGCCGCCCACTCCACCACTACCATGGCGATCATGGCTGTGGTCTGAAGGCTCTGCAGAGCGTCCGATGACTGTCACATGCGTCACATATTTTCATTGGTGGTTCACCCAATTTGTAGACGTTTCTTGACATTCCCATACGCTCACCATTTCTAGTTTACGGGAGCCCAGCTGGGTGATACAAAAAGTGAATTGATAGAATGTGATGCGAATGTCGCGTTATCCTCTCACAGGACACCTGTCTCTTCTGGCGCCGCATCCACAGTTGCCTGCAAAAGATGAATAGCCGCCTGCACTCCACTGCCATGTAGCGAGCAGAATCGCGGTCATTAAATGGTCAAGTCATCAAGTATTCCTTAATAAGGCCGAGGCTGTGTGAAGCCCATGATGGGAGGATGTTATAGGGCGATAAAATCACAGACCGAAGCACCCAAAGCAATGCTATTATGTCATCCGTTCCGAAGAAACTACTGACTCCGTTCTGTTCCCATGGCCAGTCATACCAGCATCACACTTGAAGGAAGATACTGAATCATCTGACATGCACTACTGCTACTGGCATACTTACACATTTATAAGCATGACCTAAGGCACCTACTACTCTATCCCACTCGATCCGTCCCAATTTCAGTTCCCCCATTGCACAACTTAAAGTACAAATGGGATTCTTAAAATGACATAATTTATCCACCAAATTGTTATATTCTGTTGTATACATTTTATATAGCGAGTGACTTGCATCACCAGGGAGCTGATCCATTAATCAACCTGGACTATAATTTAACCTGAATTGATGACCCTTACATAATTATACAAATTATGGAAGGTGCTGGAAATGGAAGAAGCAGAAAGGGTTGCTTAAATTGATTATGGATATTGGCTTAAATATTGGATTTGCTGTATGGCATAACTTAAAATAATGCAAAAAGACCCTGTCTGTGGAGAGGAAAGTTATACAAATCATGTCAGGAATTGTGTCGGACAATCCTCTAACTTAGATGACTCCAACACCAGTTGATCATGTTATCATAAATATGCCCGCAGTCGGTTATCCGTATCCTAAACACAGCACCGGCTTGCGTCAGGCATTCGACAGGTGAATATATGGCTGTGGGGGGTTGGTTATTGGCTTTACGACACATCGACCGTTAAGTCATGTGGCGTCGCCAATCTCTCACGCCGATTGGTCGCGGGCGAAGAGTAGCGACATGTGAGACTCGAACCCACGTTTCGATTGTGAGACGAGCAACTTACCCATATGCTACTCGTCCCCGGTTATGGCTGTGCAAAGTTGTTCAAAGTTATCTGCCCAGGTGTTGGCTGAAAATGGCAGCGCATGCGTCCGAGGCGCGACAGGCGGCTGGCGGCCGCGGCCGCGGACGCGGCGGACGGCGTCGCCGCCGCGCCAGTTCCCACATGGCGCGTGTTTCTCGGGCGCCGGGTCGGCCGCCGTGATCCGGCGGCGCTGCGGCTGGCTTTCTCGCCGGCCGCCCGCCCGCTGGATGCCCGCTGCACACGCCCGCTGCACGCCCGCTGTGAATGTATGCACGCCGCGCGCCGGCGCACGCGCGTGTTTATCAACAGGCGTCTGCTGGGCGGCCGCCGCTCGCGCGCACACATGATGGATTCTGTTTTCTCGGCGGCGTAAACGGCGCCGAAGGCGCGCCGTCGCGCCAAAAAAACGTCGCCCTGGCGGCCGGGGGCCGGCGCGTGTGCGTAGCTCGCGCGCTCCGTGTGGACTCTGCGCGCGTCGGGTACCGCGGACTGGTCTGTGTCGGGTACGGCGGACTGGTCTGTGTCGGGTACCACGGACTGGTCTGTGTCGGGTACGGCGGACTGGTCTGTGTCGGGTACGGCGGACTGGTCTGTGTCGGGTACGGCGGACTGGTCTGTGTCGGGTACCACGGAGTGGTCTGTGTCGGGTACCACGGACTGGTCTGTGTCTGGTTCCACGGAGTCGTCTGTGTCGGATACGGCGGACTGGTCTGTGTCGGGTACGGCGGACTGGTCTGTGTCGGGTACGGCGGACTGGTCTGTGTCGGGTACCGCGGACTGGTCTGTGTCGGGTACCACGGACTGGTCTGTGTCGGGTACCACGGATGGCTGGCGGGTAGGTCTGTGTCGGGTACGGCGGACTGGTCTGTGTCGGGTACGGCGGACTGGTCTGTGTCGGGTACCACGGAGTGGTCTGTGTCGGGTACGGCGGACTGGTCTGTGTCGGGTACGGCGGACTGGTCTGTGTCGGGTACGGCGGACTGGTCTGTGTCGGGTACCACGGACTGGTCTGTGTCGGGTACGGCGGACTGGTCTGTGTCGGGTACCACGGACTGGTCTGTGTCGGGTACCACGGACTGGTCTGTGTCGGGTACCACGGACTGGTCTGTGTCGGGTACGGCGGACTGGTCTGTGTCGGGTACGGCGGACTGGTCTGTGTCGGGTACGGCGGACTGGTCTGTGTCGGGTACCACGGACTGGTCTGTGTCGGGTACCACGGACTGGTCTGTGTCGGGTACGGCGGACTGGTCTGTGTCGGGTACCACGGACTGGTCTGTGTCGGGTACCACGGAGTGGTCTGTGTCGGGTACCACGGAGTGGTCTGTGTCGGGTACCACGGAGTGGTCTGTGTCGGGTACGGCGGACTGGTCTGTGTCGGGTACGGCGGACTGGTCTGTGTCGGGTACGGCGGACTGGTCTGTGTCGGGTACGGCGGACTGGTCTGTGTCGGGTACGGCGGACTGGTCTGTGTCGGGTACGACGGAGTGGTCTGTGTCGGGTACCGCGGACTGGTCTGTGCGGGTACGGCGGACTGGTCTGTGTCGGGTACCACGGACTGGTCTGTGTCGGGTACCACGGACTGGTCTGTGTCGGGTACCACGGAGTGGTCTGTGCCGGGCACGGCGGACTGGTCTGTGTCGGGTACCACGGACTGGTCTGTGTCGGGTACCACGGACTGGTCTGTGTCGGGTACGGCGGACTGGTCTGTGTCGGGTACCACGGACTGGTCTGTGTCGGGTACCACGGACTGGTCTGTGTCGGGTACACGGACTGGTCTGTGTCGGGTACGGCGGACTGGTCTGTGTCGGGTACGGCGGACTGGTCTGTGTCGGGTACCACGGAGGTCTGTGCGCCCGGGTGCGCGGGCTGGTCGTGTCGGGTACCACGGACTGGTCTGTGTCTGGTTCCACGGAGTGGTCTGTGTCGGGTACGGCGGACTGGTCTGTGTCGGGTACCACGGACTGGTCTGTGTCGGGTACGGCGGACTGGTCTGTGTCGGGTACGGCGGACTGGTCTGTGTCGGGTACGGCGGACTGGTCTGTGTCGGGTACGGCGGACTGGTCTGTGTCGGGTACGGCGGACTGGTCTGTGTCGGGTACCACGGACTGGTCTGTGTCGGGTACCACGGACTGGTCTGTGTCGGGTACGGCGGACTGGTCTGTGTCGGGTACGGCGGACTGGTCTGTGTCGGGTACCACGGAGTGGTCTGTGTCGGGTACCACGGACTGGTCTGTGTCGGGTACCACGGACTGGTCTGTGTCGGGTACCACGGACTGGTCTGTGTCGGGTACGGCGGACTGGTCTGACATGGTCCTGCTTGAGGGCATGGCGTGTCTCACGCTGTTGCAGTACCGGCTGTCAGTTTGTATCGGCAGTGCTGAGTTAAGTTATTAAGCTAAGTTATTTAGTTCAGTTGTTAAGTTAAGTTATTAAGTGGTGACGCGCATTTCCGAGCGCTCGTTAGGAGGGATTACGGACGTCTGGTATATTTACGGTGGCGCTGTGAATGTTGTGTGTCCGCCGCAGGAGGTGATGAAGCATAGGCGTTCTGTTCGGATTGCTCGGTGGGCTGGCTGGTGCTGTTCCCGGCTGGGTAGTGACGCTGCTCGCTGCATGCTTCACCACGCGCGGTGCAGGGGGCCTGGCTGGTGCTGTTCCCGGCTGGGTAGTGACGCTGCTCGCAGTCCGACATAACCGGCAGCCGGGAACAATTACCGACGTCGATCACAGCATTCTCTCTGAAGTACTTCCACTCCTTGTTCAGGACAGGTCTGCAGTGGCATTCCGGCGCCCGAGCGGCTAACCATCGCCACCTCGCACCGCAGCCGGCGCCCCCCCCCCCGCTGTTCCTGCGTGGCGGACTGGTGACGCGCTCGGCTTCTGTTCACCTTCAGTTCGGTCCCCGGAGCGGATGGCGCTCTGTATTCCTGGCTTGCCAGTGCAGTTTAATGAGGGTGTCGCGTCTGAGGTCAATGCTGCTCTGCGTGCGTGTTAGGACGCGCGCGCACTGTAGAGGTACGCCAAGGCAACGTGCCTGCCTGTCCTTACGACCTGTGGCCGGTTACGACAGGAATTCGACTGCTCTGCGCTTTTAGCATCTGACTTCGCCAGTTCCGGAGCCTGCAGGCGCCTAATACTGGAAGTATGCCAAGTTGGAAAAGAAGCCGCCATGCTTGGGTGATGGTCAACTTTCTACCAGCTTCTCCTTCTGCTTACACCTTCCTTTGCCTATAAATTTATGTTACTACTTCAAGGTTGATTGCATATCAACTCGAAAATGATTGGGAGAGTTCCTTCGAGGTTTGGGAGACTAACGTCAGTGGGTTTGCAGAGCAATTTCTTGAGGAGGCCTGAAGTCTCACGGTCGACCACTTCGTGATCAAGAGCCGAATAATTTATAGAGGGAAAATGCTTCGATTTCACTACTGGGTGCGAGCGATTTGTGGGGTGCTGGAAGTGGACCAGTTCTCCAATCGTCCTTGATGTCGTCAGAGCTGACGATATCAAAGACGATTGGAGGTGCTGACCCGAATGATATTTTTTTTTTTTTTTTCTATTCTATTGCCATTCTAAGATTTGGCAATAGTGGTGGGTTCGAACCACCTCCCACGTAAAAAAAGACGCACAGAATTGGTGCACTTCCATCATCTGTTACAGTACAGCTCTGGAACAATGTTCGGCCTCGTCCACTAACTTATCTTATGTACAACTCCGGCAAACCCCATTCTGCACTTATTCCTCCCTTCGTTCCCATTCCAATTTTTTTGTAGTTTCTTTTTTCATTAATATGCTATTTCAGCCATTCCTATTGTCTAATAAATCAGGAATGTGCTTTTGTTGGTGTACAGATATATGCATGGTGTATTAAATGATGCGTGCGTGTATTATAAAATACGTGTGTGTAATTATTTCATTTTATGTTGCCTTCATGGTAAGGTATGTATTTTAGCCGGGAATTTGCCGTAAGATTTTCTCCACCATTTGTAGACTACCATGCTAGGGATATCTTGATGGTTGGGTGGGGTGCTGTAGTTCCCTGTGGAGATACAGATATCCGTTTATGGTTGATTGACAACCCTCGGGTAATTTCGTCGGACCAAGTGCTAGCTAAGGGTAGAGCGTTTGATAGCAATTTGAGTATTCTATGCTTGTGATGTTTTGAATCAGCATATTTTACTTCGGTCGTGAATTTTACAGCCCCACCGTGGCACCAGCTGGAGAAAGTTAAGTATATACTTGCTGGTTTTAGAACCCGGGCCCACACCGCTTAGATGGCGAACAAAGGAAACCAACAGATCGAGGCAAAAAGAGTGTGTGGACACATTTGGACAAGTGGTTCAATCAAGGCGAGATTAGAGTGCTCCATTGGCTGCTAGGGCTCAGAGTTGTCTAATCTCAGCGGTACCGCACGTGCGTGCGTGCGTGCTCGTGCTGCACTCCAAGTGGGCTCTTCCGGCGGACGATTGTGCAACGGCCGCCATCGTCGATCCGATTATATTCGGACGGAGACGGGACCCCACAAGCGCGTGCACGCGTTAGCGCCGCCAACAGCTGGCGTTGCGTGCCTGCTCCGCCTCCTCTGAGAGGGAGGAACAAAGAGAGAGAGAGAGAGAGAGAGAGAGAGAGAGAGAGAGAGAGAGAGAGAAGAAAAAGAAAAGAAGACAGACAGACAGACAGACAGACAGACAGACAGACAGACAGACAGACAGACAGACAGACAGACAGACAGACAGACAGACAGACAGGCAGGCAGGCAGGCAGGCAGGCAGGCAGACAGACAGACAGACAGACAGACAGACAGACAGACAGACAGACAGACAGACAGATAGGGGGATAGAGATACAAGAAAGAGAGGGACTGGGGAGCATAAAGAGAGTCAGGAAGGAGCGCAAACAGACATAGTGGTGATAGGGAGTGAGGGAGAAAAATTGTGGGAGACCGTTTCGTGTGGAGCTGCCGCGGCATACGGAGCCCGCTCGCGCCCACGCCAAAACCCCACCTTCACCCTACTGGAGTGCTCGCGGCGTTCCCCTGGCTGTGGCACGCGACGGCTGACGCCCTGTCCGGGGGTCACGCGCCGGGTCACTGTCGCGGCTGGGGTCGGCCGGGTCAGTCGGCGCCTGTGCGAGGGAAGGCGGCGCCGGCTGCCGGTGCCGGTGCTGGCGAAAGCCGCGCCGTCTCCGTGAAAGTGGCCGTGATTGTGGGCGACCCCGCGAGGTCGCCCGACGGCTCGGGGTCGACTGTCGACTTGACCCGGCGAGGTCGCGCGACGGCTCGGGGTCGACTGTCGACCTGACCCGGCGAGGTCGCGCGACGGCTCGGGGTCGGCTGTCGACCTGACCCGGCGCGAAGCCGGACGCTCGTGCCGACGGAGCTGTCTCGGGGAGATGTATCATAGCCTACACAGCTAGTAACCTCTACAGCTCACAACCTCCACTGATACGCCGTCTCGGGGACTCCGGGGTGACGAGCCGCTGATCCGTGTCCGGAACTGTCCTGTTAGATTGTAACCGTTACCACGCGCATGTTCTATGCCTTCGGCTATATTGCCTTCAGTTGGGTCAGGCGGTTTCTGTCCATGTCAGTTGGGTCATCCGGGTGAAACGGTCTGTATTTACAGTGAACTTGAAGCCTGTGAAGAATACAAAGCGAAAGACGAAATCTGATCAGAGCTGACTTGGGCACTGTGTGACCGATTCAACCTCTGCCCCCGCCCCGAATCCCAATGGCTAACCCAGGCGTAGACACGCACATACGCCATGTGATCACAAAGAGCGAACCCAATTGTGACTTGGCGTCATCGCGTGCGTAGCGCGCACACGCGATGGCGCGAATTTGATGAATCTAGTGAATCTAGTAGAAAGCGACCTGTCAACGCCAGATGAAGCTCGCTTTCCTAGATTCACAGGTATCTATCTACTAGGACATGACCTGTGATTTCAGACGAAGCTCGATTCCCTAGCCTGGTCTGTATCTTCTTGGAAATGGCCTGTCAACGCCATAAGAGGCTCGCTTCCTTAGCCTTGTTTGCATCTCCTGCGAAATGAACTCGGCGCCACATGAAGCATGTTTCCTGTTCTATTTTGCACTTATTTGTATGCAGAAGCGAATCAAGAGCATTGCTATTTAGCGAACATATTTTTTTGGTCGCTGAATACTAAGCACCCGTGTTTCCAACATTTGCCACATTCGCCCTTGCCACGTGCCGTCGGCACTGCCTGGCAGACAGATGGGCGAGTTTTGTCCCTCCAGCTCCTATCAGCGGCGGCGGCGGCGGGACTGGCCCGGGAAGTGGTCGGTGGCGCTTCCTCGCCGTGAGTCACGCCTGTGGCCGTGTGGGGACGGGCGTGAGGGGACGGGCGTGAGGCAGTGTCCGGCCGTGAGGGGACGGCCGTGAGGGGACGGCGCCCGGCAGTGATGACTCAGCTGGTGATGGCCAGGGCGGTGTCGCGTCTGGTGACCGCGGGCGGCCGGCAGTGTTGACCTCAGCTGTCGGTGATGGCCAGGGCTGGTGGTCGCCGCGTCTGGTGACCGGCGGTGCCCGGCAGTGATGACCTCAGCTGTCGGTGATGGCCCAAGGGCTGGTGGTCGCCGTGTCTGGTGACCGGGGCGGCGCCCGGCAGTGATGACCTCAGCTGTCGGTGATGGCCTGAGGGCTGGTGGTCGCCGTGTCTGGTGACCGCGGGCGGCGCCCGGTAGTGATGACCTCGGATGTTGGTGATGGCCCGAGGGCTGGTGGTCGCCGTGTCTGGTGACCGCGGCGGCGCCAGGCTGCGCTGTCTGGGTGTGCTGAAGAATATTTGAAGAAATCTTCACATGTTGGAGATGACGGCGCCAAATAAAACGGAGGAAAGTGAAAAATGTGTTCAGGATCGACGAATTTACTTGTTAAAAAAAATGACTGATCACTGAACAGAAAATCCTACCCCAACTACCCCAGTAAGTATGTTAAAGTAAAGCCGGACTGTTAGGATCGGCTCCCTACGAGGAGAAAAGATAGACTTGCAATATTCCGAACACTCGACACTACACCTATAGGCAGTGTCCTGTAGTTTATTTTTCCGATGGTTGACGGTAGCAGGCGACTACATCAAAACTCCGATGACGTCGAAGCAATTTGACGTCATGATAGGAAGAAGTGCGGGCAAAGGCCGATGCCAACATACGGCCACCGCACCAGCGGACAAACTTGTGACGCCACGGCTACCAAGAACGTCGGTAAAAACGTCACAGTTGCAGCAGTTGTATGTCGTGAAATTCCTGCAAGTCTATTCAGGAAGTCAAATCTGTGCTCGCAGGAGGTCGGTGGCGGTTTGTCCCGCCGGGCGGCGGACCTTGCACCGGGCCGGCCGGCAGGGGCCCGCCTGCCCCCCCCCACTCCTCCCACCCCTCAGGCTGGACACGATTGAGTCGATCCGTGATGGTTCGCTGTCACATGACGCGTCGCGCGGCGCAGTGCACGGCTGCAGGACTGCCGGTGATAGCGACACCGGCGCCGTACCTTCCGGCTGTCGGTGACAGTGACACCAGTACTGCAGCTCTCGGCTGGGGGACTGACGGTGACAGCGACACCAGTACTGCAGCTCTCGGCTGGAGGACTGCCGGTGACAGCGACACTGGCGCCCTGGCTTCCGGCCGCAGGTGGGCGCCCCGCAGCCCCCCCGCTGCCGGTGTGGCCGGTGGTAGCCTGAGGCGAGCGGGCCGCTGTTGGACGAGATGTCACGTGGTCATGCGATTGGCGCGCGGCGACGTCTCGTCGGACTGTTGGTCGTACGATTGTGGGTTCGCACCGATGGCATTACCGAGTCCGCCCGCGACCGATGGGCGTGAGAGGTTGGAGACGCTATATGACCTGGCGGTGTAATGCGTCGTAAAGTGGCCCAGTGTTTTTCTTCGGTGAGGGGAGCAGCATTCGGCCTTCAGTTGGGCCGCCTTCCATGGGATTCGCGCCGGCAGTTTATGATGTAGTGGGCCATCTTGTTTATAAGGGCACTGTTTAATATCTTGTGTTGAGGCGCAGTTGTTGATGTATTTTATCTTATTGGTTAGATCAATGCCAGACAATATTTACTTTCTGATTCTATATTGTAGTGATGCACATTATATGTAGGATTGCCTTGCATTGGGGGCGAGTAGTCTAGGTTAGGTTAGGTGCCAGTCTCACAGTCGAAAGATTGTGGGTTCGAGTCTCACCTGTCGCTACTCCTCGCCCGCGACCGATCGGCGTGAGAGATTGGCGACGCTACATGACTCAATGGTCAACGCGTCGTAAAAAAAAACAATAACCACCACCTCGCATGGAAAATACATCTTCAAATAAAGAATAAAACTAGCGAAGTGTACTGAAACCCGACTTTTAATACCACGTCTTGTATGTGAACCGCGAGCGTATACATCTGCAATGGGCTGCGTTTAATGACATTGGCGTGTCATCAATTGCGGGTAAAAGGATAATAAATGGCCAGTAATATGGTGACGAATGGCGAATATTATGATGATCAGTGACAACTAGTAGGATAGTGATTGACGTGTACAAGGATAGTGAATGACTAGTAATGTGGTAATGAATGGCGAGTAATTTGATAATGAGTGGCGAGTAATATGACAATGAATGGTGTGCAACATAATAATGAATGACGAGTAATACGGGAACAAATGGCGAAAGATTGGCACATGAATGGCGAGTAATTTATCACCTAACTTTTATATATGACTATATAAACTATATAAAGCGATGACAACAAAAACATTGGTCCAGTCCTAAGAAGGGCAACAGTCGCCGATGTTCTACAGAACACGTTCGGTGGTGCGCCCTGCCGTGCCTCAACAATGACGTTCGAGTGGATGTTTGGCTCTGGTGCGGAGCGTGTACTATGGACTTGGATGGGCGTTCTCAGCTCAGATTCCTGGCCACCGGGCACCGTGCGCAGGCAGGCAGGTGCGGTGACCGGTGGCTGGTGGCCGGTGGCCGGTGGCCGGTGGCCTGGCTGACAGGTGACAGGTGACAGGTGACAGGTGGCCGGTGGCCGGTGGCCGGTGGCCGGTGACCGGTGACCGGTGACCGGTGGCCGGTAACCCTGGTACCGCCAGTCGGCAGCCGTCTGCCCACCACCCCCACCTCACCCCACCCCAGCCTGCCCAGTGCAGGTGCTGGTCGTGCAACTATCGCGGACCAGGTGACGCAGCCGACTTCCTGTGCGGCAACGTTTGACCGAGAATGTTGACAGATTGGAGGCCGAGCTGGCGTCGCGCTGCTTCCGGCCGACTGAATATCTTGGGCGATATCGAGCCGGCCGGGCGTCGTGCAAAACCGGGCGCAAATGCACAGTCGCTGTGGTTGTGAGCATCGTTGTGCGTCATGGTGCACTGTCGTTGTGGCTGTGTGTGCACGGTGACCCAGAGTGCACGACGCCACTGGCTGGTCGCCTGCGACGTGTCTGCGTCTGTGACGTGTCAGCAGTGGTGGGCAGTGACGCGCTGAGTTGTACGCTCGCTGCGTGCGTCCTGCACTTCCGACCCTGCGGTCGAATGTGGCGGCCGAGTCCGGCTGTGTCGGGGTCCGGGCGGCTGAAGCCTGCGTCCCAGGCCACGAATAGCCCGGGTGGCTGAAGCCTGCGTCCCAGGCCACGGGTAGCCCGGGCGGCTGAAGCCTGCGTCCCAGGCCACGGGTAGCCCGGGCGGCTGAAGCCTGCGTCCCAGGCCACGAACAGTCCGGGTGGCTGAAGCCTGCGTCCAAGGCCACGAACAGCCCGGGAATGGTTGTCTCCACCGCCGGAGTGACTTACGCTGGTGGTTCATGGTTACCGTTGGTGGTTGGTTGGTCGTTGGCGGTTACAGGTTGGTTATGGTTACCATGGTTACAGTTGGCGGTCACAGGTTGGTTTCACCTCCGGCCAGGGTTATCGCCGCGACGAATAAGTTTCCCCGATCAGAAGCTATTCCCACTTGGAATAGCTTCTGATCATATGTCTTGGCTCAATTGTCGCTTACGTCACTGCCAGTCCATCTTGGTGCTGGTCTGAATCTGCCCTGAGGTCAACCGACCTGATGTGACCTATGACTAACCTTACGTGTGAGCTGATGTAACCTGATGTGATGTCACGTGGTAAGTATGCTTGTGTCTGTCCCTGTACATGGTGAGGTCGCGGACCCCTGGGAGGACATGAGAAGGGCCGATTAGGCGGGACCACGCTGAAGGCCGTCTTCAAAAGGAAAATCGCATCGAGTTGTGCAATTGCACACAGATGGTATGACCTAACAACACGTGTACACCTTTTGGCCCAGACCGGGGTTCTCGAGCTGCGTTGACGTAGTGACCTGACTCGTGCCGTCTGGTGTGATGTTGCTGTGCGTCGTGGTGACCCTTCACTTGACTCTGAGTCACGGGACGGGTCGGACTGTCAGACGGATGGGGCACCCTCGAGCCGGCCCCAGTCGTCGCCAGAACAGGTCTGGAAATGTGGCAACTGGCGACTGGTCCGCCACGTGTTTCTGACGTCACCGCCACCGCCTGGCTGTGCACCGGTCGGTGTTGACCGCTTTGGATGGCAGGCCGGGATCCAGGAATTTTCACCGGGACACTCGTCTGGGGGCGCTACTGCGAATGTCACTGGAAGGGCGCCTTCGGCTGAAAATGGTCCGTTGAGCCAGCGGATGATTAGGCGCACTCGAGCATACTGAGGATCCGTCTTTTCTTCTCGTTGGTTGGTTATTGGTTTTACGACACAGCGACCGTTAAGTCATGTAGCGTAGCCAATCTCTCACGCCGATTGGTCGCGGGCAAAGAGTAGCGACAGGTGAGACTCGAACCCACAACCTTTCGACTGTGAGACGAGCAACTTACCGTCTTTTCTTCTCAAGTCGATCTTCAGTGCGAGGCGCCTTTTGGCTGAAAAATGCATCAAATTGGGAGGGATGGAGTGGGGCGGGGGTGCACTCAGGCTAGGCGCCTTTTCCTGGCCAAATGGGTGCCACATTTGCATGAGGGGGCACGTTCCCCAGTGCCCGACCCTGGTCAGCGTGTCCGAGTTCATGAAGATTTAGATTTAAATTTGGTATGGGATTTAAGAAGAACATTTCGATGCTGCCTAGCAGACAACTGCAAATCATCGTCATTATTAACACGGTTAGCCAGGGTAGGGGTGGCTGAGTGGTTAAGGTGGCGGGCTCTGGGTACCAAAGGTCCCGGGTTCGACACCAGCGCCTCCCGATCCCGCAGCCCACCGGCGAAACGGTGTGGGCGGCACCATTAGCCGTGAATGTGCAGAAGGTGCGTCGTGAACCACCCAATAAACAAACAATAGGCACACGCTTACCCTGCATGCACCTCTCAGACTTCAGAAGGCGAAGACAGTCATCAGGCTGATCTCATGCCACGAATCCGAGCGAACATGGATTCAGAATTCAACAAGGATTTTATACTCTCAGTATACTATGGAAATATCGCTAAATTTATAAATTTCTACATGTAGCTATTTTTACTGGTAAGCCTCATTTCCCTTCTGTCTTCTCGGATTCAGACAAGCTGTGGCGTAGATGAGCTGCGTCCGAGTAAGACCAAGGCCGACACCGACGTCGCCTCCCCTGACCTACGTGGTGGTAGGCTGGTGTCCGAGGTGCTGGGCTGTTAAACTGACATGTTGTGTTGCTTTTTTCCATGCTTGTACTCTGTTGTACACCTTGTACCCCTGTGATAATATTGCCAATTTCACACCCGTGATAATATTGCCCACAATTGTTCTTTCCCACCAAAACACCAAAAAACAAAACAACAACATCGCGCATCACCTTCAGGACATCCCGTTTTCTGGCCTCGTCACGCAGCGATAGCGATCTTCAGTGGATCCGCCCCAATCACGCTCGTGTCAGTGTAAACACTCGACCTGCAGCGAGTCCGGTGGGGTGCCGACGTCTGTTGCGCCACCGGAAATAATCAAACGTGATCGATGTACGCTGCTCCGATCGACAGCCATGAATAAATAAACACGGTGTCCGCGGCGGCGGTGTTGCGCATCGCGTACCTCAGGGTGGGCCGTCTGATCTGTGTCTTCTGACGCGCCGCGTACCTCAGGGTGGGCCGTCTGTTCTCGGCGGTCAGTGTCAGCTGACCCGCCGCGTACCTCAGGGTGGGCCGTCTGATCTCGGCGGTCAGTGTCAGCTGACTCGCCTCGTGCCCCAGGGTGGGCCGTCTGATCTGTGTCTTCTGACGCGCCGCGTACCTCAGGGTGGGCCGTCTGATCTGTGTCTTCTGACGCGCCGCGTGCCTCAGGGTGGGCCGTCTGATCTGTGTCTTCTGACGCGCCGCGTGCCTCAGGGTGGGCCGTCTGATCTGTGTCTTCTGACGCGCCGCGTGCCTCAGGGTGGGCCGTCTGATCTGTGTCTTCTGACGCGCCGCGTACCTCAGGGTGGGCCGTCTGATCTGTGTCTTCTGACGCGCCGCGTACCTCAGGGTGGGCCGTCTGATCTGTGTCTTCTGACGCGCCGCGTGCCTCAGGGTGGGCCGTCTGATCTGTGTCTTCTGACCCGCCTCGTACCTCAGGGTGGGCCGTCTGATCTGTGTCTTCTGACCGCCGCGTACCTCAGGGTGGGCCGTCTGATCTGTGTCTTCTGACGCGCCGCGTGCCTCAGGGTGGGCCGTCTGATCTGTGTCTTCTGACGCGCCGCGTGCCTCAGGGTGGGCCGTCTGATCTGTGTCTTCTGACGCGCCGCGTGCCTCAGGGTGGGCCGTCTGATCTCGGCGGTCAGTGTCAGCTGACCCGCCGCGTACCTCAGGGTGGGCCGTCTGATCTGTGTCTTCTGACGCGCCGCGTACCTCAGGGTGGGCCGTCTGTTCTCGGCGGTCAGTGTCAGCTGACCCGCCTCGTGCCTCAGGGTGGGCCGTCTGTTCTCGGCGGTCAGTGTCAGCTGACCCGCCGCGTACCTCAGGGTGGGCCGTCTGTTCTCGGCGGTCAGTGTCAGCTGACCCGCCTCGTGCCCCAGGGTGGGCCGTCTGTTCTCGGCGGTCAGTGTCAGCTGACCCGCCTCGTACCTCAGGGTGGGCCGTCTGATCTCGGCGGTCAGTGTCAGCTGACCCGCCGGCCCCAGGGTGGCCGTCTGGCGTGCCGCCGTACCTCAGGGTGGGCTGATTCGCGGTCACGCGCCGCGTACCTCAGGGTGGGCCGTCTGTTCTCGGCGGTCAGTGTCAGCTGACTCGCCTCGTGCCCCAGGGTGGGCCGTCTGTTCTCGGCGGTCAGTGTCAGCTGACGCGCCGCTGCTTCCGGTCGCCCGCATCCGTTCGCGGCCGAAGATATGCACTCGTCTGCTGATGTCGGCTGGTGCTGGCAGCTGATGTCGGCTGGTGCCAGCAGCTGATGTCGGCTGGTGCCAGCAGCTGATGTCGGCTGGTGCCAGCAGCTGATGTCGGCTGGTGCTGGCAGCTTATGTCGGCTGGTGATTTCGGCTGCTGTTGGCAGCTAGCGAGTTGGACCTGCTCGAAGCATGTCATTTGCAGCCTTCCACAGCGTCAGTTGTTGACAATGTCCTTGTGGTGTGGATGGCATTTGACATGTCAGTTACAACATGTTACAATGTCAGTCGTTGACAATGTTCTTGGGGTGTTGGGTGATATTTGACATGTAAGTTACATGTTACGACGTCAGTTGTTGCTAATGTCCTTGTGTTGTTTGGTGACATTTGACATTCTTTTTTTGATGCCGCACGGACATAGGTATGCTCCACGCCATTCTTCCTCCTGACGTTCCCGTCGCGCCGAAAGTATACCTCCTTTTTCCCGATTTAACTATGTTTGCCGACATTGCAGTGTTCAGCCATTGGAAGCATGTGTCCATGCTCATCTTTAGGTATGTCTGTGTGTGTCCCGGCCCGCCCGTATCCCGTATAAGGCGCCGTGTTCAGCTCTGCGCATGACCTTCGGACGTTGACGAGTCGGGTAGAACACGATGCCGGTGCCCGGGTGACCTCAGTAGGTCATGGTCTGCGGTGTGACCTGCGTGAAGACGCGCTGACCCGCTTCCTGTTAGTCGGCTGCGGGTGCCTCTCGGACCGTTGCGGGATGCCGGCAGGCGGTGCGGTGCGGTGTCCTTTTTGCCGTCTCTCTGCCACATCGCTTCTCCGAACACTGCGGCCTCCACGGCCGCATATGGTCCGCCGTATCCTTGGCCGCATGGAGGCGAGGCGAACTTGTGACTGCACGTGATCGCGGGGCGGACCAGTGGCGGCACGTGATGGTGGCTGCACGTGATCGCCGGGTAGATCCGCTACGCGACGCGTGATTCATTCACTCGACATGTGGTCGGCTCGTCGCACTGGGCCTCTGGGGGTAGCCTGAGCGCAGGTGCCCCCCGGGTGTCCGAGACATAGCTCTCTCCTCTTCCTTTTCCTCCTCTTCCTTTTCCCCCTCTACCTCTATCTCTGGATTTTCCTCTGTCTCTGTCTCTGTCTCTGTCTCTGTCTCTGTCTCTGTCTTCTCTGTCTCTGTCTCTGTCTCTGTCTCTGTCTCTGTCTCTGTCTCTGTCTCTGTCTCTGTCTCTGTCTCTGTCTCTGTCTCTGTCTCTGTCTCTGTCTCTGTCTCTGTCTCTGTCTCTGTCTCTGTCTCTGTCTCTGTCTCTGTCTCTGTCTCTGTCTCTGTCTCTGTCTCTGTCTCTGTCTCTGTCTCTGTCTCTGTCTCTCTCTCTCTCTCTCTCTCTCTCTCTCTCTCTCTCTCTCTCTCTCTCTCTCTCTCTCTCTCTCTCTCTCTCTCTCTCTCTCTCTCTCTCTCGCTGATGACTGCCGTCGCACGGCCCACATTCATCACTAGACGCCACTGCCCGTCTGCGAGAGGCCTGCAGAGAAGTTTTCCGGGACGGCTTTACTCGGACTCGCGCAGAATGAGCGCCTCAGGGCATACAGAGGTCATCACTGTGACCGGTGCTGTCCCCCAACTGGGGAGTAGATGCTCGAGGTGCGGAGCGGCGTTGGCAGGCGCGGATCGAAGGAGGCTGCGTCTCATTGTGACGCAGGGGACACTGTGATCGCTGTGCCGGCGACGGCCGGTCGCGGCCCGGACCGAGCACCAGCGGCTCACGGGGGAGTTACGGCGCGTGTCGGGTCGACAGCTCCGGCTCAACTTCGGGAGAACTGTTTCGCTTTTTATCGGATGTTGACTTCAGAACGATGGGGACGAGTGGCCTAGGGGTAAGTTGCTCGTCTTACAACCGAAAGGTTGTGGGTTTGAGTCTCACCTGTCGCTACTCTTCGCCCGCGACCAATCGACGTGAGAGATTGGCGACGCTATATGACTCAACGGTCAATGTGTCGTTAAAAAAACAATAGCCAACTTCAGAACGATTTACACACCTCACTGACATGTAGCACTATACGCTCTGAAGCGTGACATGTCACTGAAACTGATCTTCGCTTGCTCTTGCTGTTTCACTGTTTCACTGATGTTGCTCCCGTTTCACTGTTTCATTGATGTTTGCTTGCGCTTGCTCTTTCTGTTTCACTGTTTCACCGATGCTATCTGCCCGTATTCCGAATGTTCGTGTACTTCTGTTGGCACTAATCACCCAACTGCCAAGCTGTCAATCTAACATTGTTATGGGCGCTGTATGACCGGAGCCGTCGATGCGCCCCTGAGCCCAAATAACCAGCCAGCAGGTCCGGCCCGTCACATGTGTGGACTGTGCGGTGATTGGACTCACTTGTGCGTCTGGCCGCCGCCAGTGTGAGTCACAGTTGGGCAGCGGCTTAATCGGTGCTCAGATGTCTCCAGCTCGGTGGCCGGGTACACTAATTATGCTAACGCAAATGTCGGTTGGATTACACTGGCAAGCCGGGGATGAGTATTGTAGGGGTAAGTTGTCCGTCTCTCAATCGAAAAATTGTTGGTTCGAGCCTCACCTGTAGCTACTCTTCGCCCAAGACAAATCGGCGTGAGTGATTGACGACGCTGCGTAACCCAACGGTCGACGTGTCACAGAGCCAATGACCACCCATGATTTTTTAATTTAAGAAAACCCCATAAAACCCAAACTCCAAAAAACATCAAACCAATAACCACTGGCAAGCCGACGGCGGCAACAGCACCGAAAAGTGTACTGGTTTAGGCAGATACCTGCCGAGGGTTGTGCCAGTGTACGCTTCAGTGCCGGTGTGCCGTGGTCTTCACCCCTGGCAGGGCGCAGGTCACGGTCTGCACCCTGCCAGAGGTACGTGATCCACGTACCTCTGCACCTCTGGCAGGGCGCAGATCACGGTCTGCACCCTGCCAGAGCAAACGTTGTGTAGTACATGTGAGCTTGCGTCCAGTACGTTGTCCTATATATACATGTTTCACGAACGGGAGTGATGAGGGAGCTTTCCATATATCTCCAGGAGCTTCAGCCCCCCCCCCCCTGATGAGTTTCTCCCGACTATTACTTCCATGGGAGCACACTAAATAAGATCAACTTTAAAACCGCTCTAAAACGTTGAAGCCTCTAATCATCTCGGGAAGCAGTCATCGCTGTTCACGAGGTGTGACGGAGGTTCCACCCCATGCAGTTCTCGTCGCTTCTGATGTTCGGTTGGCCTGCCACCAAAGGCCTTGTGCTGTCATATGCGCGTGTGGCTGTCGGCGCCTTCGAGCGTGATAGCCCGACGCTGCACGAGCCCCCGGCAGGAATCGATCCCGACTTCACGGCGCCGCTGAGTCAGGGCACCTCCCAGTGCGGGGTCGTCGGCCTGACCTGCCGACGGTGTACCCCCGTGACTCACCGGGGGAAAGGCGTCAGTACCCACAAACTACTGTTGGTCGGCGAGGAGTGGTGGTGAGGGCAAGGTAACTTCCGGGGGAATTTCCGCCACCGGACCGAACTTGTGATGCGCCACAGACCCTGCGCGGACTGCTGCACGCGCCACTCTCGGGCAGTTCCCCCTGCTGAGGTGCCCCGCCGCCCCCCCGCAGTTTGCGAGGTGCCCAGACCCTGCGCGGCCTGCTGCACGCGCCACTCTCGGCAGTCCCCTTGCTGAGGTCCCCCCCCCCCGGCATTGACTTTGTGGCGGCGTGCTGGCCGTTGCAGCCACAGCAGGGGTGCGAGGCTATTTCTGGGCCGGGCCGGTCCGGAGCCGACGGCTGGCCCGGCCGACCGGACACCGGCTGGAGAGCAATCAGCGCCGCCGGCGCCCGCAGCCGGCCTACCAGCGTGTGCCAAAAAGGTGTTAGAATGTGCCATAGCTGGCCTACTAGCGTATCCCAAAAGCCTACTAGCGTGTGCTGGAATGTGGTCGATCTCTCAGCTTGCTTTACTCTTTGCGGCCCGTCATTAGCGGTTATGTGTTTTTGTCTGGATTGCTGTCGCGGAAGCTGTGGCCTGCGTGCGCTGTTTCGTGAGGCTGAGGCGGATTTACGGCCGGGCGGCCGTTTCGGGAGCCTGGTCACGTGCCGGCAGCTGTTTGTGAAGCTGCCGGTCGCCAGCCCGGCCGCGCGGTGGCGACTCACGGCCGGCTGGTGTAGAATGCCACCGTACGCCAGTTACAGACCAATGGTGCCGTGGGCCGTCGCCCGGCTGCCTCGCTCTCGCGGCACGTGGAGCTGTGAAAATGTCCCATCTGTGCTGGTGCGTGCGACTGCCAGTCGTTCGGCAAACAGGTGTACCGACGCGTTGCTTGGTCGCCTCCTGACCTGTTGACCGTGACCCTGGCGGCTGTGACGTGGTCGGCTGTGGACCTGACGGCTGTGACGTGGTCGGCTGTGGCCCTGATGCTGTGACGTGGTCAGCTGTGGCCTGGCGCTGTGACGTGGTCAGCTGTGGGCGGCTGTGACGTGGTCAGCTGTGGTCCTGGCGCTGTTCGCTGTGGCCCTGGCGGCTGTGACGTGGTCGGCTGTGGCCCTGGCGGCTGTGACGTGGTCAGCTGTGACCCTGGCGGCTGTGACGTGGTCGGCTGTGGCCCTGACGGCTGTGACGTGGTCGGCTGTGGCCCTGACGGCTGTGACGTGGTCAGCTGTGACCCTGGCGGCTGTGACGTGGTCGGCTGTGGCCCTGGCGGCTGTGACGTGGTCAGCGCTGTGACGTAGTCGCTGTGGTCCTGGACGTGACGCTGTGGTCCTGGCGGCTGTGACGTGGTCAGCGGGTCCTGGCGGCTGTGACGTGGTCAGCTTTGGTTGCTTTCCTGCGCTTCCCTGCCCTGACCTTTCCGGTTGACCGTGATCTGTGACTGGTTGGGTGTGGTTGGGCGTGGTCTGTGACTGGTATGGTGGGCTGCGGCGCCAGGTGTTTGTAGTTGTGTTCCAGCCAAGGTAGACTTAATTTTTCCCCCGGATAATTAACCCTCATTTTTTAAAGTTTGGTGTGTTCGTGTTAAACGCTAGGAAACCACGGAACAAAATAAATGCTCGTCGCTGTGTCCTTCATTTTTTATCCCGACTTTCTTGCGTGTTGGTCCTGGCGAAACATACCTCAGGCTCCTTCGCCAGAAGAACTCGATGCTGTCGGCAGACCGGCACGGCGAAATAGGTAGCTTCAGCTATAAAACGTATTTGCTAAATGCCACTGCTATCCCGCAGGTACGACGAGGGCAACGATGGCTTTCTGGACCTGGAGGAGTTGAAGAAGATGATGGAGAAGCTGGGTGCGCCGCAGACTCACATCGGTCTCAAGGAGATGATCCGAGAGGCGACCGAGGACGAGGAGCTCAACAAGATCAGTTTCCGGGCGGTGAGTGGGGCCGGGGCGGTGAGTGTGACCGGGACGATGTATCCACCGCATGTCTGGCTGTACTAATGTCAAGCGAGGGCTGATGCTTGGTGGCCTCAGCCAAGTACTCGATAGTTAACGTGAAGTTGTGGGTCGACCTCAAGTGACGTGAAGTTGTGGGTCGACCTCAAATGCAATGCAATGCCTATATGCCTTCACATGGTTTTCTTCCTCGTGATGATTTTTTAAGGGAAGTTTCATCACGAGCACAACGCTGTTTTTTTTAATAGCTGGCCTGCCGTCTAGTTTTGAACACGTGATCCTGCGTTGATGCGCTTACATGGCAGGGAATGCATACTAATGGTGAATTGCAAACTAAAAATTATCGGGACAGTTAACAACTATTGCTACTGCTCACTGCAATGACACTAATGACCTGCAATGACGCTAATGTGAGCGACTTGTCCCCTGACCCGAGGCTCGTGACTGACCACACTTGTCACCCGTGTCCTGACAGTATCGTGAGTGACCTGTCCCCCTGACACGAGCGTCCCGATGTGCCCAGTTCCTGACCGTGTTCCGGCGCGCCGCGGCCGGCGAGCTGTCGGCTGACTCGGGACTCAGTCAGCTGGCGAAGCTGACCGAGATCAACGTGGACGAAGTGGGGGTGGCGGGCGCCAAGCAGTTCTTCCAGGCTAAGGTGAGGAACACCGTGCTCGCTATTGGTGTACTATTGTTCCTATTTGCGATAGGTCATTCAGGAGGTGCGTCACGTCGGGTAAAATGTAAAATTTCGCGAAGGTTGGGACATATTCGTGTTCCGATGAGTGCTGGTGCAAAGCCGTTTCGCGGGTACAACTATTGCAGGATCACTGTTTGTATTGCAGAGCACTATTGCAGGTGGGTGTGGATCCACGTATTATGGCTATGGGCAGATTTCCTCGAAGGGGTGCTTTCGGCGGGGACATTCGTTAAGCGGTGGGTGTGGGGGAGGTGCACTGAGGCATGCTTTCGTCTCAAGTGGGAACCATTTCCTCCATAATGGACGACGTTGGCTGAACAAAAATCGTTGAGCGAGCGAGAGAGAGGCTTCCTGAATCACTATTCCCTCCCGTAAAGCAGGGAAGGGACGCCACCTTTACATGGGGTGGGCGCACTTTCCCTAGGGTACCTTTTATGTACTCGAAAGTTACATGTAAGATGTCGAGTCTCGTATGACTCTTGCAGGATGCATGTATGATTAAAAGTCCAGGTTAGGTTCACGTTTTAGTCCAATGCATGCATTTGACAATGGGGGGGGGGGGAATCTGGTTGGTGGACATTTATCGTGATTTACCAAAACCCAGTCATATTCGTGCACTCCTTGCAAAGAAACCGTAATAAACTATGATGTCAAAATGTGGCAAAAGGTACTCGGACGTTTGACCCCATACAGGGACGTGAAGTTTCATCATAAAAATCGTCTAAAGTCGTGCAAATGATGCCCCATAAGGTATTAAAGTGTAGCGCGCAGCGCTCGTGATTTTCCACTTCCGCCAAAAAACGAACAGCGTGGCGTGGTTCTGCTTCCTCCCCGACAATGGCCACAGTTAAGCAGTGTCTGGTTGGGTATTGGTTTTTACAACACGTCGACCGTTGAGTCATGTAGCGTCGCCAATCACTCACGCTTATTTGCCGCGGGAGAAGAGCAGAGCTAGGTGAAACTCGTACCCCCAATCTTTCGATCGTGAGACGGGAACTTATTCCTAGGCTACTCGCCCCCTTGAGCAATGGGAAATGCAAGTTGACCGGAGTGGCAGTCATGACTGGGGGCTGGGTTGGGCTCCCAGTTAACGTGTGAGTGGAGGCCCTGGTAGCCTCTTCCCGGTCCCCCATCCCCCCGGAGATACATCGCTGTCCACCATAGATCACATGTCAGCAACGCACCTGAAAGTCTGGCTTGCATCATTTTTACCCTGGTGCCTTCTCCCTGGTACATGGCAGTATGTTATAAGATAGTTTCTGGCTACTTTGATTTGAAGTTGATGCATTTTCGCAATGAACTTCCATGTTTCAATTATAATAAGATACATAGAAGACATGTGACAAACTATCGGCGGAAGCCTCGTTTCAATCTTGGGACATTCACAGCGCATTTTTCGGTCAATCTTTCTTGTGTGCATCATTGGAGCCTTGATATAATCGCTTCAAACACGATTCCAGACATATCTTTTAGGATCTCTACCTATGAATCACTGTTAATTTCATGCCAAAGTACATCTTATTAACGCCCTACGAAAGTAAACGTGTGCAGGGGAAGATATGAGGAACGAAAGGTGTGCCGCCGAAGCCGTCATTTGTCTCACCTTCACGGTTCCGGTCCAGATCTCCGAGCTGGAGCGGGACAAGAACTTCCTGGACGAGATTCGCCGGGAAGAGGAGGAGCGGCAGCGACTGGAGGACGAGCGGCGCACGCGCAAGGCGGACTTCAAGCAGCGGGCGGCCGTGTTCAACCATGCCTAGCGCAGGTGGCGCTAGTGTGCAGCGGCGACAGGCCCACAGGTGGCGCTGACGTCGAACCACGGTCATCGAAGGTGGCGCCACTGTTGCGGCGGGGCGCCCGGTCTGCGTGTGTGGTTTCGGAGTCAAGTGTACGCGTGGGTGCGAAATCGGTGGACCTGGTTTGTGCGCCGGCACACGTGAGGGCTGCCGTGCTTGAGTGCCTGCTTTGTTGTCCAGAAAAGAGTAAGCTAAATTGTGCTGTTGTTATCACAACTTTCGTCACTATTAATTGTATGATCCGGCGTACAATTGTAGCGCGTTTCCCGTATCTTTGTCGGTGTTCATGTGTTAATTCTTCCACTATCTTATTGTATGTATTTTTCCATAGTGTTTACAAACGACTTTAATCAAAATAGCCATGCATATTGAGTTTAGTTCCAGTAGAGGGTCTTCATTTTAAAGCATCCATTTGAGCACCTGTGAATTGTGCGTACGAGGTTTTGGTATGTCAACCAGGGTGAAGAATTGTACATAGAACAGTGATTTGTCGGAGGCGTTGTGTACAGAGACATTCATGCGCAATTGTGTAGTTATTTGGGGGACAAAATAATGAGAGTAGGCCAACACTCCAATATTTTGGAACACATCGTCGAACCGACATATAGGTCAGTTGTTTTATTCTAAATGGTATGATGGACTTGCTTGGTTTGTCATGGTGTAGTGGTGATGATTTTAATTTGGAGCCGGTTGCGCTTGTGATAGTCCATCGTTGGTTGCCAGAGCTTTTATGCAGTGTGCATTGCGAACAAATACAGTTTGTGCGTAACATTTCGTCGACTTGCCGGTTTTTAATCTCTGAAACGGACGAATGATGGAATAAGGTAGGCTTGGAGCCAGATGAAGCGGTACTATGTAAGGTTGACCACGCCCGTGCGCAACGTTTTGGCACCGTTACCGGTTAGAGAGGCAGACCTTTCTACTCATCACCTACAAGCAGGACCCACTACCGAAACACAGCAAATGAAAGCGTGTCTCTTACTAAAACTCACGGTCCGCATACGATTAATTTACTCGTGTTTTTTAGTCGACCTTCCCATTCACGTCGAGGTATGGCCTGAATAAAAATTGATTTTCTGCTTCGCTTGCAGTGTACAACCAACATAGGATTACAAACACATGAATGTGTGCCGGTGATCATCAGTGTCTTGCAGTTATCCTAACGGTGCGTGTCGTTCCGCTCTGGGATGCATACGTCACGCCTGTTGCACACGTCATGCCTCTGATGCATACGTCACCGCTCAAATGCATGCGTCACGGCTCAGCTGCATACGCCACGGATCAACTGCACACGTCACAGATCAGATACGTCATGGATCAGCTGCATACGTCACGCCTCTGATGCATACGTCACGGCTCGTATGAGTGCGTCACGGCTCGGACGCTTACGTCACGACTCGAAGCGACTCGGTCTGCCAAGTGCTAACCCCACTTATAGAACGGCTGCGAACGTTTGCCCCGTTCTTGTGTGTTCCGACCGTAGTGCTGTACATCGACTTCGAATTCAGTGTTGAAATACCGAGGACAATTTCCGCTGACAATGCCTTAAGGGATTAGCATAGATCGGTAGCGTAATTCAAAATATATTTGAGAGGTGACTGACCTGTGTGTTGACCCACCTGTCAGCTACCCTCAGGCACCATGTCACATGGCGAGAAACTGCGGAGAAAGCGTGCTATCGGGATAAAATCCATGAAACTGTCACGCCTAATTTCTAGCCAGTGACGTACCTAGTGTTTGCGTTAGGGCGGTACAAATGGATTTGGAGGGGCCCACCTGCCAAATTTAGAGAAGCCAAATTTCGAGCATTATTTTTTCCAAGTGGGCCCTTTTTTAGAAACATAACTAGCGACCAATTTAATTGTCCCGTGGAGGGGATTCAATCTACCACCGTCGTTTCTGAGTCATCGAATGTCAACCTAACTCCCCCATTCTGTTGGAAGGTTTTTATTTTGTTTTCCTTTGATAACTCACCACATATTGCTGAAATTACGCGTGGTTGAGAAATTACTGGTTCAGTTAGCTATTAGGGCTTTAGGGCACATCGACTACATTGGTCATGTAGCGCCCATAACAGTACAACTTATGTACACATCGATATATCGCACATGCTAGCTAGTTAGGCTTGCAGAACATTAGTCAACATAGCGAATCGTACATAAAATAAAGTATGGCAACATTCAACATTTTCAACGTGGTGCATATATTACTGAAAATGATGTTTCAGCGAGGTACTCAAATAGTCGCACCGATGGAAAAATATCAGAGTCGTTGCCTAAAACTTCACCGAGTGACAAAGACTAAACACGCCCAAAGTGACGCTTACGCTCCTTATAGCCGGGGCGGGACAACAGGACATGCCGCACAGATAAGCGGGCGTGACATCTGGGGCAGCGTGGCAAATCATCATCAGTTGGCAAGTCAGAGTGAGTGGCACATGTATGTCCAATTCTCAAGCGACATATTGTCACCTCATCTCGCCTATTCCTACGCGAGCACGAACTCCATTTACCGAGGCGATTCTTGATCGCTCTCAACTTGTTATCTGGTATTGCGTTCCAGGAGCCTTGCCACTTTGCGAGCACAGAGTCAGAAATGGTTCGGAAGTGGTCACGGGCAGGGAGTGGTATAGCTCTTGAGCATGGAGCTAGCGATGCACGTTTTGCAGCAGCATCAGCTAGGTCAGTTTGTGGGATCCCCATGTGGCTCGGGATCCAACATAGCACCTCTCTTTTACCTGTCTGGTACACACTGGTAAGACGAGTTAAGACGCCCATAAAATGGGGTTTGACCGATTGTGTGTCCTCAACACTACAATGCTACTTAAAGAATCCGTCAAGATAATGCAAAGTAGATCGTCTAACACTTCGATGAAACAGACAGCTTTCAGAATGGCAATAAGCTCGGAAGAATACACAGAAGCATGTGCTGGAAGTGAAAAGCTTCTAACCACAGTACCTGTAATAAAAGCGCTGCCGACGCCGGTCTCAGTTCTGGATCCATCAGTGTATGTCGCAACAAATCCAGTGTAACGTTCAATGTGCTCCATGGCAAGTGCTCTGAATTAATGTGGTGTAATATCTGATTTATTTGTGTAGACGAGGGATTTCCGGTGTAGTCGACCTCCGGTGTGATCAGTTCCCATGGAGGCGTTAAAATGTGTTCAGTCCGTCGAACTCCCTGGAGCCGGAGACCGCTATCAGAAAAGAGTCGTCTCATTCTCACTCCGCACGGTATGACTCGCGTAGGATGTTCGTTTGATAACAGCGTCACTATCGGGTGGAGAAATTCATGCGTGTAAGCTGGGTGATCCGGATATTGCCGTAGCGTGCAAGCATATCGCATGCCGAGCTGTTCGCGCCACAGGGAGAGTGGAAACTCGCGAACTTCCGCAAGAAGGCTCGCCGTTGGAGAAGTACGAAATGCCCCCTGTGATGATGCGAAGGGCAGAGTGGTGGACTGCATCCAAGGTGCGTTTGTACGTCAAACAAGCTCCGTCATAAATAAAACACGCGTAGTCGAACTTTTATCGCACAAGCGATCGGTATAGCAGAAGCAGCGATGCGCGATCTGCTCCAGAGGTCGCACGAGCCATACATTTTAAGATATTCAAAGTATTTACACATTTATCTCGTAGCGTTTTAAGATGTTGTCGGTATGTCCAGCGTGAATCAAATTCCACCTCTCGAAATCTCACTACCGGTTGTATTGGAATCACCTGCCTGTACAGTATGATTTTCATATTGGGACATAAACGGCGGCGACTGAAGTGTACCGCAATGGTCTTTGCTGTAGAGAAACGGAATCCATTCGTGTGTCCCCATTTCTCCAAGCATCTGACGGCTAGCTGTAGCTGTCGCTCCATCGGCGGTGTGCGTGAGGCACATGACCATATAGCGAAATCATCAACATATAAGGGTCGCCCAATGGTCGCAGGAAGAGAGTCCCCAATATCGTTGATCATTACCCCAAAAAGGGTCACACTCAGGACGCTCCCCTGTGGCACTCCGTTCTCTTGGTTCAGACAGGCAGTTGCCGAAACGCACACGAAAACAGCGATTTGCTAGGAAATTTTGTAAAAAGGTGCCAAGTCGTCTTCGGATTCCGTGCTTGTGGATCTTCAGCAGGGTTCATCTACGCCACGTGGTGTCGTAGGCCTTTTCTATGTCAAAGAACACAGCGCCTAGTTGTCGCTTCTTCATAAAAGCGAGGCGTACTTCGGTGTCCAGTGTTAAAATATGGTCAATGGTACTCGTGTTTTGCGAAAACCGCACTGCGTGTTAACAAAGATGTTATTTTTATAAAAACCAGGACAGGCGTCCATTCACGAGTTTCTCCATTGGTTTACCTAATGCAGACGTCAGAGAGATTGGGCGATAACATAACGGGTCCAGGCCGCGTTTCCCAGATTTCAAGAGCGTGATCACTGTAGCTTCGCGCCACCATGGAGGGTACTCGCAATTTTTCCATGCGAGGTTGAAGGTACGTAAAAGCTCCGCGACCACAGAGGAAGGCAGATGTTTCAGCAGCTCATTGTGCACTTCATCGGGTCCTTCGGCAACACTGCGCAACGAGTTAATTGCTGATTCCATCTCAGCTGGAGTAAAACAACCGTTGTACGACAGGTGCTCCGAAGTAGAGAAATCCATCAGCGTCGATTCACAGCGGGCCCTGTGGCGCGCAAATTGTGGATCGCCGTTGTCGGCGCGGCCAACGTCTGCCAGAGCACGACCAATCTCGTTCGCCGCATCAATAGGGTGCGTCACCTCACGGCTACCGACCGTCAATGTGGGACGCGGGCCCGCATTGAATCGACCAGAAACACTCTTGATGCGAGACCAAACTAATGAGGCTGGCGAAGATCGATTGAGGGAGCCAACATACTCACGCTATGAGGCACGCTTGGCCTCCCGCATAGTGCGCCGGGCGAGGGCCCGAGCAAGCCTAAACTCTAGTAAGCTGGCAGTGGTGCTGTTGCGAGAGAAGGCTCGAAACGCGCGTCTTCGAGCACGAATAGCGTCACGCCATTCCTCCGTACACCACGGCACAGGGATGAGTCGAGGAAATCCAGAGGTCCCGGGATGCTTGAAGAGGCGCATTCCAACAGAAGTGCAGTGAATTCGGTCACTGGTAGTGGTAAAGACTTTGGCTCAGAGCGGAATGCGGCTTCAGCTTACTCCTGAAATCCTCCCCAGTCAGCTTTCTTAAAACTTAATTGCTACGGGCGCGGACCTAAAACTGAGCCGTCCAGGTAACTTAATCAGATTGGGAAATTATCACTCCCTAATGAGTCGGAGTCCATCGTCCACTCGAGGCACCCAGTTAGCTGTGAACTGACCAGGCTGAGGTCTAACGCAGAAGTGTTTCTCGAGGGTGTGGAGAAATGTGTTGGTGTCCCTGTATTTAAAATACAGAGCATTTCGTTAAGGATTAGAGATTCGCCGAGGTGGCGACCACGGGTGTTGATATCTTCGTGTGGTGAGCGTTAAAGTGGCCGAAAGCAAGACCGGTGGAGGCAGTTCAGAGACCAAGTTGGCGAGTTCCACGGTGGGGAACACATTCCCTGGGGGCAGACACATGGAGCATATTGTGATGGGTCGGTAGCCAAAAAGCACTCGAGCGGCAACCGCCTGGAGTGTGGTGTGCAAGGCAAACTCTCTCATGGGTACGCTGTTGTGGACCGCCAGTAGTACTCCACCGTGCGCCGCAGCATCAGTCACCACATCCTTCAGAAATATCGAGTACCCACTCAACGACACCGTGTAGTTGGGCGAAAGCTTGGTCTCCTGGAAAATTACCGCCACAGGGCCGTACCGATTTGAGACCATCTGGAGGTCTTGGGCGCTAGTTCTAAAACCTCGGCAGTTCCATTGTAAAACTGTTGATGTAGAGGTCATAAAGGTGTCTCAGAATTTCGAAGTGGTATGTCTGTTCATGTGCACAAACTTCCCTGCCTGAGGACATCCAAATCTCAAAGTTCAATAAAACAAAATATAGTGAATGACTAGTACAATGAGCTAACTAGGATCCACCAGTGTGGATCCTAGCCTCCGCGGACGCAGAATGTGCTCGCTGACGATTCCTAGGTCTTTCACCTCCAGGTGGTGAATTTGCCCAGGGTGATGCCCTCTTGCGTCCGGAAACAGAGGAAAGGCGTATCTGGCTCTCACGAGGGGGAACGGGAGGAGGTCCCATCACTTCTCGAGGAACCGTCACGGGGGGCGACCGAGAAGTCCCAGGTAGGGATTCGTGAAGGTCATCGGCTTGTGACGGACCGGCAAGCCGCACGCAAAGCGAGGGGTCACGCGACCCGTCACGGATAACTCGACCCGATGCTCCCATATCGGGAGCACCTGGTCGAATCCCGGTCATCTGCGATTGCCGCGATGCCGGGGGTGGGACTACCGGGACGCGGCGGGATGCGGCTCTGCCCCCCCCGAGATGACTGGAGGGATTGGGCTAACAAGAGCGGCTTTGGGAGAAGGAATAGGCGTGCGTTTGGGTTTTGATGAGGTATAGGTAGATGTGGTAGTCGGGCATGGACTGGGTTTGGAAGGAGAGGACCGAGCCGGCTTCTTGGACCGATGGACTTGGATCCACTCCCCACCGTCAGGAGTAGGCCGAGGAGAAGCTTGCACATAATTTTCCGCACAATCGTTGGTGGTGGGTGGTCCTTCCGTTGTTCTATCGTCGTTTTCAGTGGTCTGCCTATTCCTCGCAGGCGAGGCGAGAGGCACCCCAAAAGCTCGAAGAAGAGCTGCGGGTTGGGCGATCAACTCGAACGACTTGTCGGGCTGTACGTTTGGTGTAGTTGTCATGCTGGTTTTGGTTCTGGACGAGTACGATATTTTTGTGTGCGACGTTTCATAGAAGTCCCTAGCCTCTCTGAACGATACTTTGTGTGTGCTGGAGTGATATAATTTCCTTTTCTCTCATGTAATTGGGACAAGCACGGTCATACGACGGAGGGGGACCTGTCCTGCATCGCACTTCGCACAGAAAGGGTGCTCAGAAGAGCACTGCTCATTGAACAGTGCTCATTGAGCAGTGCTCATTGAGCAGTGCTCAATCAAGTGGTCATGGGAGGTACATCTGCTGCATGCTTGACGACCACGACAAAATTGAGTGATGTGGCCAAATCTTTGGCATCTGAAGCTACGCATTGGGTTTGGAAGAAACTCCCTCACTCTAACGCGCACGTAGCCCACTCTGATCTCTGAGGGAAGATCCGTCGTGTTGAAAGTGAAAGTAACAGTGTTGGTCAATATAAAGTCTGCACCTCTCTTTACTTTCATTTTCCTGGCGGCTATAACCCCGAAAGTTGACAGCCCTTCCACGATCTCATCCTCTATAACGTCTCTTAGGTCAAAACAGCTTACCAATCCGCGTGAGCTGTTCTTTGTACCATGGGTTTCCACTGTGGTTGTGATTGTTTCGTCCTCTTTTTTCCCGTTCGTTCGCACGCCATACACAAACTCAGATGATCGCGAGCCGTATCCGCCTGCTCTGGCGCCGCAAATTCAACCTCCAGAGCACCGTCCTTCAGCTTTTCACATCTCATAATCTTGCCGAATCTGTCACATCCTTTTGAAGGGGGACAGGGACGGAAGACTCTAGCCAATTCCTCAGAAAACCAGCACACGAGGTACCATCCGAAGGGAGCTTCGATCACTGCGTGTATAGGGTTTTGTATGGCCCTCACGAGAAGGGCCAGGGGTGTGTTTTGGGGTTGAAGATGCCATGAAGTGTGTATTAGTTCCCACTACTCGTGAGACTCACCACATAATGGCTCTACTGGGGGGACGCCTGGGTCTCGCTGAAGGGAGGTCGCCAGGCGCCCGAGGAGCTATACGGGGCGGGCGGCGCCTTCGCCCGGTCGGGAGAGAGACTCACCACCCCGACCGGGATCCAGCATCGCCCACCCCTTTACCCCGGCCGGTCGGGCCGGCGGGCACGGGGAAGAGTCACAGGCTCCCGGCCCGAGGCGACCAGCCACTTGACCCGTGTGAGGGCCCTCGGGCCCGCCCGCACCTCCGGGATATCGGGACCAAAGAGGTGTGCTGGTCTCCCGTCACAACTAGCACAGCGCGATGGGGGACCTCAACCATCGGGACTCCGTCAACCCCGGGGGCGGGCCGAGGGGGCGCGGCTACCCCGATAAAACTGAGCTGTAGGGTAGGACCGGGGAAACTGTCCTACCTGCTCATAATGCGGGTAGTTGGTGTTGCAGGGCTAGGTGAAGGACGTGGGTGTTGAAATTGGATGGGCATTGGAATGGGAGCGTATGGAGGGAAGGACGAGTGGGGCACTCCTAGTCTGGCCCCTCGCCGGCTCACCGATGTTCTGGGAATCAGAGTCCTAAGGGCACTCAATCCCCCCACCGCGTAAAGGTGGTGCCTCGTCGGGGGGACTGACTGGTTGAAGGTGTCGGGCCGTTCAGCTCTTTAATTATCCGGGAAAGCGGTACGCTAGGGCCCTGAGCGCTCCTTCCCCAGCCAATGCTGATTTATTGCGCTCGGCACGGTTCTTCGCTACGGGCTAGCTTAATGACTGCAGGGACATTCGAGGCTGCGCTTTCGACATGGCTATCATATGTCCCTTCAGGTTCCTTGGACCCCCGAGGGCGCGTCGAAAAAAATTGCATTTCATGGAAACTTCATGTTCATCTTCTGTCGAATTCTTGCGGCGTGAAGGTACATCGACACAACGGTTCTGCTTTCACCGACACCACTTATCGTATTATGCACCATACTGTCACCAGCGCGTGCACCGTAATATACGACGACTCGCAATATCTGCAAGGTCTGTCCTGGATTGTGTCTTTACGACGCACTCAGCATCAGAGGCCACATGGCGTCGCCTGCCTCTCACTCCGTAAGCAATGGCACGCATCGCGGGGAATCGAACCCCGCACCTCTGGCGTGCCAGACTCTCGGCTCAACCGCTGAGCTACCGACGCCCCAAGGTGGAAAAACGCACTGCATTCAGTCTGGGACAGGGCATGAGTTGCAATTGCATGATCCAGAGGTGGACCAGCGAATCAACTGAACTTCACTAGGCCTAGAGAGCAGAGGTGTAAAGCCTCTGGTGAAAAGTGGACAGGTCAACGGCATGCTGTACAATAGGGCTTGCGTCTCTGATGACTAAAATCACAGAAAGTGGAGGCCATGCAACCCGCCCCCATACTCCCACCCAATCTTGGTTTCCCACGTTCCTACCCTTAAGCTAGGGAGAAAGAAATTAGGTAAGAATCTTCTATGAAATGAGTACTTCTGAACTACATTCCAAGACACGCATTATTTAATGCTGTTAGTTATTATTGATTACCATTTATTTGTTTACAACGTTCGTGACTTCACGACGCACCCAGCAGCTGAACCACATGGCTTCATGATGTTCGTACTTGCTGTGCATTTCTGTCCACTATGGATTTTTCCTAATTGATGCCTTTGCCGAGTAACTTCCATTCTGAATCAAAACACAGCATAATTATTCCACAGGCATCTATGAAGCAGTACTTGAATTATGCACATTTCTTTCATACGAGAAAACAAAATGAATTTGATCGAGCCACTAGCTGGGAGAGCCAACAGGTTTAGTCAGTTAGCTAGCTGATTATTAGGGCTTTAGGGCGCATCGACTAAATACAGCCTTAGGGTTAAGACCTTCGGAGTAGACCAATGCTCACAATTTCGACCAGGCCCAACTAGTCCTCGCACCATCCCAACGAAGGAAGCGCGACTTAGCTTCGACAGTGCGAAACAGAGGGCGATGTCTTCACACAGCTGGAGTTTTAGGTTGTAACATTAGTTCACCGTATTTCAAGGAACGGAACCAATCGAAGAACGGTTCTCATCTCCAACTGCCTTCCCTACTCCCCGGATGATATTCACACATCCCATACTCCCCTGATGATATTCATACCTTCCGTACGCCCCTGATCGATACTCACACTTCCGTACGCGTCGGATGATACTTACACTTCCGTACGCCCATGATGATACTCGCACTTCCGTATGCTCCTGACGATACACTTCCGTACGCCCCTGATCGATATTTACACTTCCGTACGCGTCGGATGATACTTACACTTCCGTACGCCCATGATGATACTCGCACTTCCGTATGCTCCTGATGATACACTTCCGTACGCCCCTGATCGATATTTACACTTCCGTACGCGTCGGATGATACTCACACTTCTGTACGCCCCTGGTGATACTCGCACTTCCGTACGCCCCCGATGACATTCACACTTCCATACGCCCCTGATGATACTCACACTCCTGATCGCTTCTGATGAGAGGTCTTCGGCGTCACAAACGCCCTCATCGCCTCCGATCGAGCAATCACAACGCCAAGGGCACATTGACTGCCGAACGCGTGCAACTACGTCCAACTGGGTCACCTTGGTCGGCGCTTCTGCGCCGCACGTCCGACCTACAGCCAACCGTCTCTCGCCGCGTGGCCAGCAGCTGCCGATGTCTGCATCGCCATCAAGTGGGCCGCCGGTGTTCAGACCGTACGTCTATAATTATCCGGCGAACGGCGCACTCGCCCCAGGCGTTGACGCGAGTCGAGCTGGTGCTGATCGGTGCAGGCAGCCGCCTCCAGCGTCCAGCCGCTCTCCGTCGCGGCGCGCAGGCCCGGCACACGCTCGGCGTATGCGCTCACCAGGTCACTCTGACAGCACGCAACGCCCGCCCTTTTGCAGCGCTAGTCAATCGGCTTTTGGCTGAGAACGCTCGGCCACCACCTTAGTGCTCGGTGTTTTCTTACGCTTTGATGAATATCTGGATGTATGACACTGCACAGCGCAGTAAGATTACCACGTGAACGGATACGGAATGAATTCTAACGGCACACACACACACACATATATATATATAATATATATAACTACGGCTCGAATAAGGAACGGATGCGTTCAACTTTGGGTGGCTATAGTGTGCATACGTCGCGACGACATGCTGGGTGGCTGTGGTGTCCAAAGGCTTGAATGGTGTACGTTGTAACGTGTCCATGCGCCGTCGTGACACTACACCTTTCTCTGGCACATTTCCTGAACTCCCGAAATACTTTCCTGTAATGGAATTGCCGCACCCCATGCCGCATACCGCCATCAAGGCTTTCATGGGCGCATCATCTTCAGCCTGAGTCACTCGCACTACTCGAGCGCACAGGTGGCGGAAAGCCTCAATTTATGGGGGGGGGGGCACGCGGGTGTTTTTTGTGTCGATTCTGTCCAGCTCATGCCATAGGGTCAATGCTAAATGCCCGGACTTAGGGGTAATGTGCCCTCCCCCATGTTCCGGCGCCTTCAGTCATTAGCGGCACAGGAGCGAGTGTACCGAATGATGTCCGCAAAACTGCCGTCCATTTTTCACCTGGCACATCGAAACACCAGCGACACAGCTCTCGAAAGATGCATTTCGATACAAAACTCACTAGCAAGCACAAGGTACAATAGGGCGTGCGCTATCACGATCTGAGCTTCTGGAGCCGAGTCTAGATGTCGCCACCGGCGGCGGCGGGCGGCGACCCGTACTCCCGGGACGCTGCCGTGCCGCCACACGATTAACAAACCTGGAGCCCGCCGGCCGCGCCGGCCGGTAAGGTAAGGTCATCACTATCGAATGCCGCAGGCGAATACCCGTGCGTCCCACACCGATCCCGAGCACGTGCACACCATCACACTCACATGTACACACATGCACACACATGTACACACATGTACAAGACAGACGCCGCGCGGCCGCCGCGCGCCCGTCGGCGGCTGCAGCTTGAGCTTTCCCTGGCGTTATCACAATGCAGGCGACGTCGCCGCTCGTGCCCCGAGCCGGAACGGAGCGCCACCCAGTGCGCCCGTGTCCGGTCCACGCATCACCATAAAGCTATCACAACGACTTGAACCAACGGCCAGCGCCGGGCGCGACATTGGCCGGCCTCCGGTGGGGAGGAAGGGGACAGGGACTGCGGGAGTTTGCCGTCGACGGCGGACAGAAGCCGAGCCGGCCTCTCGCCGGCGGGAGGAGCGGCGAGTTGCCGTCGACGCCGACACCACCTGTCGCACTTCACCGGCAGCTCCCACACCCACCCACACCCACCCGCGAGCGCACCAGTGGTGACGGCCGCGCCGGGGCACTATCACAGCGGCGGGCCGCGCCCCGGCATACTGCCGAGTGCGAGGTGCGGTGGGCTGGACAGCCGTGCCGCGGCCGCCAACTATGTCCGGCTCTGGCGCGGCGGCGGCTGCGGCGCCCTGTCCCCGTACGCCGGCTCGCAGTCGTCCTCGTAGAGACTGTCCTCGTCGTCGGACGGGTTCCTGCCGACGGCCGGGGCGTGTCACGCGTCACACGCGGCATGGTGACGTCACACACGGCACGGTTACGTCACACACGGCATGGCGTGGTGACGTCATAGACGGTACGGCGATGGTGACCTCGTACATCGCACGGTTTGGTGACGTCACACGTAGCACTGTGGTGGTGACGTCATACACGACACGGTGGGGTGACGTCACACTCGGGATCACCGGCCAGACGTCATACACTCATCACGACGCCGACCGGGCGGCGTCAGACGCCGCGTATGTGGAACGGCGATAGATGGGACACTTCCTACACAGTGTAAGTGTGCTGGTCATTTATCGGCGACTCGAGAAGAGATGCGGCAAATCCGAGCGCGAGTGCGCCGATCGGACGCAGACATCGGCAGACAGACGCACCCGCAGCGGTGCTGGGCCTCCGTCCCGGGCGCCACACGCTGGCATCGGGTGGACGTCTCAGTCGTCAGCGGACGTCGGGTGGACGTCTCAGTCGTCAGGGGACGTCTCAGTCGTCAGCGGACGTCTCAGTCGCCAGCGGACGTCGGGTGGACGCCTCACTCGTCAGCGGACGTCTCAGGTCGGGTGGACGTCTCCGCGTCCGTAGTCAGCGGACATCGGGTGGACGTCTCAGTCGTCAGCGGACGTCGGATGGACGTCTCAGTCGTCAGCGGGTGTCAGGTGGACGTATCAGTCGTCAGCGGACGTCGGGTGGACGCCTGAGTCGTCAGCGGACGTCGGGTGGACGCCTTAGCCGTCAGCCGACGTCGAGTGGACGTCTCAGTCGTCAGCGGACGTCGGGTGGACGTCTCAGTCGTCAGCGGACGTCGGGTGGACGTCTCAGTCGTCAGCGGACGTCGGGTGGACGTCTCAGTCGTCAGCGGACGTCGGGTGGGTGTCTCAGTCGTCAGAGGACGTCGGGTGGGCGTCTCAGTCGTCAGCGGACGTCGGGTGCACGTCTCAGTCGTCAGCGCCGAACGGCGGGCCCGCTCAACCTCCGCGGCTCATCGTCAACATGAAAGCCATTCGATTGGTCCGTCCCAACATCAAGCAACTGCACCTGCAATGTAAGTTACTGCACATGGTTGACCCATTTGGTCACTGCATGCGCTTGCGTCGCCTCTACAAATGGTCATGCCGCCGCATTTCCATCAGATCCGATAGCCTTTTCACAGCGTAACGGAAACAGCGTTTGCATACGTGCCGGCCGGGCTGGTCGGCGGCGGCCTCGCTCGACGGAGGCCGGTCGGGCGGAGACGGTGGCGCCGCCACGCGGCTGCCGGCTCATTGATAGTCAGCGCGCGCCCGCTGCGTGGCGGCACCGCCGAGCGGGGCGGGGGCGGGGTCGGGGGCGGGGGCGGAGGCGGCCAGGGATATCACTTTCTGTATATTTGTAAGAGGGCTCGAGCCACCGCAAAGCTGGCGTGAGCCATCCCAACATTTATGGATCCTAGCATGTGTCAGAAGCAGGGAATATGTCATTCTTGTGTGACGTCAATCGTGATGATGATTATCATTATTGGGGTTTTAGGGTGCGTCAACCCCATTGGGTTATATTGCACCTATAACAAAGTTGCCTAAGCACGCGTTAGAATGTCGCATACGAATATAAAACGTCGGTAGCTATTAAGGCACTTGATATAAGATCTGAGGAAGTAGTGTATCAATCAGGCAGGTGAATATATTACGACAAATCGTATATCCGCAGTGAAGCACAAAACCGCTTTGTGTATAAATCGGGAATCATCTCCCAATAGATGTGACGTCAATCGTGGCTACAAACAAGCCAAGGTAGAAGGACGGCGGCAGGGAACATGTCACTCTTCGTGACGTCAACCGTGGTTACAAATAAACCAAGGCGGACGGGCGGCAGCAGGTAACATGTCACTCAGTGGGATGCTTCAAGCAAGGCGGGACATTATTAATTTATTGGTTCAGAGCGGTGCTCTGCCAATGACGTTTGCAATCTTGCACTCAGCAATCTTGTAACAGCTACATCAGTATCATTAATGTTCTTCTCATATTAACAGCTTCGTATTTTCTAGATGGTGATTAGTATGTTGTTCAATGGACAAACGTCTGAGATGCTTCCTAACCCCGGAACAATGATACGGGAGACTGTCGTACGGAGTGAACGATGAATGCTCTCAGCACAGACCAATGCTGCCGAAGACAGGATGAATGTGAATAAGGAAATGAATGCTCTCAGCACAGACCGATACGCTAATCTTACATCCGGACACAGCCGCAACATCGTGCCGTAGTCAAGTGTAGTGCACCAGCACACGCCATGTAGCACACAGACCGGAAGGACAGTCAACAGACATACTCAGCCGGTGCCACCAAGGCTGCTTGAAGAATGTGTCGAGTCATGGAGACGGCCATGTGGAACACATTACGCTCAGTCGAGTTAGTTAGTTATGGCTTTAGGGCGCATCAACTGCAGTGGTTATATAGCGCCCGGTCAGTCGAGAACGACCGGTTCACGTAGGTCTGTAGCGGCATTACAGCCCGAGAGCCGACGACGACCGTACAGCGAGACTGGTTGGTTATTGGTTTTACGACACATCCACCGTCGAGTCATGCAGCGTCGCCAATCTCTCACGCCGATTGGTCGCGGGCGAAGAGTAGCGGCAGGTGAGACTCGAACCCACAACCTTTCGATTGTGAGACGAGCAACTTGCCCCTAGACTACTCGTCCCCTACAGCGAGACTGAGCCGAGCCTGAAACAACGCCGACACCTTCGACGGGCCGTGCGGATGGCCACGCCGCAGCATGACTCATTCGGCGGCAGAACAGGCAGCGGATCACGCCGGCTCTCGTGGCAGCGGACGATGCACCGTCGGCCAAACCGGCGTGCCGGCACACAGCAAAAACCCAACGGACCAGCCGGCTTCTCCGCAAAAAGCGGCGTCGACGCCGGTGCTTGCAAAAAGCGGCCCGGCGTGCCGGGCGGCCACGTGCGCAGACCCCGACCTGCCCGCACCAGCACCAGCACCAGCACCAGCACCAGCACCACAGCCGCCTGACACACAAACGACCGCAGCGCCACCGCCGCGACATGATCGGCCACGAGCCGTCCACGGGTGGAAATTTCCGCCGTCGGGGTCACGTCGGGCTGGTGCAGAGCGGCCGCCGACGTGCCGGGCACCGACGGGCTGACGTGGTGGTGGTGGATTGGAGTCTAGGGGCGCGTCGACATCAAGGGTCACTTTGCGCCCATCGACCGGCTGACGTGACCTAGCCGAACCACGGCGACAGTCGGAGCCCGGCCGATCGCCGACGTGACGGGCACCGTCCGGCTGACGCGGTCCACCCGAACCAGGGCGACAGTCGCAGCCGCACCGGCCGACCGCCCACCGCCCACCGGCCAACTAACAGCCGCAACCGCCCCGGAAGCCACGGCGCTCATCCGGGGTCATGCACGCCGAACGGCTCGGCGGTGCTGCTTATTGGCCTTGTGGCGCGTCGATTATCGATTGGGTCGCATGGCTTCATCAATGTCTCACGCCGGTTCGCCGGTCACGACGGTCGTGAGAAGAGTAGCGACGGGCGGGACCAGGACCGACAACCTCTCCGCTGGGAGACGGGCACCCAACTCCTAGGCCATCCGGCTGCATTTTGTACCGGCTCGTCGTCGCTTCTCGTCCGCTCCTGCGGCGTCGGAGCTGAAGCTGTGCTGACGCGGCGTCGGAGCTGAAGCTGTGCCGAGGTGGTGTCGGAGCCGTGCCGATGAGGTGTCGAAACAGGAAAACACGGCGCGACCACGACAAGTGCGACGCTGCGTCTCGACCGTCCCCCAGTTCCCATTCACACCAGACACCTCTCATTGTACAAGTACCTTCCCATGCAAGTACATTCCGACACGTCACCTTACTGACACCGTCCACGGCCGCGCCACGGAGCGTGGGTCGGTCTGGCAGTCACGCCGAGCCATAGGCTGCCGGCCGGCTGTCGCGAGCCGGCGCGGGGTGTGCTCACCCGAGCAGGCAGATGGCGTGGGGTGTGCTCACCTGAGCAGGAGGTAGAAGGCGTAGGGTGAGCTAACCTGAGCAGGTAGACGGCGTGGGGTGTGCTCACCCGAGCAGGCAGACGGCGTGGGGTGAGCTCACCTGAGCAGGAGGTAGAAGGCGTAGGGTGAGCTAACCTGAGCAGGTAGACGGCGTGGGGTGTGCTCACCCGAGCAGGCAGACGACGTGGGGTGAGCTCACCTGAGCAGGAGGTAGAAGGCGTAGGGTGAGCTAACCTGAGCAGGCAGACGGCGTTAGGTGAGCTCACTTAAGCAGATAGACGGCGTGGGTGTGCTCACCTGAGCAGGTAGACGCAGGCCTCGTAGGTGGCCATCATGATGGCCGTGTTGGGGATCTGGCGCACCAGCTGAGTGCCCAGGCCGCGGTACAGGCCGCGGTAGCCCTCGTCGCACCACACGAGCGACAGCGTCTGGAAGAAGCTGCGGTACTTGGTGCCTTCCTCGCGCAGCCGGGTCCGCGCCACCTCTGCAAGACCAGACAGACACAGACGGCGTCAGTGACACAGCCGGAAATGCCCAGCATCCAGGGGTGTCGCACTTGGTGGAGGTAATGGGACATAGCTAATAATCTGCTTAAACACACTGCTAGGGCCACTGCCTTGAACTACCATGCCTTGCATATGAATCGTGCATTTCTTTTTGCCCGCGCCTCATTGGTTGAACTATGGCCAACAAAAAGCCTTCAATAAAACAAATAGCTGTGCATACTCCCCCCGAGATGGAACACCTAAACTAGGGCTAGCATCGATATCTGAATGGCACTTTCTTCAAGTACCACCGTGAGCTTGGCAACACATTTCCTGCAAGACACTTGCAGTCTATGTGGACTTCTCACTCGTCAAATCACAGCATAACCGGAAGGAGTGAGGAAGATCGTGAAGGCAAACGAAAGCTTGGCTCTGGAAAACAAGCCAGAACAATGACGCCACATCCAGTGAACCAGGCGAAAAAGGCACCACAGACGAAATTGGGGCAGTCCAGGAAATGGAGGCCGCCACAGATAATGTCCCTCCGCAGTACATCTCCAAACTCATCAAAACAAACACACACACACATAAAGAAACACATTTCGGTGGCAGTGCGGCATGTGCCACATCGTCCCAAAAGTACTCTCAGTAGACTTGCTGCAGCAGGTCCTCTCATTCTTCTAATGCCCTCATGCCACCGGCTAATGTCTCAAGTATGCATAAATCCTGTGAGTTCTCCTCTAATGTCCTCAGACGACACTGAGACTGTGACGGAAGATGAGTCACATCCTGTTTGGCCAAGAATAGAACAGGTCCCACCACGCGCTTGCACGAGATAAAGCCCCGGATAAGGTGCACTCAAGGCCAGGCCTCCACAGAAAGTCTTCGTCCGGATGGCAATATCCGAGAAATGGTGCGGCGGGCCGGTGCCCGTCGTGCGAGAAAGCGCGAGTGGAGAACTCGGCTGTGCCGAGTGCACTGCGCGGTTGCACGAGGGAGGGTATTAGCGGCACGGACACTGCGGTCGACATGCTGGAGAAATCTCCGGGTGTGGCTGGGCGCAGCTGAACAGCAGTGTCATGTGTAGTTTGGCTTAAACACGTGCACAAAAAAAAAGATAATTGTCGAGATTTTCAGTCGTACCGTGTTAACTTTACGCCAGAGTTAGTTTGTTAGTTATTTGGGCTTTAGGGCGCATCGACCAGAGTTGATCATTCGCGCCCGTTTACGCCAGAGAGAATTGGATCTCCAAACAAATTGCCCATTAAACGGCATGGGAACCAGGATTGCAAGCCATCGCCGTCAGCATTTCCGGCCGCACAATAACACAAACCCGCGACGTCGACACTGTTCTCGAACAATCGTTCCGTCGTCAGGCCGAACAATGCGAACTGACACGACTGAGGCACCTTCACCCGCCGTCATCGAGACGCCACGTGCCAGTCACGCCGTCTCCGCAGGGCAGCAGGAGCAACGCCACGGCTATGTGCGGGAGCAACACCACTGCTGCATGCTTAAGCGGCACCACGGCCGCGTACGGGGGAACCGCACGCAGACCTGGGCAAATTGCACGGCCGAACGCCACCTGCACCGCTCAAGGCCACCGCACGGCCGAAGGTCGCTTCCACGGCTGCACGTCAGACTGCACACACGGCAGCGGGCCACGACCGCCGGCGGCACCCTTGCAGCCGCTCCTCCGACAACCATCCAGCTGCAGCCGCATCTCTCGCGACCATCCAGCCGGGCCGGGGGCGGGGACAGCAGGCACCTTCGGTTGAATAATCAGCGACGGAGCCTTCTCGATGTGGTGTCGTTCTCCGACCCAGCAGAGCCGTTCTCCGATTAGAGGGGGCGCACCCCCCTAATCGGACCCCCTGCTTTGGTGCCCACCCCACCCCTCTTCTGGATTCACCTATGCGTGGGGCATGAATGATGCGAGTCGCCGGCGCAAGGGAGGGAAGACAGAGGATATGTCCCGCCAACATTTTCGAAACGTTACGCCAATGGGCGCTGCATAGAAAGAATCGACCAACAAACTGGATGCACTCCTTCGCCAACATCAGGTCGTGACGGAGCGTTGTGAATGATGAAGTTAATTTCCAAAACATTGAAGTTAGCTGCCAGATTGGAAGTTAACTTCTAAAAATTGGAAGTCGTGTTCTAAAAGTCGAAAAGTTAGGTTATATCAGGGTATGTTTCGTTTGGTTACTTTGGTATCCGGGCTATTTTTGAAGTTCACTTCCAATTTTTAAGTTGACTTACAATTTGGAACCTAACGTCGAATTTGAAAGCTAACTTTCAATTTGGAAATTATGATCCGGGGAAAATATGACCCGACTCCTATCCAGGGTGCTTTGCAAATTGACTTCCAATTTTTGAAAGTTAACTCCTAATTTGTAAATCATGAACGTTGGAAGTTGTGGACTTTGGAAAATATGTTACGCGGCCGGATTTTCTAGTTCCTCTCCATCTTGGAGGAAGTTCTCTACCAAGTTCGACGGAAAACATCCCCAGGTGGGGAAAAGCTATTTAAGTCAATTCGTTCCATGCAACGCCCGTAGAATCAATGTAAAACTTGCCAACTTGCAAAAATCCCGAAGCTTGCAGAGGGGCAGCTGTTTTCCACACAGTCCTTCACTGGCCCTCCCCTCCCCTCCCCAGGTTCCCGCACACATGTCTGCACCTGAGCCAACTGGCCCCAAAGTTCCGAGCCAGCAGCCGGCGCGCACGCGGCGGCGTCGTGACCATCTGTGACGTCAGAGAGTCGACGGTTAATGGAAGCGAGCTCCTGCCAGCACCGGCCCGGCCCGCCGGACGCCCAAATATCACGTGCAGAGGGTGTGGGAAAACGAGGAGTCCGGTCTCCAACTCCGCCGTGTGAAGTCAGTTGGCTATAAATACTCGCGCCGGGAGGCCTCTCCGCGCACAGGAGGGGGTGGGCGGATTTGCCCCCCCCCCCCCCAAGATCTCTGAAACTACTCAAGTTAGACACGTACAATTTGGAGGGTAGATTTCGGTTATGGCGAACCCGCTTAAACATAACTTTCATGGCCTTATGGCAATGCCTTCAGGGTCAAATGAGGCCAACACTGCGGCTGCGGGGCCAGTCGGCGCGGAGGTCGGCCGCCGGCCGGTCGGTCGACTTTACACCACGCAGCTCCTATATTTACCATATAATTTCGTTTTTTTTTGCATTGGATGCGCTGATCAATTTTTAGTAGTCACAAGTTTTCATTACTATATCCCTATCCATTTGTGAAATATCGCAAAAAAAAACATTGGAGGGCGGATTCCGCCCCAACTCTCTCCAGTGCCCGTGCTCATTATTTGGCAGGAATCGTCATAGACCGGAATGCGCGAGATGACACAAGCCAGAGCATGGATGATGTACGCCTGCGCGTATCAGCGGCACCAACCTGCCACCTAGCGGCGGGTAAGTAAAAACACGGAATCGCGGCCGGTTTTAGGCCGTGTGTCTATGGGAGTTCCGCGGACGCATTTCATATTGGCATTTTTCCCAATTGATTCAGCCACCCCAGGAGTATCGCATCTGCCTTTCATGATACAAAATTGATCAAGGAACCTTACCGTTCTTTCCTTATTGATTTATTACGCTCCGTTCCGAAGTTGTCGTGATGCGAAGTGAAGGCGTCTGTGGGAGGGAGCCCATTTCGCCGTAAGGGTCGGCAGTGACACACCTGTTGACTTCTTAAAACGATCGAATAGGGCAAAGTACATGAAGGTAATGGGCAAACCAAAATGAATAGAGGGGTCACATTACATACGCTCCCATGCTAAAAGTTGAAATTATTGCTGGTGGGTGAATCAAGCATTGAGGGGGCAGTTTCACCACTAAAGATAAGGCCTTCAATAGGCGGTTCCGTTTTTGCCCTTACCCTCCCTGCTCGCTAGATATGTGGCCGATATTTTCAGGTGGAGTGGTTTACACGACTGAATGGAGATTATACTTTAGCGTGCTCACCAATCCGCAGAGGATTGAGCGGAAGACCCATGGAATGTGCAAACCCCTCCGCTACACCATGCTACTGACAGATTCATGATTTTTCCAAGGAGGCGTCATTTCTCCACAGTGGCGGCTCTTGGTCCAGAACATTTGGAGGGGGTGCACTCCGGTTTACCAGAGGGGCAGCATTTGTTTTTGTCTGAGGAATGACTCTCGCCGAAAAAAATTGCGGCGTGTGTTCGGATTCTCAGAGGACTGCTGTTCCCAGGCCGAGGAGCGCGTTCCGCTGAGTATTTCGAGGGAGGGGTACACTGGAAACTCCAAGAGGCATCCTTCAGGTCATAAGGGGCGCGATTTTCTCTTCCCCCCATTAAATCAACCCTTGCATCATGCCCTAGCTGGCAACGACACTACCTCTCGCCGATTCGCTACCACTTGCCGGTTGTTCGACTCAGGGATGTTGTATAAACCTTTGAGGGGGACTGCGACCTCAATGTTTGCTTGACCAAACCCGCAATTATTTCAACTTCTAACATGGGAGCTAATGGAATGTGGCCCCGATTCATTTTGGCCTGTCTACCTCTCAAAGATGTCTTCACTTCGCACCAACACAACTTCTGAACGGAGCGTAATAAATGAATAAGGAAATAACGGTAAGGTTCCTTGGTCAATTCTGTATCAAGAAAGGGCGATGTAATCCTCCTGGGATGGCTGCATCGATTGGAAAAAATCAAATACGAAATGCGTACCCAGAATCCCGATAGGCGCACGGCCTAAAACCGGCCGCGATTCCGTGTTTTTACTTACCCGCCGCTAGGTGGGCTGATACGCAAACAGCTGTTGGTTTCCAATCCAGGCGTACATGATCCATGGCCAGAGTATATTAAAGAGCGGGTACACCCAAGTTTAGTAGATTCTCAGATCTAGGGTCTGTCCCGTGGCTCCACTACCACCTTTTTTTGCCTTTTGTTTTTTTTCCCCCTACCTTTCCCCCTGGAGCAAAACCACCGCCGCCAGGGGGGGGGGGGGGGGTTTTTTTTTTTTTTTGGTTTTTTTATTGGGGCTTTGTTTTTTTTTTTTTTTTTTTAAAAATTTTCTTTTTTATTTTTTTTTTTTTTTTTTTTTTTTTTTTTAATTGGAATATTTTTTTTTTTGGTTTAAATTTTAAAATATAAATATAAAATAAAAAAAATGAAGAAAATGGGAAAGAGAAAATTTTTTTTTTTTTTTTTTTTTTTTTTTTTTTTTTTTTTTTTGGTTTGGGGGGGTTGTTAGTTTAGGGGCGGGGGGGGCCCCGCCCCGGGCCCGGCCCCGCCGGGGGGGGGGGGCAAATAAAATTAAACCCCAACCCGGGGGGGGGGGGGGGGGTGGGGGGGGGAAGGGGGAAAGGGGGGGGTAGAAAAGGGGTCCGGGGGGGGGGGGGCCGAAAAAAAATATTTTATATTAAATAAATTAAGGGGGGGGGGAACCAACCACCAAAAAAGGGGGGAGGGGTCTTGGGGGGGGGGAGAGGGAGGGAAGAAAGTTTTTTTTTTTTTCCCCAAAAGAAAAAGGAAATTTTTTTTCCCCCTCGGGTTCTGGAAGGCCCCACATCGCCAGAAAAAAAGACAATTTTGGGACTCGTAAAAGTCATACATTTATGGGAGAAAACATGAGGGCAATGGAAGGCCGTACGCGCCAAACATTCGAGAAGACGCGTAGCGTTACGGGTGGGGCAGGATGAACACGTGGGGGCGGGCAGTATGTCCGTGCCTTCATGACGTCATATGCTAAAATATGCGATATTCTACCAAAATGTGGTGGATATCTGGCGGATTATAAAACCGTGTAGTAGAATATTCCAAACCTGGCATATTCATGGCAATTGATGACATAGTGCCGCAAACGCGGCAGAAACTTAACGTCCTCGATTTGAAAAGTTGATGAGTTTGAAAAGTTTACCGCTTTGGAACTAGGTGCACTTTTGTTTCATTTTCGTTCCGTGCTTACTGAGTGCGATTAAGAAAGGTAACTTGTCTCCAGATACGTGCACACCTGCTGCTGTGTATGCATCCCATATTTGATACTCTATTGTCCATGTTGAAGTGCAGCTTTCAGCTGCAGATACCTTTGACGCGTGTCAATAAGTTTTCGTACTTGCAACATTCACATACGCATATTTGTGTGGAAGTGCATTTTAGAGATGTTGGAGCCTCCTGATAGATTCCTAAATGATCCTAAGTGAAATCAAAATGCACACATTTAACTTCTAAATTTATGACTTTTAGAGATTTTGTAGTTTTTGAAGCTTTCCAGTGAAGTTCTAAATGGTCCTTGATGAACTCAAAATGTCGAAATTTGACTCATAAATTTGAGGTTTCGACAGATTTTGAAGTCTTTAGTGATTTAAAAAAAAAAGAAGTTCACAGCTAAATCAATATGTCATCAAAATCAAACCATGATCTTCCCTCAATGGTTACAAAAATAGTCTAGTTACTTAGATGGTGCATATTCGGGCACAACCCTTCGTCAAAGAACAAAAAACAAGCAATTCCAACTAACGGTCGAATTCTCACTGCCTCATTATATTATCTATGTCGATGTTGTGCCTTGCTAGGCATAGGATTTTTGATTCTTATACGTATTTAAGGCGTCTCCGGAATTAAAAAGCATATGCCTAGCAAGACACGACATCGACATAGATAATAAAATAAGGCAGTGAGAAGTCGACCGTTGGTTCGAATTGCATATTCTTTGTTGTTCGATGAAGGGTTGTACCCCAATGTAAACTATCTAAAACTATGTTTGCAATCACCGAGGGAAAGTCATCGTGTCATTTTGATGAAATTATATGTTCCTCGCCAGAGCGTTAAATTATTCATATGACATGAATTATGTCTAAATATAACTTATAAATTCGAGATTATAAGAGATTTTGGAGATTTCAGAGATTTCGGTCACTTGTGAATTTCCAAATGATCCGTTGGTGAAATCACAATGTCTAAATCTAACTTCTGAATTCGAGATTTGGAAGGATTTTAGAGCCTTCTTGTGAATTTCCAAATGGTCCTTGGCGAAGTCAACATGTCTAAATCTAACTAATAAATACGAGATTATAAACTATTTTGGAACATTGTGAATTTTCAAATGGTTATTGGTGAGATCAACATGTTTAATTAAATTTACTACGCCACTGAGTATTCCACGAAAATAAACTTTTCCTTAGAAAAGAGCACACGGTACTATTCCGTGCTTTATTTTCCCCTATATTCGGCTGACACGAGAAAGCAAAGGATGACATAAAACAGAGGGTACAAAGAATGAGAAAGAACGTTCAATTTCATTTAACAGCCGCTTCCTTTTCTGTCGAGCCTGCACGATTGGCCTTAAGGGCAAGCCGGTCGTCATGGCAACAACTTAGGCCCCGTCCTCCAGGAGTCGGCTGGCATATTTTGTGTAGTGTCTTCGTTTGCCGGCAAGGAAACATACTTTTTCAAGGAGATACAAGTAAAAATTACCCGAATTCGTATATAGAATTGTTTAGGCATTCGCATGGTGTCAAATTTGCCTATATGGAATTAAAATTGCCTGCGTAAAGCAGTGGCAAATATTGGCCGTTTTGGCTTGAGATGCACGCAAAATGCTGCCGAGTACCGCCTTGACTACGTCACGAGCCGGATCAACTTGATGGCCCCCCTCCGACACAAGCGGTCACGTAGTCGGTAGCAAGGCGAGGCGGACATACCGACCGACGCGCCTCTAGCGGGCATGTCCGAACTACAGCATTGGTGTTGAATCGACCGGATGACCACAACAGGGCACAATATGACAAATTTTGTGTGCCCAGTGTATTCACAGATTCCACGTTCTTTCTTTAAAAAATGAACATCCCCTGAATTTACAATGCATCGTCGGTGCACCTAGGTTGAAAAAAAAATACATGAGTCATTCTCGAGGTGAACGACACTGACCTTGGTGCTGCTGGCCGCCTACATTATGCCAACGGCGCACAACTTCATGAGAGTGCATCATTCCATAGAAAGAGTGATGGTGATTGAATGTATTGCCCAAGAACGAGTCCACAGTGAGTATACAAACTCATTTTTCGAGTTGAACATCATAAATGCCTACTTTCCAAGTGCTGTAATTACCAGCGTATCAGCTGAAAAAAAAACCCAATGAGGATGCCGCAAGGGGTATTGCTGTGCACCAACGAAACTATAACACGTCCGCTCGATCTCCAGTATACAGCCGAGGATCCAGACTGGCGGAAGAGGCCATGGGCAGCGTCCCGGAGATGGATATTGGTTGTTGGTCATCAGTTTTTTTACGTCACCTCGACCGTTGAGTCATGTAGCGTCGGGAGATGGGTAAGGCAATGTGTCGTCTGCGGTTGTGGAGCCATGCTCCTTTAATAGGCAGTGGAAAGGAGGGTGTGAGAGGGTTGTTGATCAATGGAATAGGCTGCCTGCTGACGTTGTGGGGAGTTCCTCGTTTAAGGTATTTAAAAGTACGGTGGACATTTTTTTAGGCAGAAAAATCTTGCTTTTGAGTCATGGTTTATGGTGGATGGGTTAGATCTGTGCTGGGTGGGTGTGCACAGCAGAGCTTTTTAACGTCTCACCGGTGAGATATCCTCACACCCCGTCTCGGGGGGGGGTGACATCGGGGCCGTGGCGAGCCCGATACCATGTAAGGTCATGTAGGAAGCTGACTGGAAGCAATTCTTCACTTACACTGAACGACACATTTCAAATTGCAAACGAAATGGCTGAACCAACGGCTGCCGCCAAAAGGGCCGGCGGGGTATATTTGAACGGCGCCAACCGTCGCACCGCCTATGCGCACCACGCATGCCCAGGCAACCCACTTCCTGCCACCCAGCTGTCTGCCCTGATAACTTCGTTAACGAGCACATTTCCTGGTATAGTTTGATTCATGTTAGCATTTAACTCTGACAGCTGTTGATCAGCACACATTGTCACACGAGCAGCAACTTGTGGTATGGATTAACAGCGAATGCTTGTCAGAAAATCAGTCGGACATGTCAAAACAAACCACACGGAAGCATAACTTGCACGGTGTTTGATAAAACCAAAAGTACTATTTTATACATTTGCCCGCTGTGTGCCCCGAATGTCCACATATCCACTGGATTTGTCATCGGACAAGTTTCCGCGGAAAAAAGCGTACGAGAATCCAAGCACGTTTCTCACCGAAGTTGCATTTTCATAGCAAACGCAAACAATGTTTTGTTTTTGATGGGATAGCCACAATGCATCAATTTGACACCTTCGGTAAGCTGCTGCTACCAGCCGATGTTTAAAAAGATACCAAAGAGGAGCTCATAGTGCTGAATTACAGACCAAACGTCATGGGGTAGCTCACATAATACCATGCTCAACTCCAATGACATTGGTACGCTCGGACGAACATAAGGGGCATGCGACTCAAAAGAGACGGGAAACTCGGGAACCTACGGCTGCCGCCTTCAGGTTGCAGGCGCCTATCGTGTTACGCGACGCAGCGACCCCCCCCCCATGATGTGGCCATTAGATCACCACCGTCCGTCCCACCCCAGCACACAACACATGGCGGCGTACATTTCAAACGCTGTGGCCAGACCACCATCGTCCGTCCCATCCCCCCCCCCCGCAATGGCGGCACACATTTCCAGACTCCGCCAGCGCATGACTCACGCTGTCGCTGCCGCGACACCCGACTGCCGGCCGGGCTGGTACGTGCCGCCGCACGTCAGACTGCCCACAGTCCGTCGACCCAAGCGTGCGCACGCCCGTTAGACCGGTCGCGCCAGCCAATCCAGGCCTCGACCGACTGCATCGCCGCCGGTCTGACTTCGGACGTGTCGCACTGTGATCCGCACGTGCAAAACAAGCAGCGCACCGGCCCCCTGCACTGCCGCCGGCAAATCCGCGAATGGATCGCGAGGTTTTCAATTTGTTGTCCTGTACACCACACTTCCGGCGTAACCTGTTACCCTGTACACCATACTTCCGGTGTAACTTGCTACCCTGTACATCACACTTTCGGTGATGTACCAGAGATTCTCGCAAACGGAGGAATATTTTCACAAGACCGACTGGGAGGCAAAAGCATCCACTTAAATCAAAACAGAACAATACCAGTTTTGTCGCCAGATACAAATTACCAAGGATACCGAGCGTCGGGCGCTAACTGCCACCCCCGAGCCTGCACCTCCACATCAGCTACATGGACTGCCTCCTCCACACCAGCTACATGGACTGCCTCCTCCACACCCAAATAACCAACCAACCAACCAGCTACATGGACTACCTCCTCCACATCAGCTACATGGACTACCTCCTCCACACCAGCTACATGGACTACCTCCTCCACATCAGCTACATGGACTACCTCTTCATCAGCTACATGGACTACCTCCTCCACATCAGCTACATGGACTACCTCCTCCACATCAGCTACATGGACTACCTCTTCATCAGCTACATGGACTCGGCATCCATTTACTACCCTGGTGGTACTGCCCCGTCCCGTAGTCGCTGTCCACATGCTGAACGCCATTCACGGGGATCAGAACAAGGATCTGGAATAGTTTTACATGCAACATACGGAGTTGCTTAAACTCGTCCGGGATACCAATCCCTAGAGTTCCGTAAGCTTCGTGACAATTCACCAACTGTAGTGGCCCTCACAACCGTTAGTGGTGCCGTATAAACTGCGGGGCATCTTAGAACCTCGAGGAGAGCTTTGCAATAAGCACGAGATCAAGCATCCACACAAGTTAATCGTGATCCACTCCTGAAAGCAAACACCAAGGCGGTTGGTGGTTATTGATTTTTACGACACGTCGACCGTTGAGTCACGTATCGTCGCCAATCTCTGGCGCCGATTGGTCGCGGGCGAAGAGCAGCAACAGACCCACAACCTTTCGACTGTGAGCCGAGCGCGATCCACTCCTGAAAGCCAACACCAAGGCGGCGCCTGACGACAGGCAGAGCACAAGCGCTGACACTTGGCGTCGGCGGTGCACACGCGCTGGCAGCACGCCCACGCACGTCACCGCCACGCACACGCGTGTGATGACGTCACCTGGCGGCAGGGCCGCCGTCGCCGCGCTGTCACCGGGAGGTGCGGGGCGGGCGGCGACGGGCGGCGGACCGGGCACCGTCCGTCTGGCATGGGTTGGTTGGTTATTGGTTTTACGACACATCAACCGTTGAGTCATGCAGCGTCGCCAATCTCTCACGCCGATTGGTCGCGGGCGAAGAGCAGCGACAGGCGAGACTCGAACCCACAACCTTTCGATTGCGAGACGGGCATCTTACCCTCAGGCTACTCGTCCCCCCGTCTGGCATGGGCGCGCTGTGTGGCCGACGCAGTCGATGCGCCCCGAACTCCAACAGACAGCCAACCGTGGCGGTGGTTGTTGGTTTCACGACACGTCGACCGCTGAGGCACGTAGCGTCCCCAATCTCTCACGCCGACTGGTCGCGGGCGAAGAGCAGCGACAGGCGAGACCCGAACCCACAATTTTTCGATCGTGAGACGAGTAGCCCACTGTGGTTAAGGTGTCGGACTATGGGTACCAAAGGTCCCGGGCTCGACTCTAGCGCCACTCAGGACATTTCCACAATCCCGCGGCCCACCGGCGAAACAGTGTGGGCGGCGCCATTAGCCGTGAATGTGCATAAAGTGTGTCGTGAACCAACCAACAAACGAGTAGCCCACCCCTAGATTACTCGACCCCGCCAACCAACCGTCTGTCTGGGCTGCGGAGCGACCGCATCAACTGCGCCGGCCTCGACTACGACCCGGCCTGACCTGACCTGATCCCGGTAATGTGGCGGTGGGTCTGATCGGACCCGACGCGTCGCTGGGCTTGACTTGTTTGCCGTCGCAAATGAATGTTAAGAGAGGGTAGGTTAGGTGCTAGATAAGGTGTTAGGTGAGGTGTTAGGTGAGACGTTAAGCCAGACATTAAGTTAGGTATTGAACATGCCACACATTGGAATTCCGTATAGATATTAATTCACGAAGTGTTCACACTTAATAAGGACCGCAGGGGACATCTGGCCTAATCCTGTAAGAGGCTGATACTATGAGCGTGGACAAAGAGATACTGAGTACCCCATCCAATACCGCATCCTAAATTCCAATGAAACTATCCACCAACAGTATGCACACCTGCAAACACTTATGCAGTATTCAATGGATAATTCGTTTGGAACGGATAAAATGGACCGGACTGGAGAGCCGCCTAAAGCTAGCCCCCCCCCCCCCCCCCAGTCTAGGACCGGGATGGAGAGTCGCAGAACATCGTCTAAGCCAGACTGACTCAGCCCTCGTTAGGACCAAATTCTAAATTTGGACTCACCATTGCGATATGACCTGCGATCGGCACCGATAAGAGAACTCCAATCACGCCACTCCAGATCCCTGCCCCCTCCCCCCCCCACGGTCACCGATCATCCCTGACCCAATTTCCACGACGAAGAACGTGACACACTCGGCTGATGCAACCACCGGCCAACTAGGCTGGCGGCTCAGTGCAGTGCCAACGGCTTCAGCACCACGTCTGACGAAATCACCTCCCCACGTCCCTGCTACGGGTGCTGTGTGACTGGTGACGTCGATTGATTGGCTCGATTATTAGGGCTTTAGGGCGCGTCCCGATGACGTTGATGCGCCCCTAATACCAAACAGGCAGCCAGCCCATCCCTTGCGAGCGATAGGAGTGGCAGCTGGAACACAGGACGCCACACACGGGCTCGTGAAGTCGGAAACAAACCGGCTGGCCGACATTGCCGCCAAAGACGGGAGTGCCGTTTTAAGTGTCCTTCCAGCCAAACCCCGCTACTAGCATCAGCCGCCACATACCACCAGTCAACACCAGCAGTCAACACCAGTAGTCAACAGCAGCAGGCAACAGCAGCAGACACTAGCAGCAGCCAATAGTATCAGACGCCACTTAACAGCAACCAACAGCAGCAAACAGCAGCAGCCAATAGCATCCGCAAATAACAACAGCCAACAGTAGCAGCAACACTAACACCATCCAATATCAACAGCTAACAGCAGCAGTCAACAGCAGCAGCCAGTAACGACAGCCAATAGCGGGAGCCAAATAACAGCAGCCAACAGCAACAGCGACAGCCTGGCCACGGTCTGGACCCCGCCAATAGCGGACCAGCCGGCCGGGAATGTGTATGACATTGAAGATCATCAGACTGCAACTGCGTCCGCCCGTGTCACGCGCGAGTGTTTGCGTCGATGTCAGCGTCAATGGCAATGTCAGTGTCAGCGAGGTGTGGGCATCGATGTCCGTATCGATTTCGGCGCCAATGTCAGTGTCAGTGTCAGTGCAGGCGTGGGCATCGACGTCCGTGTCGGTGTCGGCGTCGGTGTCATGTCAGTACGACCGGCTGGAAGAGTGCCTTTGTGAGTGTGCCACCTGGTCAGGAGACTTGTGCCGGTACACCGGGTGAATCGTCAGCCACCCGTCGAGGGAGAGCCGCCTGCGACTATCCCGGCAGATGTATGTGCCCTTGTCCGGGCGATTGTTTCACGTTGACAGGCTAGGCGGGGGTGGGGGAGACCAGTGACCCGGCAGCCACAGCCCACCTACAGCCACAGCCACAGCCACAGCCACAGCCACAGCCACAGCCACAGCCACAGCCACAGCCACAGCCACAGCCACAGCCACAGCCACAGCCACAGCCACAGCCACAGCCACAGCCACAGCCACAGCCACAGCCACAGCCACAGCCACAGCCACAGCCACAGCCACAGCCACAGCCACAGCCACAGCCACAGCCACAGCCACAGCCACAGCCACAGCCACAGCCCAGCCACAGCCACAGCCACAGCCCACCCAGCCCAGCCCAGCCCAGCCAGCCCAAGCCAGCCAGCCGAGCCGAGCCGAGCCAGCCGAGCCAGCCAGCCCAGCCCAGCCAGCCAAGCCACAGCCACAGCCACAGCCACAGCCACAGCCACAGCCTCAGCCACAGCCACAGCCTCAGCCTCGCCACGCCGACCAGCCGGCCGCAGCAGGACCAGCCGGCTGGTAGCCCGGCCACCGCGCGCCACAGGCCGTCGGCACGCGCTCGCACGCACGTGCTGCCCAAATCCGCCTCGCACGCGCAGACGGCCGCCACACACTGCGCAGTCACCGTCACGGCGGATAGCCCGCTCGCTCGCGAGGCGACGTCACGCGCGGACGGGCCCCACACAAGAAGGAAGCCTGTGTGTACCTGTCTGGTCTGTGTGTGTATCTATCCGGTCTGTGTGTATCTGTACGACCTGTGTGGATATGTCTGGCATGTGTATATCTCTCCAGCCCATGTATATCTGTTCGGCCTGTGTGTATCTGCCCCGCCTGCGTGTATCTGTGCGGCCTGTGTGTATCTGTGCGGCCTGTGTGTGTATCTGTGCGGCCTGTATGTATCTGTGCGGCCTGTGCGGCCTGTGTGTGTATATCTGTGCGGCCTGTGTTCTTATACTTCGGTGTGTGGATCCGTCCGTCTGTCCGGCCTGTGTGTGTATCTGTGCGGCCCGTGTGTATATCTGTGCGGCCTGTGTGGATCTCTCCAGTCCGTCTGTCCGGCCTGTGTGTGTATCTGTGCGGCCTGTGTGTATCTGTGCGGCCTGTGTGTATCTGCCCGGCCTGTGTGTATCTCTGCGGCCTGTGTGTATATGCGCAGCCTGTGTGTATATCTGTGCGGCCTGTGTGGCCGTGTGTATATCTGCGCGCCTGTGTGTATCTGTGCGGCCTGTGTGTATCTGTGCGGCCTGTGTGTATATCTCTCCAGCCTGTGTGTGTATCTGTGCGGCCTGTGTGTATATCTCTCCAGCCTGTGTGTATATCTCTCCAGCCTGTGTGTATATCTCTCCAGCCTGTGTGTATATCTCTCCAGCCTGTGTGTATATCTCTCCAGCCTGTGTGTATCTGTGCGGCCTGTGTATATCTCTCCGGCCTGTGTTTGTATCTGTGCGGCCTGTGTGGATCTGCCCGGCCTGTGTGTATATCTGTCCAGCCTGTGCACATCTCTCCAGCCTGTGTGTATATCTCTCCAGCCTGTGTGGACCCGTCCGTCTGTCCGGCGCCGCGGCCCGGTCGGCCGATGGCACGCGGCCGACGCTGCGCCACTACTGCGCAGCTGGCGTCCGACCGCCGTCATGGCCAAGGTCACGGTCAAGGTCGCACGCGTTCGCTCCGGCGCCGACAGGACGCGATGCGCGGCACGAGTGTGGGCGTAGCCACCGCCGGAGGCGCCCGGGGTCCGGACCCCACCCGATGTTTCGATGTTGTCCGTGTGGGGTCGGACTCCAAGTTCTTGGATCAGGCGACACCCGAATCGGGTGGATGGACTCGCCCGATGCTCGCCACGGGCGGACCTCCGTCCCGGTCAACGTCACCATGACCGCGGCGTGTCCGAGGAGTGGCTGCCTGCCTGTCTGACCTGTCCTTAAATGTGTTACCTTTGTAATGGTTGTGCAGCTATGATATACCGTTGTGTATTGCAAAACAGCAAACAATGTTTTGCTCTTCCCCCATACTAGTGCTGCGACGATCATCTTCCGTGAGGTTCGGTTGCCCTCAATAGCCAGCAATATTAACAGCCATTTGTACGGCGTAAATGACAACCCGTGAGTGTACGGAATCATGGGACCAGCGCAATAACCTACGATTTTATGGCCGCGGAAAAACGTTGTTTTCGACTTCACTGACCACGATCGAGATTCGCCGGCGTCTCCGCCTCATGCCCCACCCACCTTCTGAGCCCCAACATACCCTGAAAATCGGTGTCACCAACTCAATTTTGGCCACTTCCGAAACTGCGTGCAGTGGAATCCCTGCGCTAGCGAGCATACCGTAACATGTGAACCCCTCCACTGGTGGTCAATGGCTTTACGACACCTCGACCGTCGAGTCATACGCCGATTGGTGGTGGGGTGGTGGGGTGTGGTGGTGGGGCGCGTCGACATCAAGGGTCACTTTGCGCCCATACACGCCGATTGGTCGCAGGTGAAGAGTGGCGACAAGCGAGACTCGAACCCACAATCTTTTTAATACGGGCAACTTACTCCAGGACCACTCGTCCCCGAACCCCTCCACTGCGCGTCGGAATCGCCACCCGTACGGAGGCACCACAGTGCGGCGGCAGGACCCAGCCCTGCGGACCACGCCTGCGCCGTGCTCGCCGGAGCAGATCTACAGCCAGCTGCACGGAGCACGGCGACTGGCCGGTTGGTTATTTGGGCTTAGGGGCGCCTCGACTGCTTCGGTCATACAGCGCCCATATCATGTTATCTTGCTATCTCGCCGAGTAAAGGGCAGAGTTCATTATGCTCTTTGTGAAGTCTGTGCCGCACCATCTTCGCTTTTTCTCCACCAACTTCATGCTCTCTTAATAGGCGCCCACGGCCTAAATTGGGAGCAGTCATCGCCTACGTGTCCTACCGATACATTTCAAACTTCTCCTCTCGCGCCCGCCTCCGGAAAGTCAGCTGCCGTGCCTCTCTCCCTGATTGCGTCGGCTCCTCTCCGGCCGCCGCTTCGCCCCGCAACGTCCATCTCACCTGCGGCCGGTCAGCCACGCGCCGTCGCGCCGGTGCCGGGCCTTTCCCGTCACGTCCTGTCCGGTGACATATCAGAATGTCCACAGTTCACACTGTGAGCTGTGGACACTGAACTGTGGACATTATGAATGCCCCCCGTCCTGTCCAGTTTATCGGCGCCGAACGTGCCGCGACTGGCCGGCTGAGGCGAACGCCGTCCCAGAGCGCGGCAAACCTGCCGCGACACGTCAGCGCGAGCCCCATCCGCTCGTCCGGCCGCCGCTCAAAATAGCCTCCCGGCCTGCGCAACTTGAGCACTGACCTCCGTGCAGAAAGGCAAACATTTCGAGATAATTGAGATTCACCCAGTGCGTGCGTCAGATCAAACCGGAGCGTTCAGCTCGGTTCATCGGCCGGCGTTGAGGCCGACGTCCGTTCACCGGTTCAACGGCCGGATGGCGAGACAAAAAACTGGTCGACACCATAACAGAGAAGACGCCGGGCGGCGATCAGAGTCCGCCGCCATGCGCCGTCACCACGGCACCACCCGCGCCGGGCACGGCCGAGCCGCGACGCAGATGTGCAGATGCGACGCAGATGTGAGACGTGACGCAGATGTGAGACGTGACGCAGTGACGCCGCCGCCGCCAGTAACCGGACTAGAATGGGTATTGATAGGCCGATCCGCCGGGGCCAGCTGGCACACCCTCCACGCGCACACACGCGTCCCGACGCGTCCCGGTGTCAACAGGAGCCGACGCCGGCGGCGGACACCGCGCGCGTGCCATTCGGTTACCACGAATACGTGGAGCGCTGCCTGGGAGACGTCGGCACAACCGGCCGGCGTGGCGTTGGTGCGCGACCGGCGCTCTTTTGACGCCGGGCTCTGTCAGAACGTGAACGAGTCGGAGGTGTGCCCCGGATCGTGCAGCTGTCGACGCCGGTGTGCGGCGGTCCGGCAAGACCGAGACAGCAGCCGACCGGTATTCCCGACGGCGTCTCAGACCCGCCTCCAGCCCGAGGCAGTGCAGCCAGCCGCACAACCCGTGCCAGGCGCCTGGGCGTGTCGGGGGGGGGGGCACGCCGCCAGCTCGTACACGGGATCTGTCGGGCACTACAGGGTAACGGCCGGCGATGACCCATCTTCCCCGTCACGTCACACGGGTCACGGTCAAACCTGCACAAACCAGGACATCAGCCACGCGCGCCAGAGCGAATAACACGTCGAGTGGAATCCTCACGGTGCAGGTGCTGCTCTCGTGTCAACACTTTCCAAGGTGGTGGTGGTTATTGGTTTTACGACACGCCGACCGTTGAGTAATGTAGCGTCGTCAATCCCTCGCGCCGACCGGTCGCGGGCTAAGGGTGGCGACAGGTGAGACTCGAACCCACAATCTTTCGATTGGGAGAAGAGCAACTTACCCCTGGGCTACCCGCCCCAACACTTTCCAAGGGAGCGAAGGTCGTTTCATGGAAGTGGGATGAGACGATTAACCAATTACCACGTGCTGACACATGACTCGGGACTCATTCACTTGGCACATATTCATTCGGGACACATTCCGATACCTGAAAGCGATCGGATTTCAAGCGATATACCCACCTTGGTAACACTCTTTACATGATTATGGTATACCAAGGGAACGCCATGAGCGCCAAATGATCATATATTTGGTCGAAACGCCGTTTTTTTAAACTAACGTGGAGTGGCATCCCGGAGCGCGAAAGTCACGTCGAAGACCGATACCAACACGTGATTCAAGATGACCCTGCGGCGACACAAGGCCCTGTATAGACATAACGTTCGCCAGCGTTCACTCACCATGTGTGTACGGGTACATGCAGTACTTGGACACAACGTTCTCCAATGTCCACTCACCATGCAAGTGTTGGTGCACGCAGCACATGAACACAACGTTCGTCAACGCTCCCGCCCTGACCTGACCAATGCTCTCGCCTGACCTGACCAATGCTCTCGCCTTGACCTGACCAATGCTCTCGCCTGACCTGACCAATGCTCTCGCCTGACCTGACCAATGCTCTCGCCTGACCTGACCAATGCTCTCGCCTTGACCTGACCAAAGCTCGCCTGACTTGACCAATGCTCTCGCCTGACCTGACCAAAGCTCTCGCCTGACCTGACCAATGCTCTCGCCCTGACCTGACCAACGCTCCCGCCTGACGTGTGGTACTCACGAGCCAGAGGCGCGCCACTCACCGTGCGGGTACGCGACAATAGACGCCACGGTCTTGGAGACGGCGCCGGCCAGCATGAACTCGAGGAAGTCCCAGCTGGTCTTCACCGACGGGTCTGCCGACCTGCCGACCGCAGGATCAGAGGTCAGGTCAGAGGTCGCCCGGCGCCGCCAGGCCGGCCGCCATCGCCAGCCAGTGGGACGGGTGGAGTGGACGCTCCCCGAGCCCCGCTAACCAGCAGCTGCAGCGGCTAGTGCCGATCTGGCACGGGATTTCTTCTTTTGCCTTCGATGGATGATGGCTACCACTTGGTCGACTCTCGACTGCCGAGAGAAAGTCGCAGCGCGGTACAACACGGCCACTTGTCAGAACGGTTGGTCAGCTCTATCGGCACTGGCAGTGCAAAAGGCCCACCTGATGCAATGCTGCCGTGCTTTCCACGTCCGGGATTACTGATGGAATCGTTTCCGACAGGGCATCTGTGTGGTCTCCAGCAACAACAATTACCAGCGGGAAAATTGGAGCTAACACTGCCTTCTCACAGGCCATGAGGCAGCAACATCAGGAAATTAAGAAGCTTATCGGTGTTCAGAGGCGGCCACCAGTTACAACATGTGCTCGGTGTGGAAAGTACGGCTGTCGACGTCCCATACTGTTGAGGTTTTTCAGCGTTAGCTCTAAGCACGTTCGGACGTATCTGTTCCAGGTCTGGACTGCATAGCAATGTGTACACGACGGCTCGTCTGCTGGCCGTCAAAAATCGGCAAAAATTGGCCTTGGAATGGCCACAAATCAGCGATAATTATAAATCTGGGCGGCGCACCTTTGCTGGCTGCATGAACAGAAAACTGCGAGGCCCAACTATGGACTGCCCACACTTTGGACACGGACCAGTTGAAGAAGGCTCGACTGGAAGGGCGAGAGTCAGCACATGAAGCATGCGGATGCTCAATTAATTTCATCAGCCCAAAACTAAGACCGCTATGTAATCTCTGTGTCTGCACCACCGCGAGTGGGGCGGAGATTGCAAATGCCTCACTGCGGAATCCCGCAGTCAGCATGCAAGAGTCTATGTTCCCGTGAACCAGATGATACCGATATATCATACCGAGTAGGGCATAGAGGAGGATAGGGAGGAGGGTCCAGAACAGGGGCAGAGTAGGGTCAGAGTAGGGTTCAGAGTATGATACAGACTAGGGTGCAGAGTGAGGCACAAAATATGGTGCAGAATGGGGTAGTGTATGGTACGGAATAGGACCCAGAGTAGGTCATAGAGTAGGGCACAGAGTATGGTACAGAGTATCGCGCAGATTATGGTACAGAGCACGACACAGAGTAGGGTAGTGTGACAGCCGCTGGCCAAACAAGCCGTCCGCTTCCCTGAGTCGCATGCTTCCGCTCCGAGAAGCGGAAGTTCACGACGCGGATCGGGTTCGGCCGGCCGTAAGGTGGCGCGATCTGCACACAACCTTGTGGCAGCCGCTTACGGCGGACGTGGGCGGCTTCGGCGGCGTGCACGGCACGCCGTAACACTTACGGTGACATTTACAGGATGTCAACCGAATGTGTACCGCCATCTGGCTTTGCTACCGCACTGTCGGGTAAGTGCCGGGGTAATGTCGTGCTACCAACGGGTCAGTACCGGGCTACTGTCGGGTCAGTGCCGGATTACTGCCGAGTCAGTGCCGGGTCAGTGCCGGGTCAGTGCCGGGTCAGTGTCGGGTTACTGCCGGATTACTGCTGGGCCACTGTCAGGTCAGTGCATGGTTCCCGCCGGATCACTCGCGGGTCACTGTCGGGTCACTGCCAAGTAACTGCCGAGTTACCGCCAGGTTACTGCCGGGCTCAGTGACATCAGCCGACCACAGATGGCGCTGTTTGACGCGCCCCCCACCCCGACCCTCGCAAGGCACCAATCCCTCCCGCAATCACAAACGGTATTCACTCGCATGGTTTCCATCGAGTTTGCTCCTGACAGTCACTAATCGCATACGAATACATCTGGTCAGACCAGAACCTTGTCAAACAAGATTTGACTGGGGATGGGGAGGGACCACCAGCGAATCCAACGGGGGGCCAAAATCCCAGCCTTCCAAACTCCTCCCTCCAGTAGCGCTTAAGCAATGTGAAATGCCACTTGACTGGGAGGCAGAGGGGGGCTAAGGTACCCAGCTAACACGCTAGAGGAGGCCCTGGGTAAAAGTGATGAACATACAGAAAACGTAAGACAAAGCTTGCAGAGACTCACCGCCGCACGACAGATGCGACGCGAGCACAGTCGCGTCTGTCGAGACTGTATGCTCGCGATATGTATGTCGCATACGTCGCGATATGTACTGCGACGTATGCGACGCGAGCATACGTCTTTGGATACAGCACAGTTCAAACCTTCACTATTGGTGCTGAGAAACACGTTGTCTTCTATACGCTTTGTAACCAAGGTAGAAGGTTTGGGTGAGGGAATACTTTGGAATATGCCTTTTGATGATTACCCCGGGACAACGAAAGTTTGGGACTTGCAAGAGAGGTGTAGGGAAAGTGATAATCCGGCAAGATGTAATGTGTACCGCAGGATGTGTTACGAGGGAGAATTGAGATACGTCACGAGCGAAATAGGCGGTGAACGAAAATGGTTCCAGAATCACTGGCTCAACTCCTGGTCATACTGACCTGTGGAGAACACACCTTCTCCACATTATCATGGAGATACAACCGCTAACACACCTTCTCCACATGACCATGGATACACAGCCGATAACACACCTTCTCCACATGATTATGGATACACAGCCGATAACACACCTTCTCCACATGGCCATGGATACACAGCCGATAACACACCTTCTGCGCATGATTATGGAGATACAGCCGATAACACACCTTCTCCACATTATTATGGAGATACAGCCGATAACACACCTTCTGCGCATGATTATGGAGATACAGCCGATAACACACCTTCTCCACATGACCATGGATACACAGCCGATAACACACCTTCTCCACATGATTATGGATACACAGCCGATAACACACCTTCTCCACATGACCATGGATACACAGCCGATAACACACCTTCTCCACATGACCATGGATACACAGCCGATAACACATCGGCCACCAGTGAGGCGGAACTCCACGTCCCTCTTCGGTTCAGTGCCGCAAACATCGCCGCTTCGCATCCCACCGCACCAGCCCGCCCCGGGGAGCAGCCCGCGGCACTGCCTGGCCGGGATCGGCACGCCGTGTCAGCATGACGCTGCAGAAGTGTTCGCCAGGCGAGCTCAGCCCGCGGCGGTGGAAACGCGGAAACGTTCACCCGGCCAGCACGGCCCGCGGTGGGTCCCGCCAGTCCCCCCCCCCCCTCCCCTTCCAGACACAGCGAGTCCGACAGTCAGCTGACTACGGCGCCGGCGAGCCACACCAGTGAGCAGCGACACGGATCCAACCGGGGACGGCAGATGGAGACGCCACTGTCAACCCACCGGTACATCTGGAGACGCCACTGTCAACCCACCGGTACATCTGGAGACGTCACTGTCAACCCACCGGCACATCTGGAGACGTCACTGTCAACCCACCGGACACCCCAACTCACCGGTACATCTGGAGACGCCACCGCCAACTCACCGGTACATCTGGAGACGTCACCGCCAACTCACCGATACATCTGGAGACGCCACCGCCAACTCACCGATACATCTGGAGACGTCACCGCCAACTCACCGGTACATCTGGAGACGCCACCGCCAACTCACCGGTACATCTGGAGACGCCACCGCCAACTCACCGGTACATCTGGAGACGTCACTGTCAACTCACCGGTACATCTGGAGACGCCACGATCAGCCCACCGGTACACCCGGAGATTCCATCAACTCACAGGTACAACTGGAGACTCCACTGTCAACTCACCGGTACAACCGGAGATTCCATCAACTCACCGGTACAACCGGAGATTCCATCAACTCACCGGTACATCTGGAGACGTCACTGTCAACTCACCGGTGCATCTGGAGACGCCGCTTCAGTCGCTCGTAGATGACGAAGTGGATGACCGTCTCGGTGATGCCGAAGTAGGAGGCTGTGATTCCCCGGTAGAAGCCGCGGATGCCCTGTGGGTTCACCGTGGTGTAAGTGCCACGCCTGATGCCCGCAGAGGCGCTACGGCTCAGCCTAAAGCTGGTAATGCACCTGTCATCTATGGTGGAGTAGTGTATGAGGTTGTGGGGGGTAATGCACCTGTCATCTATGGTGGAGTAGTGTATGAGGTTGTGGATGGAAATGCACCTGCCATATATGGTAGAGTTAGTTATTAGGGCTTTAGGGCGCATCGTGCCATATATGGTAGAGTAGGGCATGAGGTTGTAGGTGGTGATAGGAGAGTTGATAAGTAGTTAGTTGATCATAAATTGGCTAGATCTTTCAGTGGTTAGCTAGGCTACTAGGTAAATAAGTGAATGAGTAAGTATCTGATCAAATAAATATGGAACTGTGTGAGTAAGCTGTTCTTTAGTTCGGCAGGAATTTGGTAAGTTAGCTTACTTGCTTCTCAGTTATTGGTGCCTTAAGGAGCGTCATCTGCAGGGTCATCCCTACCCCAGCAGTTGGATGAACAACAGAAAACATGGTAATTGAGTTTAATGCGTGTTAGCGGCTGCATGGGTTGATTGGTTGGTTATTTGGGCTTAGGGGCGCATCGACTGCTTCGGTCATACAGCGCCCATGAGCTGCAGGGGTAAAGGTGGCATCGAGGTGTACACAGAAATGGGGAAGCTTTGCGAGTCGTGGTCCAGAAAACGTACGATCCAAGCAACAAATATACACCCCAACAACATAATGTTGCAGTGATTGGCTGCCTTCAAATGTGAGCTCTACGGAATATGAGTGATCGCCTGAGCGCAAGCTTCGATCGGCTTCGAGCGTGAGCGCAACAGAATATCGCAGTTATTGGCTACCTTCGAACGTGAGCGCAACAAAATATTAGTTATTGGCTGTCCTCGAGCGTGAGCACAACAGGGCACTCCAGTGGGAGGGGGCATGGCCGTTTTGCAAATCCGGCATGAGTCTGCGATCAGCTGCTGACGCAGCAAAAATGCTCGGTAAGATCTGCGAGTCGTAAACCTTCTGAAACATCGCTTTCCACTTGACAGAGTGTGTCGTAAATCACGACACACCACCAAACGGCCGCAGATGCCGATGCGAACGCCGTCAGAACACCGCCAATTCGACGGCTCCGACAAAGCCTACGACTGAGACTGAACAATACGGCATAAGACTAAGACTAAGACTAAAAGACAAAGACTAAGACTAAGACAAATACTAACATAAGACTAAGACTAAGACTAACATAAGACTAAGACTGAAACAACCGGTCCAGCCATTGCATTGTTTGTTATTTGGGCTTTAGGGCGCCCCAACCTCAGCCATTGCATTGCCGTAGTACCTGAAAGGCCGCCACACACTCAGCCAGCAAAACCGCCGCACCGTTCGCTCTCACCGGAGAGCAGACGACAGCGCGTGCCAAACAACACATCCCTGTAGCAGACCCAACACCACACGGCAGCCCCCCAACGGCCCTCCGAGACCGGTCAGACGTGAGTGGTCACCAGCACGGGCACACGATAGTGACACTCTCTTTCCTCCGCCCGAGTGTCACAGGGTTGCCGACGCGCTCCCACGGAATTCTTCACGGTTGGTTGGCTATTGGTTTTACGACACATCCATCGTTGAGTCATGTAGCGTCGCCAAGGTATCACACCGATTGGCCGCGGGCGAAGAGTAGCGACAGGCGAGACTCGAACCCACAATCTTTCTATTGTGAGGCGGGCAACTAACCCCTAGACTACTCGTCCCCGCAACTATTCACGGATCGTGGACTATCGCGTCGTGTTTTCAACGTGTGCGTCTAGTCCTATCAGTGCGGCCGGTGGTCCAGTTTTGTTCCCTTGCTGACGGGCATCGTCTGGCCGCCAGGGCCATCGTCTTGACCCTTGTGAGACCGCCAGCAGCTGACTATGACATCAACAGTGACCTCTTGAAGTGGACGAAATGCCACGCCAGCATCATGACAAGAGTCGGGCACAAGCAACGCCAGCGTTGGCAGAGCTTGTCGCGTAGAGATATTTCCATTAGCAGTCGTGTAGGATAGAAATAAACACGCGTAATAAGTGTTTGCATTGCCAGGAACGCCATATACCATGTTCTAAACACTGGAATGACTTCGCTCCCAACGGAGTATCAACATCCTGCTTCACGATGATTCGTTATGAAGCTTTCAGATATAATTTTTGCATCAGGTTTGTCGCGGAGAAGTAATGTCGCGTAGAGATATTTCCATTAGCAGTCGTGTCGGATAGAAATAAACACGCGTAACAAGTGTTTGCATTGCCAGGAACGCCATATACCATATTATACACACTGGGATGACTTCGCTCCGAACGGAGTATCAACATCCTGCTTCACGATGACTCGTTATGAAGCTTTCAGATATAATTTCAAACATTCCAACAGTATATTGTTCAGTATCAAGCTGTTGCTCACTATTGCGGATCGTGATATACACACATCTCTTAGCACAATTCCAAGTACGAGGATTACCTATAACGTGGTCTGTTATACAATATCAGTTGAAAAGGAGAGGCATTATGTATTGCTATCGCTGAAATAGTTACCAAGAAATTAGCTAAATCAAATAAAAAGGTGCATGCATAAGGAAGCTATTGGATCATAATTACGTTCGAAGAACTTACAATTTCCGATAAATGACATCGCTTCCACGGCTAATTTCGACACACTACTGCACTCCTTTCGACATTTCACCCTAACGAGAACCCGATATTCTAACGCAGCGTCAGTGGCACCGGCAGCGGCGGAGCACGGGCGACACATGACACCAGCCCGGCAGGACCGACACCAGCCCGACAGGACCGACACCAGCCCGACAGGACCGACACCAGCCCGACAGGACCGACACCAGCCCGACACCAGCCCGACAGGACCGACACCAGCCCGACAGGACCGACACCAGCCCGACAGGACCGACACCAGCCCGACAGGACCGACACCAGCCCGACAGGACCGACACCAGCCCGACAGGACCGACACCAGCCCGACAGGACCGACACCAGCCCGACAGGACCGACACCAGCCCGACAGGACCGACACCAGCCCGACAGGACCGACACCAGCCCGGCAGGACCGACACCAGCCCGACAGGACCGACACCAGCCCGACAGGACCGACACCAGCCCGACAGGACCGACACCAGCCCGACAGGACCGACACCAGCCCGACAGGACCGACACCAGCCCGACAGGACCGACACCAGCCCGACACCAGCCCGACAGGACCGACACCAGCCCGACAGGACCGACACCAGCCCGACAGGACCGACACCAGCCCGACAAGGAGGACAAAGCCACAGACAACACAGCCGACAGGACCGACACCAGCCCGACAGGACCGACACACCAGCCCGACAGGACCGACACCAGCCCGGCAGGACCGACACCAGCCTGGCAGGCCACACCAGCCCGCAGGACCGACACAGCCCGACAGGACCGACACCAGCCGGCAGACCACACCAGCCCGACAGGACCGACACCAGCCCGGCAGGACCGACACCAGCCCGGCAGGACCGACACCAGCCCGGCAGGACCGACACCAGTCCGACAGGACCGACACCAGCCCGGCAGGACCGACACCAGCCCGACAGGACCGACACCAGCCCGGCAGGACCGACACCAGCCCGGCAGGACCGACACCAGTCCGCAGCCGCACCGTTGTCCGAACATCGGCTTCCGCGTGCTCTGGCCGGTCGGCGATAAACCGGAACATCACCGGCCGGGTCAGAGTCCGCGCCGTCGCAACCCTGGCCCGGATCGGCGCCGCACGGAAGGCGCCGCCGCCGCGCCCGCAACGCGTGACACGCTCAACACGAGCCCCGAGCCCGGAGCCCCGCGTGGCGCACTGGGTCGATGTGCTGAAGGTCGAGCCTGGCGGAAATTGTCACGGTCGGGCTTTATCGTCGCACGGGCAGCCGCGGGTCTTCTCAATGCGGGTCGGGTCTGGCGGTGCCGGCTCCCAGCCGCGGGTCTCCTCAATGCGGGTCGGGTCTGGCGGTGCCGGCTCACAGCCGCGGGTCTCCTCAATGCGGGTCGGGTCTGGCGGTGCCGGCTAACAGCCGCGGGTCTCCTCAATGCGGGTGGGTCTGGCTCGGGTCTCCAATCTCCTCAATGCGGGTCGGGTCTGGCGGTGCCGGCTAACAGCCGCGGGTCTCCTCAATGCGGGTCGGGTCTGGGGGTGCCGGCTAACAGCCGCGGGTCTCCTCAATGCGGGTCGGGTCTGGCGGTGCCGGCTCCCAGCCGCGGGTCTCCTCAATGCGGGTCGGGTCTGGCGGTGCCGGCTAACAGCCGCGGGTCTCCTCAATGCGGGTCGGGTCTGGCGGTGCCGGCTCCCAGCCGCGGGTCTCCTCAATGCGGGTCGGGTCTGGCGGTGCCGGCTCACAGCCGCGGGTCTCCTCAATGCGGGTCGGGTCTGGCGGTGCCGGCTCACAGCAGCGTATTCGCCGATTGGCTGTCTTTGCATTGAGAGAGGGGACCGCAATTTCTCGACTACGTGAAAGCTGAGAATACAAAATAAACCTAATAAAAACCAAACGGCGGAGTGCTAAGGCAGCGGATGTGCTAAGACAAGAGGTTTCGTTCGAAATGCATGGGGACCGAACTGAATTGTCGAAGACCCTGGGCTACTGGGAGGGAAGCAGTTTTACATCGGAGGATAACCACCTAAAACCGAACAGGGTTGTCTAATATTTTAGACGGACCAATTTACGTCACAGGCACAATTAAAATTGAAGCGGGCTATCTTCATTCAGAAGGGGAAAATTAAATTCACATACCGGGACGTCCAAGATATAGAAGAGGGGGCTTTGGATAGCCGTATGAAATAGAAGAGGGGCTTTGGAAGCTCGAGACGGGCCGCACCAGTATTTCAAAGAGCCAGCTGAGGTTGCCGGGGTTATTGAAGTCATTAGGGGAAATCAAGATTGAGACGCGCCCTGTGCTCGCAGATGGCCGCCAAAGCGGAACAAGTCCTGCCTAAATTGGAGATGGGCCGTGTAAAGTCAGAAAGGCATTGTCTAAATTCAGATCGTGGATTGTGGGGGTGGGTTGTTGGGTTTAGGGGTGCGTCGAAATATAGGGTCATTTTGCGCCCATATTGGACGACGCACTCAGCAGCTGAGGTCATATGGCGTCGCCTGCCTCTCACCCTGGCAGGAAGGGGTGGCATCGCGGAGAAGCGAACCCCGCACCTCCGGCGTGCCAGACGCTTAGCCAAACCACTGAGCTGCCGACGCTCCGTGAAATTCAGACTGTGTTCATCTTTCATTGGACGAGGGCTGCAATGACTTGGGGATGAGATATCTAAGATGGGAAACGAGCGTATTAAGTCAAAAAGGTTCGTCTAACCTTGATGGCACCGTTTTATTTAAGCATCATCTTAGATATTTTATTTTCAGATCCAAAAGGGCCGCTAATAAGTCAAAGAAGACATTTAGACTCGTAGAGGGACCGTTGTAAGTCGAAGAAGGGTCGCTGTCATACTTTGTATGAACCTTACGTAGACGAACTTTAACCATTACGTACCTGTTCCGTTACGAATCGCTCACGTTGCTAACTTCAAGGTAGGCCTAATGTACACCAACTATACGCCACCCGGATCTCATATTTACGAAGGCTTGCGTACGAACCTTACGCAATACGGACCCCTCCACTTAATATTGGATAAGTCACCTGAATGCGTTGAATACCCATTCAGGAGCTGGACGCCGCTGGACTATAAATCACTACCACTAAATAATGGCTAGCCGATGCTCAGAGTTTCAGCCGAGGCAGAGTTTCAACCGAGGCAGAGAGCGCCACCACAGCACGCGTGGTCGATCATCATAAATAACCCACCGGAAGAGTCACACAGTCACGAACTGTCTTCCACCCTGGCCCCTTCAATGTCCGGTCCCGAACGTGCTACACCGCCCACTTCAGAGTAGGCACACACGCAGGGCACGCCGAGGAGCGCTCAGCGACAGCGGGAGACCTCCAGGAAAGCTCGCGGCGAGGGCACGCATCGGCGATCGAATCCAGCGCCCGGCCGACACCACAGGACATGACGATGAACGTCCAACGATGCGGACGTCCTCCGAAGAACGTACGGCGGGTAAGACACTGAGGGACGCTCGGTGACGGGACCAGACACTGAGGGACGCTCAGTGACGGGACCAGACACTGAGGGACGCTCAGTGACGGGACCAGACACATGAGGACGCTCAGTGACGGGACCAACACTGAGGACGCTCAGTAACCAGACACTGAGGACGCTCAGTGACGGGACCAGACACTGAGGACGCTCAGTGACGGGACCAGACACTGAGGACGCTCAGTGGACGGGACCAGACACTGAGGACGCTCAGTGACGGGACCAGACACTGAGGGACGCTCAGTGACGGGACCAGACACTGAGGGACGCTCAGTGACGGGACCAGACACTGAGGGACGCTCAGTGACGGGACCAGACACTGAGGGACGCTCAGTGACGGGACCAGACACTGAGGGACGCTCAGTGACGGGACCAGACAGTGAGGCACGCCAGCGACGGGACCAGACACTGAGGGACGCTCAGCGACGGGACCAGACACTGAGGATGCGCAGTGACGGGACCAGACACTGAGGGACGCTCGGTGACGGGACCAGACAGGGACCAGACAGGGACCAGACACTGAGGGACGCTCAGTGACGGGACCAGACACTGAGGACGCTCAGTGACGGGACCAGACAGGGACCAGACAGGGACCAGACACTGAGGGACGCTCAGTGACGGGGCCAGACACTGAGGGACGCTCAGTGAAGGGACCAGACATTGAGGGACACTCAGGGACCAGACAGGGACTGACGGGACCAGACACTGAGGGACGCTCAGTGACGGGACCAGACACTGAGGGACGCTCAGTGACGGGACCAGACACTGAGGGACGCTCAGTGACGGGACCAGACACTGAGGGACGCTCGGTGACGGGACCAGACACTGAGGGACGCTCGGTGACGGGACCAGACACTGAGGGACGCTCAGTGACGGGACCAGACACTGAGGGACGCTCAGTGACGGGACCAGACACTGAGGGACGCTCAGTGACAGGACCAGACACTGAGGGACGCTCAGTGTCAGGACCAGACACTGAGGGACGCTCAGCGACAGGACCAATGCGTAGCGCTTCCCGGGCCAGGGTCGGAGGCGGAGTACATCCAGCGCCAGAGACAGACCCGAGAGGCGCCCGGCGGTGAGAGGAACCGTAACTTTGACCCGAGAGGTCATTATATGTGGACATGTACATGGCAAATTTGAGCAATGTTGAAATTTTCCAGTTAAGTTAGGGATGTGCTTCGACATGGTTTCCGACGTAGTTTTACACACTGATCACGAATATGTTATTTATGCCACGGACTCCCGTCACAACAGGCCGCTGTCCGGTGACTGAATCAGGCCGGGAAGGAGACGGCGCCAGCCCGCCAGCCGGCTAGCACACCGGGCCAGTGCCGACCTGCCGCCGGCGCCACCAACACCTGCTGCCACCAACGGTGGGTGTAATAACTCCTATCAGGCCCTGGTTGGGTTCACAACTCGTTGGACGCTCAGAGTTGTGCGATTTCGCGGTGCGGCCAATCCCGCGTCGATTCGTCGTGGGTCGAAAATTCCCCCGGGAAAACCCACCTCGAGCCCACAGCCCTGGGACGAGCGGCGGAAGCGCTAGCGTGGCCGGACCGGCGCAAGGTCTCACCTGTTTGCTGTAGACGCCGTGTGGCCAGATCGGCACAAGGTCTCACCTGTTGGCTGTAGACGCGGTGTGGCCGGACTGGCACAAGGTCTAACCTGTTGGCTGTAGACACGGTAGACACAGTCGGCGAGTCGGAGCCGCTGGCCGAACTGATGCTGATCCAGCTGCAGGCGGGTCTTGATGAACCAGATGGGGTTCGTCAGCGTGCACGACGTGAAGCCTGTCATGGAGGGCGTGGTCGTTACAGACGAGCACTGTCCTGTCTCCAGCAGGTCTTGTACGCTGCACAGACAGCGTACAAGCTACACACAAACAAGCTACAGACGAGCACTGTCCATTTCCAGCAGGGCACAAACACGCTACAGACGAGCACTGTCCATTTCCAGCAGGGCACAAACACGCTACAGACGAGCACTGCCCTGCCTCGTCCGAGTCCAGCCGAATCGTGCGAGTCAAGACAAGGCCGAGGGTAGATTTGTGGAGCAGAAGAATCCACGCAAGTGTTTTGCTTGAGCCCTGCGTGACGTTCCACCACGGGGGAATCTACGGAGGCCGCCTCCCGCCGTGACAGCAGGACGCCAAACGGCCACGAAGCTGCACGGGGCAGGCGGCGCCCTCGCGCGGCCGGGAGAGAGAGAGAGGACGCCACCCCGGCCGAACTACAGCGCCGGCCATCCATTGACCCCGGCCGGCCGGGCCGGCAGGAGCCAGGTACCGGAGCCCAGGCCCCCAGCCCGAGGCGACCTGTCGGTTGGCCCGTATGGGCCCTACAGGCCCGCCCGCCCCTCAGTGATATCGGGACCAGAGGCGTATTGGTCAAGCGTCACAACCAGCGCCGTGCGACGGCGACCTCAGACACCAAGACTCCCGTCGAAACCGGGGGATGGACTGAGGAGGCGCGACCACCGGGATAAATGCGAGCGGACGGGTAGACTTCGAAAGCAAATCTACCTGTTCTTAGCTGGGTAGATTGGCGCTGCCGGACCTGGTGGTTGGTTGGTTGGCTATTGGTTTACGACACATCGACCGTTAAGCCATGTAGCGTCGCCAATCTCTCACGCCGATTGGTCGCGGGCGAAGAGTAGCGACAAGTGAGACTCGAACCCACAACCTTTCGATTGTGAGACGAGCAACTTACCCCTAGGCCACTCGTCAACTGCCGGATCTGGCGGAGGAAAGGGATGTTCACAAGTGACGAATGTTGGAAGGGAAGCAGAGGGATTAAAGAAACACTCCTGGACTGGTTCCTCCTCTTTGGACCGACTGGTTTGCCGGATCAGTGGAGCGCTCAATCCTCCCACCACGGAAAAGTGATGCGTCTTCGATTGTGCTGGGTTCGTTTAGATTACAGACAAAAACAACCCGGCGCCAGTCTGCTGCCGAACTATCAGCGGAGTGGAACTCTGCCCAGCTGTCCTTAGGTAGGGTGGGACCCGCTTGAGTCGTTCTTAGGTGGGGCGGGACCCGCTCGAGTTGTCCTTAGGTGGGGCGAAACCTGACCGGCTGTCTTCAGGTCGGGCGGAACCTGCCTAAGTTGCCCTTCGACCGACCAGAATGTCTTCAAGTATCTCGGGTGGAACCTGCCTCGCTGTGTTTAGGCATCCTGAACGGAATCCGCCCGTCAAAACGGCCGAAATGGCGCGTCACGGCGGCGGGAGCGGACGCACGGCGCAGTTGTGACGTCTGACACCGTCACGCCGTGGTCGGCCGTGCCAGCCGGTCTGAGTGACGGAGCCTGGCACCATGCGGCCGGCCGGCGGCCCGGCCAGGAATGTTGGACACAAGTTATTGTCGGTCTGAAACGCCTCAGGCGGGCCAATATCGTGCAACGCTCTCACTATCCACGAACATTGGATGCACGGCATATATATGCGTTATATATATTCTATATATATTATATTTTACATATATAATATATTATATATATTCTATATATATTATATTTTACATATATAATATATTATATATATTCTATATATATATATATATATATATATATATATATATATATATATATATATATATATATGCGCCATCCCGTCCTCACACCTTCAGACATCAGATTGCTCGAACGACAAAGGCTTTCTATTATCCTATCGGGCAGCAATTTTCCCTCCCAAACAATGTTACACTATCTTCTCGCTCCGCGTGTGCCGTGGCTCAGTCTCAGCTGAGTTAGAAGAGGCGCCGACGTGATGGCGCGCGAGATATACGGGCGCATCAACGCCCGGAATAGTCCATCTCATGGCCGACAGCTGCGGAACACCGTTGGGCCGCCGCGGCACACGACGGCACTGCGCAGCTGCACGGGGCATGCACGTGCGCTGTGAAGCGCATACAATGCACAGTGTATGCACGTGAAGCGCATACAATGCACAGTGTATGCATGTGAAGCGCATACAATGCACAGTGTATGCATGTGAAATAATGAGCGCATACAATGCACAGTGTATGCATGTGAAGCGCATACAATGCACAGTGTATGCATGTGAAGCGCATACAATGCACAGTGTATGCATGTGAAGCGCATACAATGCACAGTGTATGCATGTGAAGCACAACAATGCACAGTGTATGCATGTGAAGCGCATACAATGCACAGTGTATGCATGTGAAGCGCATACAATGCACAGTGTATGCATGTGAAGCGCATACAATGCACAGTGTATGCATGTGAAGCGCATACAATGCACAGTGTATGCATGTGAAGCGCATACAATGCACAGTGTATGCATGTGAAGCGCATACAATGCACAGTGTATGCATGTGAAGCGCATACAATGCACAGTGTATGCATGTGAAGCGCATACAATGCAAGTGTATGCATGTAAGCGATAAATACAGTGTATGCATGTAAGCGCATACAATGCACAGTGTATGCATGTGAAGCGCATACAATGCACAGTGTATGCATGTGAAGCGCATACAATGCACAGTGTATGCATGTGAAGCGCATACAATGCACAGTGTATGCATGTGAAGCGCATACAATGCACAGTGTATGCATGTGAAGCGCAAATACATGTATGCATGTAACAGTGTATGCATGTGAAGCGCATACAATGCACAGTGTATGCATGTGAAGCGCATACAATGCACAGTGTATGCATGTGAAGCGCATACAATGCACAGTGTATGCATGTGAAGCGCATACAATGCACAGTGTATGCATGTGAAGCGCATACAATGCTAACATACAATGCACAGTGTATGCATGTGAAGCGCATACAATGCACAGTGTATGCATGTGAAGCGCATACAATGCACAGTGTATGCATGTGGCGCACTGTGCAGTGTGCGCTGTGCAGTATGCACTGTGCAGTGTGCACTGTGCACTGTGCAGTGTGTACTGTGCACTGTGCAGTGTGTGCTGTGCACTGTGCAGTGTGTGCTGTGCACTGTGCAGTGTGTGCTGTGCACTGTGCGGCGTGTACTGTGCAGTGCGTGCGTACTGTGCAGCATGTGCACTGTGCAGTGAGTACTGTGCACTGTGCAGTGTGTACTGTGCAGTGCGTGCGTACTGTGCAGCATGTGCAGTGTGCACTGTGCAGTATGTCACTTGATCAGCTTCAGAGACCGTCCACATATATGGACCGCCGTCCGCAGTTCGTGACCGCCAACACCCCCATCCCGACCAGGGAAAGGTCAGGTCACCAGCTCGGGGGCGGAGATCACGAGCTCGAGTGGTCAGGTCACGAACTGGGGTAGTGGGGCCACCAGTCGCATTGTTTCAATTGGACCGAAGGAGGGATGCGGAGCCGGGAAAATTTTGGACGGCTCCGGCTTCGCCTCCGGGCAAAATCTACCGGTTCCAGCGGCTGCGGCTGCGGCTGCGGCCCCGGCCCCGGCTCCGGCTCCGTACATCCCAAACGTGAGCCGCCCCGCTTTTGACGGCTCCGGCTCCAACTCCGGCTCCGAGTAAAATGTCTCGGCGGCTCCGGCTCCGGCTCCGGCTCCGGGCAAAATGTTCCGGCTCCGGCGGCTCCGGCTCCGCATCCCTGGACCGAAGGTTCCAAAAGACCAGCGCATCACGCGCCCGCAGCAGAATCAGCTGCACCAGCCCGCCGACTGACCGGTGCCGCGGAAGTCGCAACACCGGCGTGCCGGGTCCGCTCAGCTGACAGGCGGCAAACACTCGGCGACAGCGTGGGCGCCACATGGTGCCCCCCCCGTCTGGGCACCATTGTGTTTGGCCGGCACGGAGCTGCGCCGACGGCACGTGGACCTGATCGAGACGGTGGCAGCTCGCGGCGACGACCGTGACAGGGCCGATCCGCACAACTGATAGTTAGTGGCACCAGTCGCGCCGCAGTGCTCACGGAAGAGATTCCACGCGTTCAGGAAATTAATACTCAGCCTTCCGTGTTGTCTCGCGAAAAGCCCTAGCATCACAAGACGTGCTCGCGTAATGTTCTCTGCGACGTCAGTTAGGTCAAGAATGTTGTCTTTCGGAAGCAGTGTCTACGATGATTTCGATACTCAAGAATTCCACACCAGCAACACCCCATAGACGAAGTAAACCAACGGACTTCATTTAACTATAGCGTGACCTATGCAACTTCACTACCTTTGGCTATTATCTTGGTGTGTCCCGACGTAGCGGTCGGATTGCAACACGACACAAAGAAAGCATGAGAGGAGATGGACAGCCTTGGATTTGGTACTTAATTAGTTACTTGGGCGTAGTGCACTTCGCCCAGACTTGGTCATTCGCACATAATTTGGCAGTTGTTATCCTGGATTACTATTGGGATCAATGACACTACATATATCATGCAATATAGTATACGCCGCCGAACCATGCAATCAGCTTGCATTGATGACTACACAGCTTTGTGACGCACACCGCACCAAATACTACAGCACCACGCGACAAAAAGCGGGCCGCGTCCAGGCGACGTGTCTACGACAGCGGAAGGCCGTGCAAGGCTCGGGCTATACGCGACCTTGGCAGTCGTGCGACTACGAGGTACAACTCCGTGCGCGGCGAACACAAGCTGGCTCGCCGCGCCGGCTGGACGGAGCGGAGCGGAAGGGCTACGATCGGCCGGGACCAAGCGACACCGAGCGGGGCGGGAGGGCTACGATCGACCGGGACCGAGCGACACCGAGCGGGGCGGGAGGGCTACGATCGACCGGGACCGAGCGACACCGAGCGGGGCGGGAGGGCTACGATCGGCCGGGACCGAGCGACACCGAGCGGGGCGGGAGGGCTACGACCGACCGGGACCGAGCGGCACCGAGCGGGGCGGGAGGGCTACGATCGGCCGGGACCAAGCGGCACCGAGCGGGCGGAGGCTGACCGACCGGGACCGGGAGCGACACCGAGCGGGGCGGGAGGGCTACGATCGACCGGGACCGAGCGACACCGAGCGGAGCGGGAGGGCTACGATCGGCCGGGACCAAGCGGCACCGAGCGGGGCGGGCGATGGTTGGGTATCCGGATATTTGGGCTTTCGGGCGCTTCGCGACCAGAGTCCATCATCGGCGCTCAGGATCGGGCGACGGATGTGCGGCGGGACGGCAGCAAACGAGCGGCGGCGGACAGCTACCGACCACGGCGAGTGACGTGACGTGACGTAACGGGGGCGGGGGCGCGGCCATCAGTCACGTGACCGATGGGTGGCCGGCCTCTGACCAGCCGCCGGCCGCGCCCCGTCGGCTGCACGTGTCGGTCGCCGTCCAAACACAGCCAACACGTGGCGGCCAAGTTGAAGGCCACTGGGCGGCCGGCACTGGCTCACTGGCAGGACGTCGACCCACACTTACGGCAGACTGACGTGGCCCCCACACATGAGGCGGACTGACGCCAACCCAGACACACGGCAGACTGATGTTGACCCCACGCCCAGGGCAGACTGACGTGACCACACCCCACGGACATACATGAGCGATGATGCCCCCCCACGGCGACTGACGTGGACCCAGGCCCGAACATCCAGGGCTTGATCTAAATATTACGGGATTCCAATCTGGTCTGCACTGTAGAAAATGGCTAAAGCCAGTTGGAGAAGTCATCAATGACAAGCACCGATACGGTTGCGATTGGTTGTCGAATTGCATTAAGCGGTGGGAAGAAGACGCGCCTTTGGCACCACTCCAGCGAACATTTTCGGCGGTGGCAGCTGCAAGCTCACGTCGCTTCAGACGAGGTGTAACACCGCGAATAGAGTGGCACGCTTCGCAGAGCTGCCTGCAACTGGGGCGCGACTGCACCCGAGTCTGCCGTGAACTTGCACGATCCACAGACGGGAAGCGAATCACTGCACACGACTCACGATGACGCTATGTCCGTGTTGTCGCACACGTCAATGTAGGAAACACCGTTCACCGTCGCGGAACATGCAGACACGGATACAGATAAAGCAAACCACACACACACACACACACACACACACAGCCGCGTGAAAAATGTCGTACGACGGCGGGCAGGTGACATTAGTGCACTGTGCACATGCACTACATCGAGCCCACTAGGACCGGCGCTTGAGGGGCGGCCGGGCCGTGCAGGTTATCGACAAATACACCGCACTCCGTTGCGTGCTGATGCCAGATGCTCCTGTACAACATTCCAATCCATTACGCCCACCACAACATCCTTATGCACACCCGCCACGCCATGGATATGGGGCCCACCACAACGACATCCTTATGAACACCCGCCACGCTATGGATACGAAGCCCACCAAAACGACATCCTTATGCACACCCGCCACGCCATGGATACGGGGTCTACCACAACGACATCCTGATGAACACCCGCCACGCTATGGATACTGAGCCCACCACGAAACCCGTGTGGTGGTGGTGGGTTCGTGCTTAGGGCGCGTCAACTGCGTCGGTCATCTTGCGCCCATGACATCCCTGTGTACACCCGCCACGCCACGGATATGGCGCCCACCATAACGACATCCTTGCTGTTGTTGTTTAGGCACTGATAGGCACTGAACGACGGATTTGTTTGTTGTTTGTTTTTGCGGATTTGTTTATTGGAGTTTAGGGGCGCATCGACTACATCGGTCATGCAGCGCCCCAACGACATCCTTACGCATACCTGCCACGCCATGGAGATTGGGCCTACCGATGCACCGGATTTAAAAAAAAACTCGAAACAGGGCCCGGCTGCGGGCCGTGCGCGCCCGCCGAGCCGCCGCGCACACTCGGCGCGGAGCAGGCGTACGCGGCCGGACTTCGGCCCGCATGACACCACCTACACTAAATAGCTCGGCCGTCTGGCCGAAGCCGCGTCGCCGCCGGCGTGTAAACACCGCCGGCCGAACATACACACCCGGTGCAAGCCCCACCGGACACGTCCGGAAAAGTCCGGCCCCACCCGGCTGGAGGCCAGCGGCGGCCGGCCGGTAGTTTTCCACCAGCTGGTCAGCGCGTGCGGCCCACTCCGGGAGTCGAGCCAAGCCGGCTCTGGCCGGCTGAGGTCGCAGCCAAGCCGGCCGCCCTCCCCTCCCGCACCCCCCGCCGTGACCTGGTGGGTGGCGGCGGCAGCGGCCGGTCGGACGCGCTACTGCACCATATCGAGCCGACACTGGCCGAGGTCAAGGTCAACGTCGGGTGCAGATGGTGCCGCTGCGGTCGAGCCGACGCCGAATCGCGGAATACTGCGCCGGCACTGGATTCGGCCAGCTTCCAAGTAGGTGAAAGCTGCGCCAGTGAATACACTTGAAAAGGAGGCTGGACAAATCGGACCACAAAGGCGGGCGACCTGAGACGACAACACGACGAACCTATGGGGGTCTTCAGTCATGTCTTCAAGCCGACCGCCAATATTCACATTCTGGAATGAAACTGATGAGAGGGTAGTAAACCTTCCTCATATTCGCTTCTAACAGCAACACAATGGCGGGAGGAAAAGCTGCCGCAGAGCGCAGAGATCGGCTGCGACACAGCAGCTGGGGCGTGATTTGCGGCACATTTGCGTGTGGATTTTGGCACACAGCACAACTCAACTGGTGTCGGTCCGCCACCAAAATCACACCAACACCATTGGCGCCGAGTATTCCGATAATTTTCTTCCATTGGTGCCGCTTTCCTGTGGACACTCTATGGCCGCAGCGGTATCACCTTCAAAAGTAAAAAAAAAAAACAGTGAACAGTGCACCCGTTTGTACGCGGACACGACACGTTTGACGTGTATGATCCAAAGATAGCAGTGAAAACACCGAACCACAGCTTCGTCTTCGGCGTCACGACACCGCCATAACAAGGCGAGACAACAGGGACGCGGCGTTGGTCGCCAGTGGGCGGTGTACACGCGACCAACACCCACCGGACATGGCACCCCGTCCGCTGTGTGCAGTGTCCGCCATACCGACAGGCGCCTATTCTACACCGCCTCCGTACCGTGCCGTTCGTGCCACGGTCATTCCGGCACCACAGCTGGATACTGGTGGTGGTGGATTGGAGTTTATGGGCGTGTCGACATCAAGGGTCACTTTGCGCCCATAACTAACAGCTCGATACTGCGTTCTGCCAACTGCCGGACCGACACCACAGTCTGGGCGCTGTGCTCTGTCCACTGCTGAGCCCATATCTCAACTGGGCGCTGTGCTGTCCACTGCCGAGCCCATATCTCAACTGGGTACTGTGCTCTCTCCACTGCCGAGTCCATATCACAACTGGGCACTGTGCTCTGTCCACTGCCGAGCCCATATCTCAACTGGGCACTGTGCTCTCTCCACTGCCGAGTCCATATCTCAACTGGGCACTGTGCTCTCTCCACTGCCGAGCCCATATCTCAACTGGGCACTGTGCTCTCTCCACTGCCGAGTCCCATATCTCAACTGGGCCTGTGCTCTCTCCACTGCCGAGTCCATATCTCACTTCTCTGTCCACTGCCGAGCCCATATCTCAACTGGGCACTGTGCTCTCTGTCCACTGCCGAGCCCATATCACAACTGGGCACTGTGCTTCTCACTGACGAGTCCATATCTCAACTGGGCACTGTGCTCTCTCCACTGCCGAGTCCATATCACAACTGGGCACTGTGCCCTCTCCACTGACGAGTCCATATCACAACTGGGCTCTGTGCTCTCTCCACTGCCGAGTCCATATCTCAACTGGGCGCTGTGCTCTCTCTACTGACGAGTCCATATCACAACTGGGCACTGTGCTCTCTCCACTGACGAGTCCATATCACAACTGGGCACTGTGCTCTGTCCACTGCCGAGCCCATATCTCAACTGGGCACTGTGCTCTGTCCACTGCCGAGCCCATATCTCAACTGGGCACTGTGCTCTCTCCACTGCCGAGTCCATATCTCAACTGGGCACTGTGCTCTCTCCACTGCCGAGTCCATATCTCAACTGGGCACTGTGCTCTGTCCACTGCCGAGCCGGCACCACAGCCTGGGCACTGCACTCTCTCCACTGCCGAGCCCATATCTCAACTGGGCACTGTGCTCTGTCCACTGCTGAGCCGGCGCCACAGCCTGGGCACTGAACACTGTGACTGAACACTGTCCATTGTCGAGTCGGCGCCACAGCCTGGGCACTGAACACTGTCCACTGTCGAGCCGGCGCCACAGCCTGGGCACTGAGCAGTGTGTTCTCCACACTCACCTGCGCAGAGCGCCGACGTCATGTGCACCAGCGGCGTCTCTGGAGTGATGCGGCGGTTCAGGAATTTCTTGGCGTTCTGATACGCGCAGAAGTAGATGGCACGAGACGGCGCCACACCCACCAGGTTAGGGCCAAGACCCTTGAAGAGCGCGTAGGGACCCTCCTTCTCTACAATGATTCTGAAACGTCGAAAGATGTGACATGAAATCCATGTGGCAGAAACGATTAGCTTACACACAGACACATGCATGCACATATGCATATATATATATATATATATATATATATATATATATATATACTGCATTGCATATGGATTGGGCCAGTACCTATTGGTAGCCCAAATGCAGGGCATGACTCACCCATGCAGGCATGTCCCATCAGTTTAGGAACAAGGTGCACAAAAATAGGTGCACAGCATTGTGCAAAACCTTCCTGCCTGTTTTGTTTTCCCTCATTGTTCGGCTTGAAAAAAAAAATAAACCAGCTAAACATTACCTCGACCAGCACACCGACCAGCCAACATATGTACAGAAGGCACAGCATGGATGAGTCTGATTCATCATCAGCACCCTGTTGTGCACAAGACCGGGTCGGGTCCCCATATGCAACCTCCACTGGGTCGGGTCCTCATCAGCACCCCGCCGTGGTACACAAGACAAGGTAAGGTCCCCATCTCCGCCCGGCCCCGGCACACGAGGTCGGGTCGAGTTCCCCACGTGCACTATGCTGGGCTGCACCTCATTCTCGCGTGGTACCCCAAGGCAGTCCAGCTCCCTAATCGCACCGGGCACTGCGGTGCTCCGGGTCACGTGGTCACCCGACGCACTGCAGGAGACCGGGCGCCAGCGCGCACCTGATGCACTGCAGCAGGCCGGGCCGGCTGCGGCTGGCGGGCGGCTCGAAGTCGGGCTCGATGGGCGTGGCGACGAAGTGGGCGTGGCGCGAGTGTCGCAGCGCGGCCGCCGTCGAGAAGCCGCGCTGGTGGCACTGCACGCTCTGGCACGTGACGGCCGCCTTGCCGTACGACTCGGACGCGATCGACGGCACCTGGATGTCGAAGCCGCTGTGCGAGGACTGCAGCCGCGTCTTCACCACCTCCAGCGGGCAGGTGGCGATGGCGCCCATCGTGCCGCCCATCCTGCGGCAGAAGACGCGGCCAGGTTGCAACAGCGGCCCTGATGACGGCACGGGCACTTCTATGCAGACAAGGGGCGGGGATGGCCGAGTGGTTAAGGTGTTGGGCTTGGGTGCCAAATGTCCCGGGTTCGATACTAGCGCCGCTCGGGATATTTCCCAAACCCGCGGCCCACCGGCGAAACAGTGTGGGCGGTGCCATTAGCCGTGAATGTGCATAAAGTGTGTCGTGAACCACCGAATAAACAAACAAACTATACAGACAACTTCTACGCAGTCTCATTTGACGATAGCCGAATGAGATCCCATGGGGTTGAGTGCAGCAGCTTCCAACCGGACGGAGGGGTTCTCTGTGTGCTTCGGCTTTTGGATGGAATTGGGAGCGTGGTAAGATCGAGGCATTCTGAGATGTTCTGCATGGGTACTTTGTAGAGTGGAGAGCGGTGAGTTGCTTCACGATACGATACAAAAATAGCCAAGCAGAGTTCGAGACCGCTGGTCGAGTGCAAGACTTTTGAGCAGGGCAGGGAGTCACTGAGGTTGGTAGAGTCGACGGCGACGATCCCGCCAGCTTTCTGGATGTCCCACCAATTTTGGGAGATGACATCTGGCATATGAAGTCGCATAAACATTGGCGTAGCCAGATGCCTTCAAAATGATAAAAATTGGATCTGTCGCCCTAACAGCTTCGAAATTTTCACGACGTGCATCTGTTAAATGCACACAAACACATGTATTCAGCAAACTTCATATCACAATCTCAGAGGGGTATGCAAATAATTATTGCTTGCTAGCCTAATTTTAGAGGGACAACATGCCAAATTGGTCACTTATTCTTAACATGCAAATATGCCATACACTGCACTGACTCATCAGCCTGGCATACGCGGAAAATGTATGAACCAGACGTGCTTTTGATAAAACATCCTCTCTTCATGGGAATGCTCTCTCACATTGTCTGAAGTGGAAGCTTTTAGCATGATTGCCATTCTGACTAGCCACAATAGACACACAACACTGGCTCCAGTACTTCTTGTTTTTAAGACACTATTCAGAAGGAACAATTTGAATTGCTTAACTCATTAACGCCCGGTGGTAGAAATATGTTAGCAAGAATGCTCAAACTTATTGACATGCCTAATGTCATCGCTATGAAGGTATCCTGAAAGTTTTGTACGCCTTCTCCTACTCCTAAGTGTATTTTCCAGCCCGTCCTCATTTGAAAACACCAGGCGGAAGTGGAATGTTTCGGCGAGTAAATTGTAACAGGCAGCATTGTGTGTTACAACAGTTCGTGCATCGCTTATAGCGAAGTTCATCTGCAATAATGATACAAATACTTATGGAACACAAACACTTGCGGTTGCAAGAATAAACGAGTATGCATCATTGCATAAATGCATAGTTTCATGAATGCATCATTGCATACGTTTAAATTAGATGTACGCATCGTCACACGCATAAGAAGTAGAGAAACGTTGGTAGTCCTGAAACCCCAGTGTCCTAAAATTACTTCACCATTAACTGTGTGGATGAAGAAAGAAGTTGCTTTGGAATAGTGAAAGATTGGAAGAAAATAAAGGATCGCCACTGAAGGATAAAAAAGCAGAATACCTTTCACTTCAGTCACATGCATTTTACATTTTTTAGCAATCGTGTGTATAATGACTGCCCACACATGTAGGAAAATGGTAAAAACCTAAGACAAGGATGAAATACACAATTCCATTAACTGTGAATTTCCAGGCCACATGGTCAATTATTTTACACTGTGAAACCCGTTTGATGAATTCAGCTTGTAAATGTCCATTCTGTGCCACCTGTGGTGAAAACGCTGAGATTACAAATCACAGCATGTATTACTCACACTTCAGTGAACAAAATACATACTGCTAAGCCGTGAACAGTGGACACAGTCTATCAGTACTCTCTCCGCCACTTAAATCGCAATCACATTTGCTGTGAAACAGTCTGCATTATGTTACATGCAAGGGCGCTGAGAATAGCCGAGTACTACTTGTCACTACTACCAACTAAGCACTACTTTGTATGATACGGTTTGAAGCAGGGAATGCATCGCACGACCCGACACTTATCGCAGTAGGAATGGGGCTTTCCGGTGCATCCAGGTCCTCAACACCACCGCTGTTTGTCGGCCATGTCGATGAAGTGGCCCACCTGGTTGTACCGCATGTCCGGATAGCCCTGGGTGACGATAACGCGCGCACAGGTCCGAATCCAGGCAGTCTCAGGTAAGCGACAGCGATTTGCCTCTGGAATTCCAGCAGGCTCAGAGGGCTGTCCACTGCAAGCGGTATAGAATCCAGGCGTACACCACTCCCCCATGTCCAGCATCCGCGTGAAAAGACCCACTTCTTCCCAGGGATGCTGGTGCTGTACTGCTGCATAGCCAGTCATGCTCGTCGATGCCACCAATCAACTGGTGTAGTTGTGTGCCATACGTGGTTGGTTCACAAATCTGTGTGCTCACCAGGATCTGTCCCACCGTTTGACGCATGCGAGGGGTTTGTCACTGTCTGAGTTTGACATCACGGTCACGTCGAGATTGTCGTTCCACTTGGTCATCATCCCCCTCGCTCGTGCCTAACCACGCGGTCATGCGAGGTACGATCCTTCTTCGACATCACTTTACCGTCGAGAACGGGGCAGTGCGGCGTTCGGTTTTTCGTACAGTGTCGGTTGCTCTATATCCGTCCTTGGCGAGGGTGATCATCAGCTGAAGGATGTAAAGATGTGAAAGTAGACGCTGTGGTCACTTGATGCGTCAACGATTTTCGACATGTCCATGGCCACTCCGATGCGCAGTGGAAGCTTTTTGTTGGCCCCTGTCTCCTTGCCACAATACAGCTGGAACTTAACATGTCGCGGCATACCGCCGCATGTTGCATCCAAAGCGGATAGGCTTCCCTTGATAAATTGCTTCACAAGATTATGACCAAAGTATATCGCCACTATCTAGTCGATCAACGGCCGTACTTTGAAGCCTCAGTCTCATTAGTTGGCAGCAAAACTATCATTGTTTTGGGAAGTGGACACGCGACTTCACCTTCAAATATCTATTTTCCGTGTCATGGCGCATCGCACTGTTCCTACTCGCATATCGTCGGAGGTTGACCAGGAATGGCGTTCACTGGGGAGTTGGTGGCATCCAGAAAGTAGGAGAATACCGATGAAAGTCTTCAGCTCACCAGTGGTCAAGCTGAACAGCTGGTCATTTTTCGTTTTGAGCTCGTACCGCAGCGTTTCGTTGATGACGTGCGCATACATGTCTTCGGTGAACATCTCGAACAGCTGGACTGGAGACGTGTGATGCAGTTTCCTTGAGCGTTTGTATGCGCCTTTTTAGCTCAGTCTGTTTTTGTTGGAAGCCCAGTATATTCAGGTAGCTACTTTCCCAACGGGAATAACCTGATGTATCCCTGGGCGGCTTGCTTTGGCGTGTCGGTTGCTTATTTGTTTTGTCTTCCCGGAATGGACGTGGGCTTCCACTTGTCCAGGCACGTCCTGCAGCGTCGCGTCCCTGCCAGTGACGACATCATCTTCCCCTTAATCCTCTTCTGTCAGTTTATCCACAACCGGCAGTAGCAATGCCACGAGGTCCACAGAGTCAGCATCGCTGTCCGCGAAGCCGTCAGCTTCAATCAGCTGTAGGGCGTCCTTCGCCGTTATGGTGTTTTTCCGCCGCATAGTGACGCACTGAAGACGTGGCAAGGAAGCCGATGCAGATCAGTTTGGAATCGACCCAGACAGATACGCCCACGACGCGCAACTCACAGCACGCACATGGCAAATGCAGCGGGCCGGGCCGGGCAGGGCATGGACCCCGCCCGGCCATCCCTAATCCCCCGCCACGCGGACCGGCCGGCTCCCACCCCCTTCCGCCCGGTGTCCTCATTTGATGACACTTAATTTTAGCAGGCGCTAGATGGCTAGTGTCAGCAGACTATGGGAAACAAATATCCGCGTTTGGACGTTCAAATAATCTTGTACTAATGCACCCACCAAGAATATGTAAATACTTGACTAGGGCCCCGGTCCGGAGGGACAAACAGTTTTACTTCAGGATGCCGGAAAACGCTAACTTTGAGAACCAGTTCAATAATCCTGTGCGAGCAGCTATTGAATCAGAAGGCACCACAAGATCAGCAGATGCCTTTTGCTCACTTTTTAATCACTTGGGTGGATTGTGACTGACAGGTTTTCCAAAATATGGTGAAAATGTTACTGTCCTCATATGAGGACACTGGGCGTTAATGGGATGCGGTTGCCTGCTCATCACAAATCAGATGAATAAAATACGCTCTTTATCAATCAATATAAGCTATCAATCAATGAAATATAGCTGAAGTGATGAGAAGCACCACATTGAAAAGCATAATGCCAAATTGGCTGATATCCATGATGGCGAATTGGAGTCTACAGGCATGTCAACTGCCAAAGCCATTTTGTGCCAATTGGCTGATGTCCAGTTACCCAGCATATGACAAAGGTCACACAGATGACAAAATGCCACAAATTATATGCATAACTTGAACTATCTCAACTTGTAAAACAACAAAGGTGCAAAATAGCCATGTGCAGCTTGAACACCAACAATTTGTATAACTGTAAAGGCTCAAACTAGTTCACAAACAACTCTCAAGATTGTGAGAATGAATTGTAGCAGCAGAAAGACACAAAATGCACCTAAAATGACGTTTTCTCACATGAATGTAAATCTTGCTATTAGCATGCAACAGTGATGAATGATTCATGAAATATGCTGGAATACACCACTTCCTGAACACTGAATGGCATCTTCCAAAATAAGCATAAGCAATGTGCTTCTTGAACATCTTCATGCATCATTTGTATCAATATTATCTGATTTATACACATCTAGATTATGATGGTAAGGTATTGATACATGAACATCTTGTAGCATAATACAAGATGAAGGGATTACCTATCATGCACTATGTTATAAAATGCCAACATATGCCATATCTAGCAGCATTATCTCAAGCATAGGGACTCATGCTTCATACATCTCACAACATATGAAAAAGGCATATGCATGGTATGCTATTTGATCAAAATTTAATTGGAAGGACCTAAGAAGTGTTTTAAAGGACATTACATATGGGAAAACATTTGGCAAAGGAGTATTTCAAAGGACCTTACATATGGCAAAACTTTTGGCATACTGTGGTGCTGGTTTAAACATCACATCTAACAAAAAATATTATTTTACCTCTGATGTGCAGTCTTGGTTGCACAGCCCTCAGTAGCATGACAAACAGTTTTTTCCCATGGAGCCAAAAGCAATAGTGTGTTAAATTCTATTCTGCACTTGAATTGACCAGAATTGGCAAAAATAGTCATAATTAGCATTTACCAACACTAGTTCTGCCAGTTATCAAAACATGGTGTTGAACCTTTTAACTGGCCAAAATCAAAACATTCCAGTTTGTGAGTATGCACATTGAAATATGCTTTACAAGTTGAGAATCAGCAGGACTTTAAAAAAAATGTAATTGATGACAAGCAAAAGGGGTACACATTGCATTAAAATGAATGCATAAAGTGTTGAATTTCTTCTGTATCATGTCTATGACACACCAGGCACAAGTAATTATATGTCATGGTCTATATTTGAGGGTTAAGATCATGATCATGTACTTCATTACCAACTGAAAAGTAATAATTTTCTGAGAAAACAAGTGGTCACATTGTCTCAATCATGTAAAAAAGCATAGCACAAGAAAAATCACAAAAATCAGCATTTATCTTGATCATAATATTCACCTCATCTCCATCATCTGAATAAATATTGCATTAAAATAGTATATAATTCATAAAACACATTACAACACAAATTTATAGATGTTCAGCATTCTCATCCAGATACATTTATGTTAAATGAACAAGCAATATGCCCACCCAATCACTTTTGTCAAATGACAACTGAGTGGGTAGGTAGGTAGCCAGGCACATAGGTAGGCCAGAGATCAAGGTAGCTAGATACCTCCTCAAACTCACCCTCCAGCAAAAAGATGTACAAAGGTGTCTCTAGTAGTCATCTTTCCACAATCTCACTCTTCAGCTTCTTCAAAGTGATGCAACTGCGAAGATACTGAGACCCAAGTAGGTAGGTAGATACCAAGGTAGACACCTACTAAATAGGTATGAACTTGGTGAAGTTTTCAAATGATTCAAGTCTTCTGATGTCTCCAGTGCTTGTTTTGACTTTTGCCAGTCCCTTTTCGACTTTAGTTTCACTAAAATACAATGAAAACTCAATCAGACCAAGTTCTTACATCAATATGCAATGCCAATATGCCTACCTATCTACTCACCTACCTAAGTACTTCCAAATGGAATGTGATAAAACTTATGTTACACCAGGGCTGGCAAAATGCTGGCAAAACTAGGTAGCTTTTGCCATGGCAGTGCTATTAACCGGTAATAACTGCCTAGGCATTGGCAAAACTGCTAACCTCGCAGCAGACCACGATGGGATTAGATCCATGGGATCCGGAGGACCTTCGGATCCACTCACAAACCTGTCCTGGTTTCCTGCACAAGGTTGAGGTTGATGTCTTGACAGCAAATGTATTTGCCAGGTCCCCAGTGGATATGAACCATCTTAAGTATGCCAGCATCTTGCCAACCATGAGTTACGAGTTACTTTAGTCCTGCACACTGATTGAATGAAGCGCCTTCCGCAGCAACCACCACTTTCATCAAATGCAAACAAGACAAGTAACACTCGCTGCGCAGCACACCTCCACACATCCACCACGCAATCGTTTATGGGACGCGTCTTAACCCCGACCTAAGTCCATCCCCGTGCGCTGTCCTGGTACTACTCGTATATTGCGGCCTTGCTCGCCGACTTGTTGGGAGTTTACGGTAGTCAATTGGCGCTGACGGCGTTGGCGTCAACTCTTGCTGACAGAAAGAAGACAGCTGATTGGCTTAAGTTTGTTTGAACCCGCCCAATCAACACATATTCGAAAGAGGTTAGGTAGTATTATTATAAAGGTGGAAAGTGTGTTTAGTAAGGAATTTTCTTAATTTATAGAATTTCACTTGGCGCTATTCCTGAAGTTCCCTATATATATATATATATATATACACCATGTGTTCCCAAATTACGACGTGATAGAGGTCCATTGTTTCCTGTTATTATTGGGATGACCGCGGCTTTTCGTGCGTAGGTAAAGCTCAGGTAGCATTTTGATCGGGCCCCGCCTGGCTGAAAATCGCGAAACCATCAGATGTAGCATCAGCCCTTTTACTACTTCGCACAAGTTAGGCACACTAAGGTTGATTGAATGGCTATTTAACTCTCAGCTACGTGAGCCAAATTCGTCATCTGGTTATTGTGGTTTATGGGCGCATCAACTGCATAGGCTATACAACGCCCATTAAGTTAGTCGAGCCAGGTATAAACGTATCGGTGTCAAGTAATGAGCGATAGTACGCATAACACATTTCATGACGTATTTTGAACAGTCAGGTGATTGATATCCGTGTCCTACACTTGTGGGCGGGAGTACCAAATCAAACCAACAGCAGACATACACTGGGAGTTTTGCGACGCAGCGTGCATCAATCTACCATATCTCTTGCACAGGAAAACCGAAATGCTCTTCGTTTACGAAAGGTATGCAGCAAGTGGTATAGAACAGCTGAATTATCTGACCCTGGAAGGTTATGCTACCCATGGATAGAGATTATAATAACAGAGGATGGAGAAGTGACAAACATCAAACTTCGCGACATTGCTACTACAAAACTTGATGTTATTGGGGATGGTACAGTGTCCTAAAATTACTTCACCATTAACTGTGAGGATGAAGAAAGAAGTTGCTTGGGAATAGTGAAAGATTGGAAGAAAATAAAGGATCGTCACTTAAGGATGAAAAAAGTTGAATGCCTTTCACTTCAGTCACATGCATTTTACATTATTTAGCAGTCGTGTGCATAATGACTGCCCACACATGTGGCAAAATGGTAAAAACCTAAGGCAAGGATGAAATAGCACAATTCCATTAACTGTGAATTTCCAGGCCACATGGTCAATTATTTTACGCTGGGATGGTAGTCCCGAACTGCTCCAAAGGAAGGATACTCACGTATCCGAAACGCTCACAGTAGATAGACATACGCATAAATCATATAACACGAACGATGCTTGTGGTTGGTGAAAGTCGGTTCCAACATGGAAGCTGGCAGTTTGCAAGCCGTATGGTTCCAGTATATCACGGATTAAGCGGGAGATTCCATTATACCTTTGAGGATTATGGACTGTGACATACGAATAGATCGTCGGTATGCCCAATGTAAGACCAACGGCGACCTGGGCACATTATGCGCTCCTAAACCACAATACCTGGGCACGTTCAACATGGTACGAGCTACTTACACAGTCACCTTCCAAAATATTGGACATTTTCAGAGGAAAGCACCGATATGAAAAAAAACATAGCGTGAGACGAAATGTACGACCCTCAATATACCAGGAGGTGGTGAGTTTACATCAAAAGTAACGTTAGGGATTATGCTATGTTACTCAACGTTTGGGCCAGGGGCCATCGTCGGGAGTGATATAAAAAATGTCAGGGTTAACAATTGAAAAAATGCGGAAAAAAACGTGCAAAAATACACGTGAACCACAGAAAAGCATCCTCATTGGTGCATACACTTCAAGAAACTCCAAACCAGAAATTAACGAGGACAAGATAGATGCAACGGGCTCAAAGGTAGATGCACGCGGAAAACGTAGTTTATAACATAACGTGCAACCGCTGTCTTGGAATAGTTTATGTCGGAGAAACCAAGCGTAGCATCAGGGATAGGTACAATGAGCACTTGGGAGATGCCAGACTTCGGAGAGAGTACCACCTTTAGGCGAATACATGATCGAAAAACATTCTAACATGGAACACAGCGACACTAACACAAACTTCAAAGTATAAATTATAGCAACAGCCAGGGACAACGCTGATCTAAAGGTCCTCGAATCTCTACACATACGTAATCTACGGCCGCAACTAAACACGCAAACGACGTCTTGGTATATCACATAAAATTACATAAACATAAATTATACTTCATGTATTACGCGTTATATTGGATATATGACTATATATGTGCGTGCATGTATGTGTCGATATATATATGGACCATCGGCTCCGGCTTCCTCAGAGGATTCTTTCTTGACCTAGTTGATTTCTGGTTTGGAGTTTCTTGAAGTGTCTGCACCAATGAGGATACTTGTCTGTGATTCACGAAAGGTACCAACTATTTTATTTATTTCAGCTTAAGGTACCAACGGAACAAGTTTTACACCCATTTTACCTCCATGTAACATACAAGGGGATGATGTTTAGTTAGGTTAAGCAAGGTTAGGGATTTGTTATAGGCTATTAAAAATATCTGGGTGGGGGAGGTGATTTTTCTTGTAATATATTATCTTTTTTTAAACAGTTTTGGTAAGGCTAGGCTTTTCTGAATTTGAACATGTTTTAGAAGAAAAATTGTTTTAATATTTTCCATTTTTACAAAAATATTTTGCTTTCTTGCATAGGTGGCTGGGCTAAGTTAGGTTATGTTACATCACTTTTTTTCTTGATTTGAAAGATTACCTTTTATGCTATATTACCAAACTCGAAGACCATTTTTGGATGATATGCTGTCTCCCAACTGAACAGCATGCCTTTACACAGGAATCAAGTGGTCTCATCATGTTGAGCACATTCATAAGCATTGTATTAGGAAAATAACTTCCTTGAAATAATAAATAACCTAAAACTGCAAATTTACCGGATAAGCGGAATCAGCATATTCCGTATTAGATTTCTAATGCGGAATACACCTGAATTCCCATTACTAATTAACGACAGCAAAGAATACTTTTAACATTGAAACTACACACAAGACACAACACAACATAACACTATACAATAAAACTACAACTAAAACTAAGAAAACTAAATAATAACTAATAAAACTAAAATACGTACATCGAACACAAGGTGTGACAGACATAAAACAAAGCATAAAACAACCTACGAGGGGGGCTATGCAAACAAATGCGCTATTTATGACTCAAATGCGCCATCTAAGCATTTGGGAAAATGCGTGCCCCTAAAACGCTGCATTCGTGATGGTCGTCGCCTAATTCGCAGCCTAAATGAGGATGATAAAATAACAGCTCAAGACGATTCCAAAAGCGCAGACGTGATATTATAGAATTTAGAAAGTGAGTTGAATTGAAAATATTTCCATTTTAACATGCATGAAACTATTAAAACTGCCCAAAAGGGGTACCCCAGATGATGTCATTTGTACCATTCGAGCCGACACGCAGGAAGGCATAGGGATGACAGGGGCCGGGCATTAGCCACCATATATAGAGGTCAATGGAAGAAGTGCGACTGTGGATGGGCATTTTGGTTTGGTTTTGACCAAGTCCCTGTTTTACTTTATCGTCAGAGACGCAAGGGCTGACTGACGTATTTTTTGACGGGTCAGGCAGGTAGGTGGGTAATACGGTAAATTAATGGTAATATATTACAACATACAGTGCTGCAACATACGTGCAGTGAACCGTTACCGTCACGGTGGGAACTAAGTAAGTTTTTTTAAAAGAGATTTCGTCTCTTAAAACATTTTTGCACTCCGGATTCATACTAGATAGAATGGGCTCCACATGTAATACGACACAAACATGCAGAAAGAACATCAATACCACAAAAAACTAATATAAGATTGAATAAAACATCCACCAAACATGTTATTCTACTTATGATAACCAAATGAACTAGCCACTTTTCATACCATCAAGCACATAGACAACACCCAAACACACATGACGCCACACCAGAACAGCCAGCGAAAATGTTGACAACAGTATGCCAAACCTCATGCGTTTTTTTCGTAACCATTTTAAGACAACTTCAGGTCCATCCACTTGATTGCTTTTTAGCATTTTCTGTTCTGAAAACTCAATCAATCAATGCAAGGTATTTTTAATGGCATCATAACCATTAGCAACTTTGAACACATGTCAGTGCCATATTGCAAACAAACATCCTCCGGGTGCATTCTGACGAGGTGAAGCATGTATTATTTGTGTTTGTTTTTCATTTGGCTTGCCTTGTACTGAGACCAACAGTGAAAGGAAAGCACATTGCTCCTGTGAGTTACAAGAGACAAAGCTGAGCCGATCATCACAAATCCCTGTCTTGTGGTGCAATCCATTGTTCACTTTGTTTCTATGCTTTGATGTGACCAAAAATGATGTGTATTACTTATGCATATTACATAGGTACTGATTAGGTACATATGATTTTCCCGTTGGTTACCTGCAAATGGATTCCATGCATAACAAATAATATGTCCATGATAATATACTCTGGAAGAAATCTGTTTGGACTCTGACTCCAAACCTGGGAAATAAGTTTCCCACCCTAGTTACCATGGAATGTCAGTTTTTTTCAATGTGGAGTAAAAATATTAAACAAATTTGAATGCATAAACAGCTTCTGTTTTGCTGAGGGGAAGCCATGCTATCCAGCTAAGGCACATATACACACATATTTTATGCCATGGCCATTCCCATTATCTCACACATCTCACTCACAAACATTGTACAAGCTTTTACACTGCTCCACGATGCCCTGGATTTGAAAGAGAAAGGTTAGCTGTTGCATTATCACCATAATATATTATCTACGTTTTTTAGCTTCATATTTTCTTGAAAATCTTTTAGCTTAATGCCACAAGCACTCACCTTGTTCTCCATGATGCGATTCGGTTCAGACTTGGCATGGAAATACACAATCCAGACTATACTGGGCTTCCCTGTCTTGGCTACTTTGAGGCATGACATCTATTGTCATCACCACAAGTAGGTTTTTCTTTAATCAAAGGCAACTTACCTTAAATCATTTAATTATGCAGGACATGCATCTCCTATGAGCAAAATACTTCAGTTTTGTGAACAAAATATTACATATGTCTTTTGCAAAAAAATAAGCTCATTATGTGAAACTTGTTCATTGCCCTGATGTACAAGTACCTATGACCTTATAGGTAATCTTAATCTTTGTTCAAAAATAGCAGTGTTCTCTTCTGATACAAGTATAAGGCATCAGTACAAGGCAGGTAGGTGCTAGGCAAATAAAGACAAGTGCTAACAGTGCTTTGAATTCAAATTCTGATCATCAACTTGTAGATTACCCCTGCCAGTGCAGTTCATTTGGGAGGCCCAGCCCTCTCCTCCTTGATCTTCACACTTTTAAAATCATAGTAGCTCTACTTGAGGACTGTTTATTTTGATCACTCAGGGTCATATGTCTTAATTTTATTCATGCCCATTATTGTTTCAATATTCTTGATCGTGAGGTGTTTTAATCCTTTAAAAAAAATTGTGTTTTTGATCTTTATTTGCAGTTGCATTTTTGCTCACAGAAAGAAATACTTCCAAGTATTTCATGGTTTAATGTTGCACTTCAGATTTTAGTTATCACTCAAAGCCAAATCTGTCATTTTCATTTCATTTTCATTGTACCAACCTTCATCACTATTTCTGTCCTGAGGTCTTAATCTTTGCTCAAAAATAGCAATGTTCACATGCTCTCTTCCAATACAAATGTCAAAGCATTTGCCACCCAGGTAGCTCAGTTGGTTAGAGCACTGGACTGCACTGGTCTCCCCTGCACTGGCAACACAGGGTTTGAGTCGCTTCACGTGCTCGCATTCAGCCCCCAGCCTTGAGTGTCAGTTGGCAGCTGGCCCAGTAAGGCTGGGGACTAGCTACCGGGTGGCCATGTCGGTGCATTGGCGGAACGTTAAACTTTCGGTCTAAATTCTTCCGTTGAACTGGAGTTCATGGATTGAGTGGTGGGGCCAGGGTTCACGCAACAAGCTCTGCTTAGCAATAGATCCATGGTTCCTCAGGCCACCCAAACAACAATTCGGATTAAATTAATTTTTTTAAAGAAAAAAAAGCAGCAAGTGCTTTTGATTAGCCCTGGGAAGGAAACTGTTAACTTTGATCTGTGTCCTGGGTTCAGTCCTGGACAGGGGCAATGTTTTCTGTTCCTGCATTTGGTAATGCAATTTAGTAACTGTTGCATCCAACAATGTTTAGCTCTATATACCTGCAGGTAGGTGTCTGGCTGGGCAAATGCTGAATGTGGTATACGAGATTGATTGATGCAAATGGCGATTCAGTTTAATTATACTTTAGCACTTGTCTTTCCATATCCAAAGCCCCAATGCATGTCTTATGCTTGTATTTATAAAGATTTACAGTCTTTGTAAGCATAACCAGCATCGGGTATATAGGTCTGTTTGACTATTACACCATCACATTGTTGAAGACAGGGATGAGTAGTCTAGGGTTAAGTTGCCTGCCCATCTCCAAATCAAAAGATTGTTGCTTTAACCTGTTGTTACTCTTTGTTAATGACCAATCAGTGTGAGAGATTGGCAACTCTACATAACTCAACAGTTGATGTATTGTAAAACCAATTAGCACCACCACATTGTGGTAGTGACTATTAGTTACCAATGGAGCAGGAGCATGGGAGGTTCCGGAGCAAAGGCACTCAATGAATAATGTGCATTTCAGGTGAAACATCTTTGAGACAGGTAAAATTTAAATTCAAGGGGTGGTCCAATTCTAAGTGAGGACAACAGGTCTTAAAAGTACCAGCAAAGTCATTGCTTAAGTTTCAAGGCAATCATGTGTACCTGGCTAGGTTGAGCACCTGAGCTCATTTTCACATACGCATGAGAGTGAGCTCATTATGCCTCACCCTGGTCTCTACTAGTGTCTGCCATTGGCATATTCTCTCGTCCATTTCACGAAACCAAAGTGTATATGAACGAATTTAACTAAGAGTGTGTTTCTATGAAAATGTGTGACATATGGCCCTGCAAAAACTATTCGGATGAGGGTAGGGATGGAGCCAAATTCCAGAAATTGTTTTGGTTGTCTGTAATGTCATGAGCAAAGCGAAGACATTTGCTACCAATGGAATTTGTCATTGCCCAGTCAGATGTCCATGTCCATGTCCATGCACAATTTCTGCTCTTGAAATGTCTATGTTCAGTGAGGTAGGCATGTTTTATGACTAGACATTCGTAGACTAGGCGGTCCAGTAACTGACGTACGAACGCGGCCGTTGTGTGTTTCCAGGATGGCAGCGGCAGCAGCGGTGCCGGCCATGTCGGCCGCCGTGCACGTGCGACTGCCGCCGTTCTCGCGGCTCTGCCTGCTGTGCAACAGCGCGGCCGGCGGCGCGCGCTCGGCCGGCGGCCTGGCGGCGCTCGTCACCGACGCGGACACGCTGGCGGCGCTGCACCGCCGGCTGCCAGAGCTGGAGCGCGAGCTGCCGCTGGTGGGCGGCGTGTGTCGGCCGTGCGGCGCCCGGCTGGCCGACTGCCAGCGCCTGCTGGTGCGCCACTGCGCCGCCGCCGACGCGGTCGGCCGGCGGTACCGGCGCGCCGCCGCCGCGCGCCGCCGCTGGCGCGTGACGCTGCGCTGCGGCGCCGCCACCGTGCTGGTGCCGTTCACCGCCTGCTGCGAGGCGGCCGCCGGCGGCGACCTGGACGCGCTGGTGCGCCGGCTGGTGGCCGACGCGTTCGGCGCCGCCGCGCTGGCCGGCACGATCGTGGTGGACAGCTCGACGCGCGTGACGGCGGGCGACACGTGCGGCGTGACGGACGGCACGTGCGGCGTGACGGATGCCCTCGGACGGGAGCCTGTAGTCGCCCAAGGCGAAGCTTCCAGCACAGACAGCGTGCCTGCTGTAGCAGACAGTGCCCCAACTGAGAACGCAGCTGCTGTAGCGAGCAGCGCCTCGACCAAGAGCTCACTCACTGCAGTGGAGAGTGCACGGATCAGCAGCTCGCCTGCCGCAGTGGGTATTGTGACCAGCAGCTCGCCTACTGAAGTGGGTGGTGAGACCAGGAGCTCGCCTTCTGCAGTAGGTGGTGTGACCAGCAGCTCGCCTACTGCAGTGGATGGGAGGCAGGATCGCCCGCCGTACTGAGCGGCCCGGCCGCAGGACGAGCGTGGCCGACGCCGCCGGCCGCGGCCCAGGCTGCGCCGCTGTCCACGCCGTGCAATAATTCGGCTGCCGTGCGCGCCGGCGACGCTGCGCAGATGGACGTAGACTGTACCGACTCGGCCGACGCGCGCGACTCGTCACCGCCGCCGGGGCATGTCGCTGTCGACCAGGCGGATGCGGAGCAGGACGCCGACGACCCTGCAGACGGCGACTGGACTGGTGCGCCTGCCAGGCGGTCGCGCAGGGTGCGCGCGAGAAGGGCGGTGGCCAAGCCCGGCGAAGGCGAGCAGGGTGTCGACGAAGAGGACGGGGAGCTGCAAAGGAGGCTGGTGCGTTCGGTTGTTTGTTGAGGTGTCGCTGACGTTCCGCTGCTATGCTGCCATTTCTCTCTGTGTTGTGGGTTGTTGTATGTGTGCGTGTGTGTGTAGGATTCGTGCAGCCACTAGAGATCATACAACTCGGATATCCCACTTGGGCTGAGGCCAGCAGCGAAGCGTTCCCGTGCTCCCATCCGTCAGCTCTGCAACTTTTGATGATGTGTAGAACATTTCAGAGGCTGATGCTATTGATAAAGCCTGTGCATTCTCTTCTTTTAGATCATTTATCAATCAGCTGAATACGCCCTCCACTCGTAACACAATGCGACCTACTACTCGTGTTTTTTTTTTTTGCTCAGCACAGTTGTAATTAGCAGCCTCAAGTGTGTTGCTGGTGGACGGCCGATTAGCGGTCCGGATGTGGCTCGACGCTCTGGTGTGTTCCGTGACACCAGCACTTCTGCCGTCTGCTGGCAGGTGACGGTGGTGCGGCACCCCGGGCCTCGCCGTCGGCCGGCCGAGAGCCGCTGCTGTCACATGTGCCGCCGCACGTTCCGCACCGAGCGCAGCCTGCGCGCGCACGTGGAGAAGCTGCACAAGATGGCCAGGTATGACGCTAGCCGCGCTGGTGTGGCGTGTGTTGGGGCGACTTAGGTCGGTTGGCTGTACCGTGTTCGCGTGGAAAATTGCGCAACCTTGCCAGATATGACACGACCTGTGCTGGGGTGGCTCAGGTCGGCTAGATGTACCGTGTGCACGTGGCGAAGTTACACAACCTTGCCAGATATGACACGAGCCGTGCTGGTGCGTGTTGGGGGCTCAGGTCGGCTGGCTGTACCGTGTTCACGTGGCGAAGTTACACAGCCTTGCCAGATATGACACGAGCCGTGCTGTTGTGGCGTGTGTTGGGGGGGGACTCAGGTCGGCTGGCTGTACCGTGTTCACGTGGCGAAGTTGCACAACCTTGCCAGATATGACACGAGCCGTGCTGGGGTGGCTCAGGTCGACTAGACGTGCTGCGTGCCCGTCGAAAAGTTACACAACCTGGGCAGGTATGACACGAGCCGTGCTGTTAGGGCCTGAGTTGAGGCAGCTCAGGTCGGCTGGATGTACCGTGTACACGTGGAGAAGTTAACGGGTGGCCACGTATGACACAGGCCGTGCTGGTATGTGAGCTGGGGCGACTCGGATTGGCTAGCTGGGCTCTTGGTCCCGGCAATCCCGGCTTGGTAGCGCCTGGTCCCGGCAGTCCCGGCTCGGTAGCGCCTGGTCCCGTCAGTCCCGGCTTGGTAACGCCTGGCCCCGGCTTGGTGGGGCGTTGTCGTATTGCTGGGAGGTCATAGCAAATCTTGTATTGTAGTTTAGAGGCGCATCAACTGCAAACGTCACATAGCTCAGTAAATCTGCTGTGAATAATGACATAGTTGTTGAAAATTGCAAAGTATGTACTGCAAAGCAGGCCAAATAACGAAAATATACAGGGAAGTTTGCTGCAGTTACAAAAAATATGTGTACCAAACACTGAATCGAGTTGATGCTCCTGAACGTTATTACAGTAGCTCTGCCATGGTCAAGAGATCACATACGTATGTAATCAGACTATTCCGTACATCCAGATAGTAAATGAATGAACACAGGTTACCAGAAATTCACAGTGGCTACATACTAAGGCCTCTCAACAGCCCACACTTGCTTTTTATTGGGCATTGAGGAGCACCCGGGGTCCTCTTGATCTACGTCTGTTGAGGAGTTCCTGGAGACCTCCCAATGACCCACTTTTGTTGTGGAGCACCCAGGCGCCTCTTGATGGTTATGGTCACCAAATGACCTGATAGCTGGTACACTGTCAAGCCCAAATAATCCAAATGATCCACATGTGTTGGGGAGTGGCTGGATATCTCTTGGTGACACCCACCTGCCGAGGCGCAACTGGGGACCTCTCGACGGCCCTCACTTGCTGAGGGTCAGCTAGGGAACTCAAGCTGACCCTCGCCTGCTGAGGAGCAGCTGGGGACCTCTCGACGATCCACACCTATTGAGCAACTGGGATCCTATCGATGACCCACACCTGCTGACCGCGCACTGACTGACCAGCGTCTGGGGATATTTCGATGACCCACACCTGCTTAGGAGCGTCTGGGAACATTTCGGTGACCCGTACCTGTTATACCGCGTCTCTGGATCTCTCGATGACTCGCACCTGCTGAGGAGCGTCTGGGGATATTTGGATGGTCTGCGCCTACTGAGGAGCGTCTGGGGACATTTCGATGACCCGCACCTGCTGAGGAGCGTCTGGGGATATTTCGATGACCCGCACCTGCTGAGGAGCGTCTGGGGACATTTCGATGACCCGCACCCGCTGAGGAGCGTCTGGGGACATTTCGATGACCCGCTCTGCTCCGCAGCGACGACCGGCCGGAGGCGGCTCGGGTCTGGTGCCCGGTCTGCTCGTCTCTGATGACGTCCGATGACGTCACCGGCCACGTGACGGAGCGTCACGACGGCCGGCTGCAGTGCGACTGCTGCCGGGTCTCGCTGGGCGACGCGGCGGCGGCGGCGCAGCACTGCGTCTCGGCGCACACGGCCAACTACATGTGCATTGTGTGAGTAGCAGAGCTGTAGCAGTGGTGCGGTCCGGCCTACTGCTGCACCGGCCAACTACATGTGCATTGTGTGAGTAGCAGAGCTGTAGCAGTGGTGGGGTCCGGCCTACTGCTGCACCGGCCAACTACATGTGCATTGTGTGAGTAGCAGAGCTGTAGCAGTGGTGCGGTCCGGCCTATTGCTGCACCGGCCAACTACATGGCATTGTGCAGCAGAGCTGTAGCAGTGGTGTGGCCCCCAATACTGCTGCCATTAGTGCCAGCTAATTTCAATTACAAAGTATAAGGGTAGAAGGGGATGTGAATATGTGGAAACTGATTTCGATTACGAAGTGCAAGGGGGGGATAGGGATAAAGGAGACTGATTCCGATTCGTAGTCGTGGTTAAATGCTGACGTATGATGGTGTGCACGCGGTATTTTTGTACGGAGCGCGACATTTCGTTCAAAGACTAGGCATACACTGCTTTTTAAACACCGGATTATGTAACTAGAAATCCGCTGAGTAATTATGTATTTATTCCCAAGCCATACTTAAGTAGTATCCTGAACCAGGCTGAGTAGCCTAAGGCATGCTCATTGCATGCTTCCAATTCCAACGAGAAATTACAGTGCACTGTCTCTTACAATACCTTGGGAAAATCTGGCAGAATACTCCCATGGTAATCCGAGGACGGATAATATTTTGCATTCGACCGCAGTAGACATTCTGATCCTGCACCTTTTCAGAACGCTTAGTGGAGTCACATTGTTAGTTGTACTTCATGTGTGTCATTGATGTATAATTACTTTTAAAGCACTTGCCAAATTGAGACTAGCTGTCATCTCAGCAGAAGGCAAGAAGCAAGGCAGGCAAAATGGAAAGTATAGCATGACGCCTTGTAGCAACGGACCAGGACCGCTGTGATTCAAAAGTTTCTCAGGGAGTGTAGAATTTTCCAAGTGGAGGCTGGGAACGTATTTTTATTGGGATATTATATGCTTCCGGTAGGAGGAACAATCCTCTACTATCTGAGAATAAAGGGAATGTGTCCATCCCCCTTCCCTACCTTGATGGCACCCAAGACTATAGACGTAAGCATTTTAATCATTGACTGTCGTTTTTCTTGTTTGGTGTTCACTTGGTTCTATTGGGGTTACACAATGCGGTCCTTATAATTGAGCAGAATCTGAATTGTCGATGTTGATGCCTTGAATACCCGAAGATTAAGTGTTCCACCAAATAGTATTGCAGACAAACGGCTATCTAGGAACAATTTCCTCAACGTGAATTTAAAGGGCGCAAAATAACCCTACTTTGTCTTACCCATAACACTCAATCCGGGACGAAATGTTCGTTCCATGACAGAAGACCGAAATCAATCTTCATATGTATATTCTCTCCCATGCTGGTTGAGCACGAGGCTGTGTGAAGGGCCTGGTGGTATGGGCATTGTCGTCAACTCGTAACTATGCATACCGCCACTCCTGAAGGTACTCTCTGGACGTCAGCCTATATTAGGTGTAGGCATGTCGTGGTCATTACGCTGCCAGCTTGGCTATGCTCGTGTAGTGGGTGGATCAGCTGTGTGCACGATGTCGCCGCTGTCCGCTTGAGGATGCTGACTGTTGGAGCGGTCGAGCTCTACTTGGATATAGTTTGTTCCACGATACAATTTCCGCTTATGTGTACGTGAGCTTGCTTGCAATATAAAGTGTAGTTTGCTTATGGGACAGATGAATATTACGTATGATATCTTTAACCGTCTTTCGTTTTGACGAGCGGGACCAAATGTATGCGAGGGTCCATAGCTGATGTAGCAATGCAAGTGGGCCTTGTATTATACCTTGGAATATTGGTGGCTGGGTCAACACGAACGGAATGAAAGCGGCCGGCGTTGGATGCAAGAGACGGTCGGCACCCGGTTTGCGTGTGACCCTTGCGTGCCGCCGTGCGTGTCAGGTGCTGACGACACTGACGGCGCGCCGACGTGTCCCAGCTGTCTGCAGATGTACAGCCGGCAGGAGCAGCTGATCGGCCACATGAACACCAGCCACCAGTCGGCGGCCGAGCCGCCCGACCCGGTCGACCCGGTGTCGGCCGTCTACGGCGACCTGGTGCGGCGGCTGGAGTCGCGCGCGCGCCGGCTCCACCTGAGCGTGCCGGGCCGCACGGCCGTGCGCTGCCCCTACTGCGCCCAGACGTGCACGCTGCACTACCTGCGCACGCACCTGTACAAGCACAAGGCGGCCGGCTTCCGGTGCCGCGCGTGCGACAAGCGCTTCAAGTTCCCGGTGTCGTTCCAGAAGCACCTGCTGCTGCACGCCGGCCGCGCCGACAAGTGCGCGCAGTGCGGCGCCGTCTTCACCGGCCGCAGCAACCTGCTCAGCCACCTGCGCACGCACAGCGCCGAGCGCAGCTTCGCCTGCGACGTGTGCCAGAAGCGGTTCAAGTTCAAGCAGACGCGCGACGCGCACCGGCGGCGCGCGCACGGCGCCGACGCCGCCAAGGTGTGCGACGTGTGCGGCGCCGAGTTCCGGCTGCAGTACCAGCTGACCGTGCACCTGGCGCGCCACCGCAACGGCCGCACGCTGCGCTGCCCGCTCTGCCCGCGCCTGTACGAGCTGAACCTCGACCTGAAGCGGCACCTCTACAGCAAGCACAAGCTGCGCGTGGCCGAGGTGGAGCGCCGCTTCCCCGAGATCCGGCGCCGCCCCAACACGCTGCTCGAGTCGGCGGCTCCGGCGGCGGCGGCCGTGTCTGACCGGTCAGTGACCGCTGCCGGTCCGCCCGCGGCCGCACGGGCGCCGTCCGCGACGAACACCCACTCGTCGACGACGACGACAGGCGGCCGGTGTGCGGCGAGCGCGCAGTCCTCGGCGACGGCCGGCGCGCCGCCAGCCGCCTCCGACGCGTCTGACCTGATGGCCGCCGCCGACGACGTGAGGCCGGACCTGTCGACGGACGGCGAGTACCTCGCCGCGCACAGGGACGGTGGCCGGTCCGCCCACGACCTGCTGGCGACCTGCCACGGAGGCGGCCAGACCGGCGTCGTGCTGTCCGTGCCGGCAGACCCGCTGCCGTCGCCCTCGCAGCAGCAGCAGCAGCAGCAGCAACAACAACAGCAACAACAGCAGCAGCAGCAGCCGCTGTCGCTGCCGACGCTGGACGCGCTTCAGCCGCTGCATTGCCAGGCCGCCGCCGCCGCGCCCGTCCTCCTGCTGGTGGACGGCGCCGACGTGGGCGTGCTGATGCGGGACGTGCTGCCGGCGCAATCGGTGGGCTTCTGAGGTGGTGGCGCCGTCTTGCCTCGTGATGGAGGCGCCATCTCGCCCTGAGGTGGTGGCGCCGTCTCGCCCTGAGGTGGAGGCGCCGTCTCGCCTCGTGATGGAGGCGCCGTCTCGCCTCGTGGTGGAGGCGCCGTCTCGCCTCGTGGTGGAGGCGCCGTCTCGCCTCGTGGTGGAGGCGCCGTCTCGCCTCGTGGTGGAGGCGCCGTCCCGCCGTGATGGAGGCGCCGTCTCGCCTTGATGGAGGCGCCGTCTCGCCCTGAGGTGGAGGCGCCGTCTCGCGCCTGTGGTGGAGGCGCCTGGAGGCGCCGTCTCGCCTCGTGGTGGAGGCGCCGTCTCGCCTCGTGGTGGAGGCCCGTCTCGCCTGGAGGCGCGTTGGGCGCCGTCTCGCCTTGTGGTGGAGGCGCCGTCTCGCCTCGTGATGGAGGCGCCGTCTCGCCCTGAGGTGGAGGCGCCGTCTCGCCTTGTGGTGGAGGCGCCGTCTCGCCTCGTGATGGAGGCGCCGTCTCGCCCTGAGGTGGAGGCGCCATCTCGCCTCGTGGTGGAGGCGCCGTCCCCGTGGTGGAGGCCGTCTCGCCTCGTGATGGGGCGCCGTCTCGCCTCGTGGTGGAGGCGCCGTCTCGCCTCGAGGTGGAGGCGCCGTCTCGCCCTGTGGTGGAGGCGCCGTCTCGCCTCGTGATGGAGGCGCCGTCTCGCCTCGTGGTGGAGGCGCCGTCTCGCCCGAGGCCGCCCCTAGGAGCCGCTGTGATGGAGGCGCCGTCTCGCCTCGTGGATCTCGCTTGGCTGGAGGCATCGTCTCGCCTCGTGGTGGAGGCTCTTATGATGTCGCACTCACTTTGATGCCGTCGGTTCACACCTGGTGTGGCGAGCTGGTGGTATTGGAGGTATACACGCACGTGGTTGTGGTGTATTGGGGGACCACTGGAAGTCACTCGTCAAGCGGCTCACACGAGGTCGTGACTGGCGTCAGCTTGACTTGGGTTGATTGCGGGGTTGCTGGTTCATGTTGAGGGCCTGAACCAGGCCGTCTCTGGCGAGCGGTTGCTCATGGTTGGTTATTGGTTTTACGACACATCGACTGTTGGGCCATGCAGCGTCGCCAATCTCTCACGCCGATTGGTCGCGGGCGAAGAGTAGCGACAGGTGAGACTCGAACCCACAACCTTTCGATTGTGAGACGAGCAACTTACCCCTAGGCTACTCGTCCCCACGGTTGCTCATGTTGTGTGTGTAAATATATAAGAAACAATCCTTCAGGTCTGTACTGTGCGCCGTGTTAGTTTTTTCCATCCGTCCGGGGTATTATGTTAATATATACTGGCATTGTGTTGCTTTTTGTCGTGATGTGAAAGGCTACGTATCCTAAAAATGTAGTTGTGTCCACCGTTCTTTTCGTGCAACGTATGCTGGCTGTGCAGCATTTATTCACGTTTCTGTATGACTTCTGTCAGAAAGTTGCGTCTGAACTACATTGTAGCTGAACGATTGATGGAGCTCGTAATCTGCAAGAGTCATGCTAAAAGCTTGTAATCTGCAAGAGTCAAGAGGCATACTGGAACTTGAAGCTCATCTGTATATACAAATGCAAGGTGCGGAGCAGGCACTTCGAACAGGGGCCTATGTGCGGGAGGGACCTGTTCCTTGTCACATCCACAGCCACTCTGTTCGGACATAAATTCGGCCAAGTTAGCTCACATTCTTGCGCCGTCGGGTATTGCTGATAACTCAGTCCACTCTTACTTCATCGCGTGTTGCTGATAGCCCGCGCCATTATTACGCCATCTGGTGTTTGCGACAGCTCTTGTTTCAGACAGCGCAGCGGATCTCTGCGGAACGCTTGGAATGCACAGTGCAGCCGTTCCGACGTCAGGCCGTAACAAAACACCTACTGCGTCTACCAAAACACCTACTGAGACTCGATTGGAATACATAGCGCAGCCCTGCGTACGTCAGGCCGTAGCCGCGCCTGCCCACACCGACTTGCTAGGCATCGACCGGATACCCGAGTTGGCATGTTGAACACAGAACGGTAGCTGACGTGACAGTTGAAAGATTCTTTGCGACTGGAAGGACGTGGGCCGATACCAGAGGTAGAACTGCATTTCTGTCCGGCACGTTGTGGAGACTCCTCGTATTATCATCGGGGTAATACAGTGTATATTGCATCGAACGTTAGTGCGACTTATCACATCCAACCATTTCGACGGTACACACCCTCTGTCCTATGCCGTGTATATAGCGGTATAGCTTGATCAGGGCACGCATTCCCTGACACAGCACGTATTATGGCGTATGCTGCCACTGCATATGAGTGCATATCTGTAATACACATGTTCAAGGTATCGCAGCGCGGTACAAGTTTGAACTGCGAGTCGAGACCTCTGAGTTAATATGACATTCATGTGCTGTATAAAATGCGACACGATTAAAAGGAATACATCACCTACGTTGGCAGCACGTTTCTCTCCACGTGAAACACGTGCTATGGCAGGTATATCGTCTCCAAAATGTTCCATGGGAACCAGTCTCTGAAGTGTCACAACCTGCTGGCACAGCCGCCCGGGGTACACCATACGTACTCGCCTCTGTCTCGCCACGTGCCACATGGCGTATCGGACCCGCCTGCTGGTACAGCCGCCCGGGGTGTACCATGTTCACCTCGGCCCTGGCTCACCACATGGCGTACTGGAGACAGCCGCCAGATGGCGCGATGGCTCAGTGCGGCGAACGGCCGACCGAGAGGAGGCGGGGCGGACCGTCCGCCCATCGGCGCGACGCGAGGTCACTTGCGCCGGGACCGCGCGCCGCCCGGTGCCGGTCCCCACCGCTGGGCGGCGCCACCGGCGGCGGCGCCGTCGTCGCCGTGGGCGCGCCGCGTCACCGACTCCCAGGTCCAGCTGCCGGCGAGCACGGCGCCCGAGTTGGGCGCCATGATGTCGGCCCGGGTCGGGTTGCGCGCGCGCTGCTCGCCCTGGCGGAACAGGTTCCAGTAGGCCTCGCCGCTGGCCGGCGGCGCCGGCCGGCCCTGGCGCAGCTGGCGCCAGCGCTCCACGGACGCCTTCACCTCGGCGCGCCGCGTGAGGATCTCGTCGGTCGACTCGTCGATCGCGTTGCTGTCCTCGCTGGTGCGGAAGCCCGGCTTGGCCGGCCGGAGGCTGCGGTCGACCTCGGTCGCCGTGTCGTCGCCGCTGCAGGCGTCGACGCCGAGCGGCACCGCCTCGCCGAGGAAGCCGAAGCCCCAGCCGGCGTCGGCGTCCTTCGGCGGCGCCGCGTCGCGGCCGACGTGCGCGCTCCCTCGCGACGGGCGGCGCTCGACGGCGGTCCTGGGCCGGCAGCCGGCGGCGTTCCCGGGCAGCGGACCGAGCGCGTAGCCGGCGCCCTCGCCGGCGGCCCGGCTGGCGCCCTCGGCGCTCTTGCGGTGGCGCTCGTCGCGCTTGCAGATGGGACACGGCTCGTTGCGGCAGACCGGGTGGCACTCGAGGTGCATGACCCGGCCGCAGTTGGAGCAGGCCGCCACCCGGGCGTCGAACGGGAACAGCACTTCGCTCTTGGAGCACACCTGGCAGATGTGGCCCATCGACTGGCAGATCTGTGGGCGATAGCGCGTCCGGTTGTGTTGTGGCTGTGGGCTGTATCGCTCTGGCACCGAGGAACACGCCCTCGTAAGACCCGTACTCCAACCGGAGATCGAGCGCCACGGGGTGCAAGTCGAACGTGCAGGTTTTGGTTTTGAGGCCAGTTGGTCGCAGACTTTTAGCCTCCCGTTACCGAACAGTGCGCTGTTCGGTAACGGGGGACTCACGATGTTGGGGACAGTTCGATGATGGGCTCACGAGGCAGTTTGTTCCGCTTTCTTTCTTGTGATTCTCTGCGCTTGCCATGGGTCACCAGAGTTATGCAATAAAATGACGATCCACATTCGCATGGGTAAGATCTCGTGAGGATGTAGGTATTTGTGAGGTACCAAATAATTGTTCCTGGACCCAATTTTCAAGCTGATATGAACGGACATATATCGTCCATGAACGTAAGGCTGGAGCGCATGTGACCTTCAAGGTGATCGTTTGACTGCAAGTCACCGAAAAATAGAATCGCCCTATTTTGGAGACATACGGGGTACCAATAAACATCTTCCTGAAAGAAACCATCGGATTGATCTCAACGGCACTAATTCTCCATCAACGACTGGAGTAGCAGATCAAAGGATATCACCCTCAAGGTTACCAGTTGACTCCAGGTCATTAAATATTGCAACAGTACGTCTTAAACATTGCAACAAGGTGAAACCACGGGGTGCCCAATAGCATTTCCATTACTAAGATTTACAGATTGATCTCAGCACCAATCGATCTCCCATCGATCAAGGAAGCAGTATGTGGCATTCAAGGTCACCGCTTGATCTAAGGCCGAGAGCAATACAATGTGTCACATGAAAGTGACTAATTTTGGATACCGAGTCATTGGTAGACGGTGCTATAAATTGAAGCTATGCTAACCGTGAAATATGGCAATCGATCCAGAACTGCGTGACCTGACCTCTGCCGATCGTACCTGTCCTAAGGTAGCGCCAACGTCTTATTCAGCGACTCGGTTCAGAAACGCATTCGCCGAATCCTCTAATTGTTCTGAAAACGTGACAATGCGGTCGCAGCAATGCTGCACAATCGCTGTGAGGCGGCACATTTGCTACTGCCAACCTATTTACCTAAATAGGTTAAAAATGCCACCGAATTCAAATTTGAGGCGCCCATAACTAGCAGAGAAATTCATATATAAAAGTGTTTCAGCAGCCCCTGCAATCGCTGCCAAGCTGGCATACGGCGCACCAAACCATCTGATCGTTCAAGGTCATAATTTGACCTCATGTCACGCTAAATGTTGCATGTTCTGCTTCCTTGATCGATGAAAAATAAAATGGCGTTGAGTTCAAACGAATAAGCTTATTCCGTAAATGCTATTCGATACCACGTACTTTTCCCAAAAGGCGTAAGGTTAAAATTATTCGTCGCATGGAGGTCAGTTGTGAATCGGCCTTGACCTTGAGGATCACGAGCTGGTATATGCTTTGGTCGATGGGTGAATTATTGGCATTAAGATCATTCCGATGAGTGTGCTCAAGAAAATGTTGATTATTACCTCGCATTTCTCTACTAAAACATAATGATCATCTTACACTTGAAATGATGTCAAATTGTGACCATGAAGGTCACATGTGCACATGGTTCCATGGGCCAGTGCCCATCGACGATATGTCGGGTTAATATCATCTTAATAAGTGCGTCCAGGAAGAGGTATTCGATGCCTCGTAAGTCGCACGGAAGTATTGGCTATCACCCAGTGATACGGCACATTGAAGTAAGTTGACTTCAGTCTTCAATTTCGCCCTGTGACTCTGTGCCAGATCTCAATATGTCGAGCTCGACATATCGAGATATGGCGAGGTAGAAAACAACTCCTGTGAGCTGAGAGTCACAGGGCGAAATTGAAGACTGAAGTCAACATACCAATGTGCCGTATTCCTGGATGGAACCAAATGTTTTTGTGCCGATTCACTTCGTGAAGTAAATTCGCGTTGAAACCAAAAGGAACCGAAAGTTCTGCATGATGTCTGAGTTTACCAACCTTGTTAGGAGATCGAGCCAGTCTTTGCGACGTGTACGGGTACGGACATGTAAATGCTCACAGAATGTCAACGCCAAGCAGCTTAGATGATGTGCTGAACATAGCCCAGCAGTTAAGCCGCAACCCTGCTGCCGCGTTAGCGGCCACCGCCGGCCGTGTAAGCGGCCACCGCCGGCCGTGTCAGCGGCCACCGCCGGCCGTGTAAGCGGCCACCGCCGGCCGTGTCAGCGGCCACCGCCGCCCGTGTAAGCGGCCACCGCCGCCCGTGTAAGCGGCCACCACCGCCGTGTGAGCGGCCACCGGCGCCGTGTGAGCGGCCACCGCCGGCCGTGTAAGCGGCCACCGCCGGCCGTGTAAGCGGCCACCGCCGGCCGTGTAAGCGGCCACCGCCGGCCGTGTAAGCGGCCACCGCCGGCCGTGTAAGCGGCCACCGCCGGCCGTGTAAGCGGCCACCGCCGGCCGTGTAAGCGGCCACCGCCGGCCGTGTAAGCGGCCACCGCCGGCCGTGTAAGCGGCCACCGCCGCCCGTGTAAGCGGCCACCGCCGGCCGTGTGAGCGGGCACCGGCTTTGGCCGCCCAGCGCACCGGCCACCCAGCGCTCACCTTGCAGTTGTGGCCGATGTGACGCCGGATGACGCGGTGCGCGCGTGCCAGCGCCTTCGCCAGCCGGCCCGACCTGGTCTCGACCAGGTCGCGCATGCTGTACAGGTGCGGACTGGCCGTCAGGTGGGCGTGCCTCTTCAGCACCGTCAGGTGCGCCGACTGGGGCCGGTCGGGACAGGCCAGCAGGAAGCGCTGCATCTGCTGCAGCTCGCCGCGCAGCTTCTGCACGCGGGTCAGCGGGTCAGGTCGTGCAGTGCGACCTCTGCTGTTGGGCGCCGTGTGACCAACGCAGTCGAGGCGCCCCTAAGCCCCCAAACGACCAGCCAACCAACTCCTGCCCCAGCTCGGCGCACACCCACGCGTCTGCCGTTGGGAGATGGCTGGTCGCTCCATCACGTGGTGTCGGTCAGGTATCGGAGGTGTGCTGAAATTTCGCGGCGATAGGCCACGCTCTGATGGTCAGAGTTTGGAGGGGAAAGCGCAAGCGACCACTTGGTGTTGTCTGCAGGCCAGTGCAGTGAGCCTCAAGTGTACGATAAAATATGTGAGTGAATGTAAGCCGTAAGTAGGTATTAAGTGCATTTATTGTATGCGCATGCCATCGGTCAGCTCTTGCATATAGAGACCCTATATAGGTGAGACTGGTGCCACTTTTCGCCGCAGTTGGTGCGGTGCCCGGACCCGGACTAGGTGGAAGAGCATGACCGTGCGGACCACCGTACCCCACTACCTCACTGTCAGCTGCACGACCAGGCCAAGGTGCAGACCACCGTACCCCACTACACCACTGGCCGCTGCACGACCAGGCCAAGGTGCAGACCACCGTACCCCACTACACCACTGGCCGCTGCACGACCAGACCAAGGTGCAGACCACCGTACCCCACTACACCACTCACTATCAGCTGCACGACCAGGCCAAGGTGCAGACCACCGTACCCCACTACACCACTGGCCGCTGCACGACCAGGCCAAGGTGCGGACCACCGTACCCCACTACCTCACTGTCACCTATATAGAACCGCCGTTCCACAACTTTTAGAGTCTTGAATTATTCAGACTCAGTGGAATCTAGCGAGCGTTTGTTTACTCATTGGGGCTGAGGGACGCATCGACTGCAGGGGTCATGCAGCGCCCACGTTCTAGTGGGCGGTGTCTGCTTAGTACAGTATAGCACTGATGGTGCTCAGTACAGTCCAGTGAGTGGTACTCAGTGTGGTCTGTTGCTGGCGGTACTCAGTACAGTCCAGTGGGTGGTACTCAGTGTGGTCTGTTGCTGGCGGTACTCAGTACAGTCCAGTGAGTGGTACTCAGTGTGGTTTGTTGCTGGCGGTACTCAGTACAGTCCAGTGAGTGGTACTCAGTGTGGTCTGCTACTGGCGGCACTCAATACAATCTAGAATCGGTACGCCGAAATTCGAAAATTGGAACGAAGGGTGACATTTAACAGCCACTTACTGCAAAATTAACATCAGTAAAATTATGGCGAAATATCAATACACGCATTGCCATCTGATGCCCAATTGAAAATGAACTTGAGCACACAGCTACTACATACTGTACAGTAGAACACGTCAAAACGGTACATAGATGCCAATATTGAGGTTGCATTAGCCGGCGTACATTTTGTGACGGGAGCTGCATAGCCTATCAGTTTGGCACACTGCAGCGGCAGGGCTGCAAGACTGTAACGTTGTTGGACGGTCAAGTGTTCACTCTCACACGAGGCAATTCGTCATGACCACAACGCTGTCGGACGGTCAAGTGCTCACCTGCACATTAGCTAGCTGTTCAAGACTGCGGCATTATTGGACCGTCAGGTACTCACCCTCACACGAGCTAGTTCCTCAACGTAAACGAAAAGGTTTTTGTTGGCCTCCTCCAGGTACAAGACGGGCAGGTGGTACATCAGCTCCAGATATTGCAGTGCAGCGCGAGACACCTGGCGAGTGGTGAGGGGAGAGAGAGAGAGAGAGAGAGAGAGAGAGAGAGAGAGAGAGAGAGAGAGAGAGAGAGAGAGAGAGAGAGAGAGAGAGAGAGAGAGAGAGAGAGAGAGAGAGAGAGAGAGAGAGAGAGAGAGAGAGAGAGAGAGAGAGAGAGAGAGAGAGAGAGAGAGAGAGAGAGAGAGAGAGAGATAGATAGAGGGAGAGAGATATAGAGGAAGAGTTAGAACCGACATGTTGCTATCGCAGCCACGACATGCATGGTCATAGCCACTGTGTGTCGGGTTACAACACCAATGCATGCTCGGACACGCAGTAATAACACATGGCCTTCGCTTGGCTACCAAACCACCACGCGTTCAGTCAAACAGTTGCTGCTGATCCAGACGCTTGGTTACCCAACCACCACATGAGCTGCTTCATAGTCGCTGTTTGTCCAGTTACACAGCCAGCGTATGTTTGGTTTCACAATCAGGACGTGGTGTGTGTCGAAACCAACCACAACTTTGTGCAGCAACAACAACAACTCTGATAGGACCAGGAGCGAGACGGGGGTTCGCGCCGTGCGACCTCTGATAGGAACAGGGGCTAGACAGGGTGTCGCACCGTGCGGTCTCTGATAGGGACAGGGACGAGACAGGGTGTCGCACCGTGCGGTCTCTGATAGGGACAGGGGCGAGACAGGGTGTCGCACCGTGCGGTCTCTGATAGGGACAGGGACGAGACAGGGTGTCGCACCGTGCGGTCTCTGATAGGGACAGGGACGAGACAGGGGGTCGCGCCACGCGACCTCTGATAGGGACAGGGACGAGACAGGGGGTCGCACCGCATGACCAAGCTGGAAGTGGCATGCCTAATGCACTGAAACAGCCTACACACACGGCTATTTGCATCCATTGTCCGGCACATGCCCATGCACACACCACAGAACATTGCCCACTCATATCGCATTCAAGCAGGTAGCCGTTCACAGCACCATGTAAGTAGTGACGTAACCAGTGTGTTGCAGGAACAGCTGTTGTGATGCAGTGTTTGGATGTCAACGCTATATTCTTCATGGGGTTAATTCCAGGGGATGAATTGTTTTTGACGTTGACGACAGGTACGCCCATGCCTTTCATCTCCGTCATGAAATATTGAGAGAATCCGATTCAGTTGATGACAGTTCACACCAGGTGAGGTGAAGCTTCACGTGCAATTATAATGGCAGTCAGACATGGGAGTTGGGTGGAAGAAGCCGGCTCAAATGATTCAATCCGGTCCCAAGTATTTTACTATTCATGGATCCCTGATATGGTGGCCATATCACTACTCCCGTTCTGCCCTACTGCCTTGTGGCTATCTCCAGCAACTAATGCCATCCCCACCCCGAACTTCAAGACGTGGCACAGGGCCACATGCAGATGCCCTGCAATGTTTCGGAGTGACCAAGGTAACAGGAGCACTTGCTTCCTTCCCCGCGATCAATACTGTGCAAGCAGGCACCTTGTGAGCCATTCTGCTTCCATCGATCGCAAATTTTCCATGCATTCTTCCAGTGGCGCGATGGTGACGGCAGAATAACAAAAGGTAGCCTCATGGAACAGCAAAGCCAGGGGCAGAGGCGGCATGTTGCAATACTTATGCATTGCGGGAGACGAAATGTACGACCCTTAATATACCAGGAGGTGCTGTGTTTACATCAAAAGTAACGTTAGGGATTGTGCTATATTACTCAACGTTTCGGCCAGGGGCCATCGTCAGGAGTGATATAAAAAATGGCAGGGTTAACAAGTGAAAAAAAAACGCGGGAAAAAAGCGTGCAAAAATACACGTGAATCACAGAAAAGCGTCCTCATTGGTGCAGACACTTCAAGAAACCCCAAACCAGAAATCAACTAGGTCAAGATAGAATCCTCTGAGGAAGCCCGAGCCGAAAATACATATGTACCATGCATATGTATGTCCATATCGGACCATACCATACATGTATAGACATATATCCAATATAACGCGTAATACATAAAGTATACTTTATGTTTATGTAATTTTATGTGATATACAAAGACGTCGTTTACGTGTTTAGTTGCGGCCGTAGATTACGTATGTGTAGAGATTCGAGGACCGTCAGATCAGCGTTGTCCCTGGATGTTGCTAGAATTTCTACTTTGAAGTTTGTGTTAGTGTCGCTGTGTTCCATGGGACATCCCTAACGTTACTTTTGATGTAAACTCAGCACCTCCTGGTATATTGAGGGTCGTACATTTCGTCTCACGCAATGTTTAAAACCCAGGAGCATTTAAGAGCCATTCTTCGTTGTATTAAACAATGTTGCAGTACTTATTGATTAGTTATATGTGCTTGCTTACAAGGAACCTGCATGCTTTCCACACACTTCTTCATGCAGATCGGGAGCGACCTTCCCTACTTTAAATGATCCGCAATGCAGTCTTGCCATGGGTCACTGTTCTCAGAAATAGAGACGGAGACAGAGGAAGATAAAGATGAAGATGTAGAAACAGAGGAAGAGACTGAGATAGGGGCAAAGTGATAATGGGAGTAATACATAGAGAAAATGGGAGGGGACATTGACGGGGTAATGGAGAGAAAGATAGAGATATATAGATATATGTAGAGAGGGAGGGAGAGAGAAATGGAGAGAGAGAGAGAGAGCTAGAGTGAGAGAAAGAGGGAAGGGAAAAGAGGAAGATAATAAATATTCAAAAAGTATTTTTTAAATCTGCCTTTGTGGGTGAGATTGCTTGCATGATTTTCTTAGCAGTTAGCCTTTAGGGAATCGACTTAAAATGACTTGACTCTTGCCAAAATGTTTGACATTATTGGGCCCTTGCCTAGCCATAAAAAAATTTCCGACATCAACGGAAGTGCTCGCGAGGCCAGGCGCGCGTGCTTACCGGGTACTTGCCGAAGTCCCAGTTGCGCACCACCCTGGCCGGAATGATGACCGTGTCGCTGCTCCAGGCGCAGATGGTGCAGAAGTAGTCGCCGGTGTAGTCGCAGAGGCGAGGCGGCCGCACCGGTCCGCTCTCGGCGTACAGGTGACCTCGACTGGGCCCGCAGGCGTCTGACCAGAGGGGAGAGGTCAGCGGGTGAGCGTAACGGGATCAAATCCTCTCGGCTCCGGTGGTGGAGAATTTCTGGAACATTGTTCGAACTGAGCTGTTTCATACCTGCCCGTGTTGTATGCAGAGTGCATACTGGAAATACGGCGAGGTGCGCACGGTGCTGGTGTTCTTGTATACAAAGGTATAACCAGGGGGCGAAGGGAGCAGCCCACACACCTGAACGTCCAAGGGTTCCCTGCGGGTACTCTCAGATCTCCACAGGAAGCCGAACATTCACGAAAGGTAAGGGGGTGGTTATTCATCACGTGGATGTATGTCGGGCTCTAGATGGGTTCGGGTCCGCGGGAGCTCATCAGATCTCAAGTGAGATCCTAGGAGGATTCAAGAAGGGCGAAGGAGGTGGCCAGGTCCTGCCCGCAACATCGGAGCCTTGATGATCTGATAAGGGTCCCGTAGGGACCCCCAAACCATCAAGGCCCCGCCCACCCCAGACCATCATGGAGGCCCCGCTGGAGGTCTCCAGCGGGGCCTCCATGATGTGCGATGGCGTGGTCGGACCTTCGTCCCTTCTTTGAAGATGAGGGTTCGGAGGACCCGCGGATGGCACCTCAGTTGCCCCTCACGCCTCAGTGGGCTCGTTAGCCCCTGAAGTGAGCCAGACGGCGTGAGGCTGAGAAACCATCTTCTGAATGTATGGGACGCCGATATAACCTACGAAGGACCCCGAAGCAGAGTGAGTGCGAGGAAAGGCAACTATTCTAACTAAAGGCAACTATGGTCTAACGTTGTGGCCGTCGCTATCAGGCTACAAACTTCTCCTCTCGGTGAGCGAGGGGACGAGTAGCCTAGGGGTAAGTCGCTCGTCTCACAATCGAGGTGTTGTGGGTTCGAGTCTTATCTGTCTTCGCCCGCGACCAATCGGCGTGAAAGATTGGCGACGCTACATGACTCAACGGTCGATGTGTCGTAAAACCAACGACCAACCGACTCAGTGAGCGAATCCTGGATGCGTCCTTGTGCGCACCACCCTAAGCATGAAGTAGAACACACGATGTATCCAGTGTGCATATCGCGGCAGTAGATTCTGCGGTGACTGACGGGGTCGTCCATATCGAATGGATTTCGCACCATCTCCAGTTTGTGATGTCAGTCAAAGAAGAACCTTGTGTTCTTTTTCGACGCGCTCAACCGCTACGCCATACAGCGTCGCCAACCTCTCACGCTGATTGGTCGCGGGTGGACTCGATAAATGCCGTCGGTTGAGCGATTCGAACCCACAATCTTACGATCAAGAGTCCGACGCTCTACCAACTGAGCAACCGCGGCCCCTGTGACGTCAGTCAGTGTAGATGTGTTGATAACTCACTACCACGGTGAAGTCACTGTAGAGGCGTCGCTATCCCCCTCCCCCTACCACTTAGCGACGTTACTGTAGGCCTAGAGGCGTCGTTAATTCCCCTCCCCCCGCCCCGACCTCAGCGACTTCACTGCAGAAACATCGCTAACCCACCACCACTTAGTGACGTCACCACGGAGACGTGGCATGCCTGCCGCTGTGGCGACACCACTGACCGGGCAGGACGAATCTGGCGCACTCGGCGCACTTGAAGTGCTGCGCCGAGAGTCCGCGCTCGGGGCAGATGCGCAGCGTGTAGCTGGGCTCGGCGCTGACGCGTCGCGCCGAGCAGCGGCGCAGCAGCGTCCTGCCGTTGGCGCACCGCTCGTGGATGCGGTAGCTGCAGCCTGCCGGACGGCCGCCACAGAAGTCACGTACGCTGAACCACCGCCACAGAGGTCACGTACGCTGAACCACCGCCACAGAGGTCACGTACGCTGAACCACCGCCGCAGAGGTCACGTACGCTGAACCACCGCCGCAGAGGTCAAGTACGCTGAACCACCACGCACGCAGAGGTCACGTACACTGAACCACCGCCGCAGAGGTCACGTCGCTGAACCACCGCCACAGAGGTCACGTACGCTGAACCACCATCACAGAGGTCACGTAAACGGAACCACCGCCGCAGAGGTCGCGTACGCTGAACCACCGCCACAGAGGTCAAGTACGCTGAACCACCGCCGCAGAGGTCACGTACGCTGAACCACCGCCGCAGAGGTCACGTACGCTGAACCACCGCCGCAGAGGTCACGTACGCTGAACCACCCCCGCAGAGGTCACGTACACTGAACCACCATCACAGAGGTCACGTAAACGGAACCACCGCCGCAGAGGTCACGTACGCTGAACCACCGTCACAGAGGTCACACACACTGACAGATCGCACACACACTGCACCATCGTCACAGAGCTCACGTGAACGGAACCAGAGGTCACGTAAACGGAACCATCGCCGCAGAGGTCACGTACACTGAGCCACCGCCACAGAGGTCACGTACACTGAACCACCATCACAGAGGTCACGTAAACGGAACCACCGCCGCAGAGGTCACGTACACTGAACCACCGCCGCAGAGGTCACGTACACTGAACCACCGCCGCAGAGGTCACGTACGCTGAACCACCGCCGCAGAGGTCATATACTCTGAACCATCGCCGCAGAGGTCATACACACTGCGCTTGTTCCGTACATAACACGAACCACCGTCACAGAGGTCACGTACACTGAACCACCATCACAGAGATCACGTAAACGGAACCACCGCCGCAGAGGTCACGTACACTGAACCACCGCCGCAAAGGTCACGCACGCTGAACCACCGCCGCAGAGGTCAAGTACGCTGAACCACTGCCGCAAAGGTCACGTACGCTGAACCACCGCCGCAGAGGTCACGCACACTGAACCATCGGGAGCGAAGAGAAGAGATGTAGCTCTGGTGTGAAAAATATTCGTAGGAATGCTGTACCTGAAGCGATCTTTGAAGCCAACCCCGAGCGGAAATGCCGCCGCAAACACACAACCAAGAAACCCCCACTACGCTACACACCCATTACACAACAAACCCCACTACGCTACACACCCATTACACGACAAACCCACTACGCTACACACCCATTACTACACCGCAAACCCACTACGCCACACATCCATTACACGACAAACCCACTACACCACCAGGCTTCAGACGCTGCACCACTGCACACTTTGCGCACAAACGAGCACTGAAGTCATAAATACAAACCACATGAAATTCAGTGCAAACATCAATCTACACTATGCATCCAAAATGCCAACATTGGGACACTATTAGCCGACGTAACAACACCACGATCAAATCATGTCACGCTTACGCATATGACATACAAAGTAACTCACGCTTACATCGTGGGAAAACCATCACGGCCTCACTGAACCACTTGCAACAGATGTCTGTTAAAATTGTCATATTTTTTAAATTTAACAATACATACAACGCGCCAGAGAACAACCTATAACGTGCTACAACACACACATCAACAATCAGCACCACAACACCTCCAACGACAAGCATCCAGCACGACATTAACCCGCGCCGTCTTTCCGGTCAAAAATTCTCACACCCGATTGGGGGGGGGAAGTTGAAGACCCCCTCTAAAATCCAAACTAAGCATCGCACGAAAACGGAAGAGGTGTCATCGGAAAGCGCTCCACGAGTAGGGTCCGCCAAAAAAAATCCACAAAAGTGACGTCACCAGGGGAAGTCGAAAAGAAATAATGCTAAATCATTGAAAAAATTTTTTTTTTTTTTTTTTGACTTTCTGGGGAGTTCATTTTGGGGGATATATAAAAAACAAAATTTATTTGGAATGAGAAAAGGACACGGAAATCGACCAGGGCTATAATTTTTTTGTTGGGCCCCCAAATTTTTTTTTTAATTAAACACTTTAAAAAAATTTTTTTTTTTTTTTTTTTTTTTTTTTTTTTTTTGTTTTTTTTTTTTTTTCCCTAGGGGGGGGAGCCGGGGGAAAGTTGTTGTAGGTAGTCTTCCTTTCCTAAAAAATATTTTTTTTATTCAGCCCCCACCCTTTTATTTTCCTTTATTTGGATAAATTCATATTTTTTGTTTGTAAACAAAAAAAAAAAAAAGAAAATTCAACTCTTGCGTTTTGTTGCATCTGTAAAAAAAAAAGAAACGCTGAAAGTTTCATTAAAATAGCTGCGATCCATTAAATCGTGACGACTGGTTGAACATTTTTGGAGGTGACCTCACTTGACTCCTAGACTAATTTCCTTATCTTAGATGACCTGACCCAAAATTTTTGAATCGGCATGTCAAATTGATGTAGGAAAAGGTATGCCAAAGGTAGGGCCGCCGCGCGCCGCACCTAAGGAAAAAAAATTCTTGGGGGGGGGGGTGGAAAACCCCCGAGACGGGACGGGTTAATAGCTCATACACTTCCTTTTCACCGCTGAATTTTACTCGGAGTTGTGGGAAATGTTTGGGAAGACATGTCTTTGACAGTGATAAGGCAAAAAAATTTGGGAAGAAAACACGAGTAAGAGATGTTAAAGGGAACAGAACACTAAAGTCAAAGAAAACAAGAAAAACCACTCATCACGCCAACCGGCCTAACTCGTCTTCACGCCAACCTATTCAATTCAACATCTTCAAGCCTCATTTCGCTCCAGCTGCATCTTCACTTCATTTTCAATCTCCACAAATCACGCTTCAAACACTGTCCATCACTTGATCACTGCCAGACCTGCCCTGCTCTCCACATCATCTGCACCTGACTTATAAGCACACTCGCTGTCTTCACACACGCACGGCATCTCCAGCATATGACACGCCAGCTTGGCACAAATCTCACACCCCAGGATCAGTGGACATCCTCAGCTGGTGTCATCCGAGCCAAACTCACACCCCAGGATCAGTGGACATCCCCAGCTGGTGTCATCCGAGCCAAACTCACACCCCAGGATCAGTGGACATCCCCAGCTGGTGTCATCCGAGCCAAACTCACACCCCAGGATCAGTGGGCATCCTCAGCTGGTGTCATTGGAGCCAAACTTACATAGTCGCTCTTTTCAAAATATTTCCATCAATTATAAATGTTAACATGGGACTCTATAGGTCACTCCTCAACGTTTGAAATAATCAGCTTACAGAGCAGTGATTTCAATGATTTACTCAAACTCCACCACTGAGTCCTTGTACGTAGTTAAATCCATGCATCGTGACACAGCAACAGCAATGCCGACGGCACCATTCAATGCGTTTATTGGGATAGCTTACTGGGCTGCCCGTCTTTCCTGTTAGATCCTCACACCCCATCTTAGGGTGGGGGTGGATAAAGACCCCCTCTCACATCAAAATTAAATAGTACATGAACGCGAACCGAAAGCCATTGGAAAGCCCTCGACGTGTAGGGCATGCACGTGGCTTCACTTTCATTTTGAGGTATTCTTAATACTCATCAATATGGCAGTTCTCAGAAACATTGACTTCTCGACGCCTTTTATATCTCCATTTCCGGTCAAGGCACCGAATTAAAACGCGTGCCATTTAAGAGGTAATTGCACTGCGAATGCTAGCAAATAGTCACATTGGTCCATCCTGGGTCAAAATTGGCAGTGACAATGGAGACGAAACAAATGGTTATACGGCAATGACCTTGACCTTGTCTACGATTCATCACCCCGGATATTGGCGCTCAACATTGACACTCACAGGATGACCCCATTTATAAAGTACAGCTGATCCCCAGTGCATCGGAATTACAGCTGATGTTTCGCCGCCCCGGTAGCTCAGTTGGTTAGAGCGCTGGCCGGCACTGGTCTCCCCTGTCCCGGCAACACAGGGTTCGAGTCGCTTCGCGCGCTCGCATTTAGCCCCCGGCCGGAGTGGCAGTTGGCAGCTGACCCGATAAGGCCGGGGGCCAGCTACCGGGCGACCGTGTTGGTGCATTGACGTTAAACTTTCGATAAAAATTATGCCGTTGAACTGGAATTCATGAATCGGGTGGTGGGGCCAGGGTTCGCGCGACAATCTCTGCTAAGCAATAGAACCCTGGTCCTTAAAACCACCCCAGCAACAACTCGGACTAGCTTTTTTATGTGAGATCCCCATGGTATCTCGGTAGCTAAGTATCGCTGATGTGCGATCCCTATGGTATCTCGGTAGCTAAGTACAGCTGATGTGAGTTCCCCATGGTATCTCGGTAGCTAAGTACAGCTGATGAGAGATTTCCAGGACCTCAGTAGCTAAGTACAGCTGATCAGAGATCCCCAGTATCTCGGTTCCTAAGTACAGCTGACGAGACGTCCAAGTGGCCTGGTAGCTAAGCACAGAGGGCGATATATCCCCGGGGCCCGGTATCTCGGTATCTAACAGCGTTGGTAACATAATATTTGCAGTGGCGTTGGAGGGTCAGTGGAGGCCTCCATCATTAGCTCACTGATCAACGGCAGTCAGTTCATGCTAGCTGTGACATCAATCTGTCCGCATCAGACATTTCGAAGAAGCTTAATGTGTCTTGGCAGGTTCATTACGAGCACGTCCCCTGTGACATGGTTCCTTGCATCAGTGAAGATGAAATCTTAGCAATGTTTAAAGCGATTTGAATATACATTATATATTTACGTCCTTTCTTTGAAAACCTACTTCAGACAACGCAAAGAAGGACGTAGCATGAAATTCATATAAACCAAAACGAAAGTACAATTGTGTCAAAACGTCTGAATGTATGTTGGTTCTTTTGGGATGAGATTCATATTTCAGACATCGCTACTGATGTACTACTTGTGCATAATAAAAATACTAACAGCTTCCCCTGAGCTCATTTCTTAGTTCGGCGGTAGTTTCCTTTGGGTTTCCACACTTCCTTCTTTCAACATTATCGTTGATATTGTTGACATCAGCAAGCAGATAATCCATGTTGTACCGTTTTCGTTAAATTATTTGGGATCAAGTCGTATAAATCTGTACTTGCTATGATAGGTCAAGCCATCAGTTACCGTACTCGAAACGGTTCCAGGTATGGGCAACGTGTCTCCGGACATTTTAAACGACCTGAATAATAGCGCAACCGGCAATGCAGGCACGCATACACTTCGTTTAGCCATGAGGAGGATGGCTAAACCGTTAGGACTCACTGCCAACAAATTATATAACCCTGGTAACGGAAGCAACTTAACATCGAGAAGCTGCCACCTGATTGGCTTTTTGTTGCTAGGTGCGCATTGCAGAAAGAGAATGTGCTCTAAAACCATGGCGCTCGCAGGATTTAATGGCATCCAGACCATTAAAAACCGGCAGCATCATGGCTGAGGCAGTGGTACTGCCGGTGCTGGTGCTTAAGCCGGAAAATATGGCGGCAAGTGCCTGACACTTCACCATTTTTTTTTCTTGCTCGGGAAGTATTCAAATCTGACACTTCCGTATTAAAAAATACAAGGAAGAAAATACACATATATCACGTTTATGCACACGAGCAGCTGTGCAGTCGTTTGCAGGTGTTCGGCGGGGGGGGGGGGGGTTACCTGCGCAGGCGAACCAGCGGTGCACGATGGCGACGATGAGCCGGCTGCAGTGGTCGCAGCGGACCAGCAGCCGGGCCAGCAGGCGCTGTCGCACCAGCCGGTGGCCGCACGTCCAGCTGCGGGTGACGCCGCAGTCGGCGGCCACGGCCAGCGCCGCCTCCTTCGCGCAGTCGGCGCGCCGACGCTTGGCACAGATGGAGCCCATGGCGGACCCGTCGGCCACGGCAGCCCAGTCACGGCACGTCAACGTCCGTCGGCAACGGCACCCCAGCCACGGCAGCCCAGTCACGGCACGTCAACGTCCGTCGGCAACGGCACCCCAGCCACGGCAGCCCAGTCACGGCACGTCAGCGTCGGTCGACTACGTCAGCTACGTCGCGGCACGCCAGCGTCCGCTGGCGCGCACCACGGCAGCCGCCGTAAGGCGCCGCCAAGATCAGGAGAGCTCGGCCGTCGGGCGAGCTGGTGTGTGCTGGCCGTCAGCCCAGCTCCGTGGCTTCAGTACGGCTCGGACGTGCTGGCCGTCAGCCCAGCTCCGTGGCTTCAGTACGGCTCGGACGTGCTGGCCGTCAGCCCAGCTCCGGGCCTGAAGAGGTCGATCCCGTGGCACTCGTGAGCCGTTTCGGACCAGCCCGGCGGCTGGTAGTCAACGCAGTCTGTCCGACAGACCTGGTCAGAGCGGCGGCCTGCCCGTCAGACCTGATCAGAGCGGCGACCTGCCGTCAGACCTGGTCAGAGCGGCGACCTGCCCGTCAGACCTGGTCAGAGCGGCGACCTGCCTGTCAGACCTGGTCAGAGCGGCTACCTGCCCGTCAGACGAGGCGTCCGCCCAGGCGATCGACTCGGCGCAGGTCAGCTCCCAGTGCCGGTCAGCGACGCTGAAGCACCCCGTCACACGCGTGCAGCCGCCCGTCACACGGGTGCAGCCGCCCGTCACACGGGTGCAGCCGCCCGTCACACGCGTGCAGCCGCCCGTCACACGCGTGCAGCCGCCCGTCACACGCGTGCGTCACAGCTCACCGCGCCGGGTTGTGCCGCCGTCTGTGCCGACCGACCGACTGGACTGGGGCCGGCACAGATACGCGAGTGTGCGAGACAATGCCGAGGGGTAGCCAGGGTCCACGCTATCGCCGTGCCCTGCCGACGCTGATAGCGGCGGCGCCCGCCGCGTGCCCGAGTGTGAGCCTAGGAGATGGACGTTGCCTCCCGGCGTCTGGAGCGCCTGTTGGCAGACATCCGCCATCCTCTGCCGTCCGGACAGGAGCGGAAACGCCGAGGAATCCTTTCGGAATTTTATGCTGATTGGTTGGTTATTTGGGCTTTCGGGCGCATCGACTGCGTTGGTCATACAGCGCCCAGGAATTTTATGCTGAACTGATTTCCAAAAACATGGGCGAATGGAGTGGGGAAGGGAATGTCCACCTCACCGAACCGCCTGCAGAGCTAATCCTGCCGATGTGAACTGTTCGTTTCAACATGACGCAGATGGTCATTCCGTACCAGACCCGACCAGTCGATCAGTAAGTTGAATATCGGACCAACACAAATGTTCACATAATTCTGTTTTTAACCCTGTTGAAAGCTATATATAAAGCTATGGAAGAAGTAGTTTTTTTAAGGTCGGCAAGGTTTTAGTTACGTGTTTCCATGAAATAAATTCATAAAAATCAGGACGAAAATTTGATTTCAAACACACATACCTCAAACATTACAGCACAACAAACTTAATGGTAATCTCACCGTCACGGGCGTTGATTTATGCAAATTATTGGGAAGCATAATTAACGAAGGCAATGAACGAACCCAAATACATTTCAGGCGTGTACTCAATACGGTCCCATGTTAAAAGTTGCAATTATTTAGGCAATGTCAACATTGAGGGAACACTTTCCCCTTGAAAAGTATGCAAATCAACACCCCAGCGCACCGCGTTCAGGTTTCCCAAACTATGCTTGAAGATTTGGTAATAATCGAGAGAAGAAGAAATGCAATTGTTCGAAGGCAATTGAAGTGTTGAATTTTAAATGAAGAGAAACATATCCAAACATGGAATTTGAAAATTTGTACATTTCTGCACGGCTTTGCATCAATACCTGCCATTTTTGTCAACGTGCCTATTTTTGTGGTTCAGCGTAACCCAAGCCCAGCAGATGGCGGCCAGCCGCCGTCATCCCTCCCCTCCCCTTCCCCTCGAAGCCGGCCGACCGGCTCGCCGGACATATGAGAGAATGTGAGGGGACCGGAGGGAAAATAACAAGCGGCCAAGTCGGGTAAGTGGGCAGCGGGTGTTATTCGGGGAGAATTTCCGGCAAACAACTAGAGATGGCAAATGTGAACACGTTAAGATCCCGTTACGTCACCTGTTCAAAGACGCCCGGCTTTGTGGCTTTGTGTTCTTTGGTGTACTCCGGACTTCGAACCGGCTCAAACCGGACTTTTGTGGGCTCATGAAACCGGCTTAGATATAATCCCAGTCTTCTGACCCAGCTTCAGAGCAGCTTAGCCGGGCACCGGTTGGGCTTGATGTAGGCTATTAGCCTGCAAGTATGCTGGCCGGGCCCGGAATTCAGTCGCAAATTTTGTGTATCTGCCATTCTACTGAATTACACCTAAATGGACGTTTGTCACGTAGGTCAGAACCTGAAGACCTGTCACGCCTCCAAGCGGCGAAGCCTCGAGCCAGCCTGAATGATGCGTGGAGAGCAGAATGCGCGGACGGCTACGGGCAGAAGCGGCGTTTCTCCGATGCCTCATGAAATATTTGGGCTACTGCAAAAGTACGGGAAGAGGCTGATCGGAAGGCTCACAATATATCGTATCACAATCATCGTCTTCGGGATGAGCGGGTCGTCGGCCTGTGGCGAGGACGGCATCAGCATCCACATGTTCAGGGTGTGCTTCGACTCGTTAGGTGAGGTGCTCCTGCATTTGGTCAATTCCAGCATTACCCAATCCGATGTTCCTGATTCTTGGAAGCACTCCCTCGTCCATCCCATCTTCAAGTCCGGTGATCCCTGTAACCCTTCAAATTTCCGTCCTATCTCCATCATCCCAGTCATTGCGAAAATTGTAGAGCGTGCGTCCACCAGCAACTCTACAATTACCTGTCCGCTAACCACCTCCTGTCCCAAACTCAGCACGGCTTCCGTCCTCGTCACTCGACGGAAACCGCTCTGACCTCCATATCTGACCAGATCCTATCCGCATGTGACCATGGAGACATGGAGATGTCCCTTCTCTGCCTGCTGGATTTGAGCAAGTGCTTTGATGTGATAGATCACTCAAAACTCCTGTCAAAATTAAGTCTCCACAGCATCGATACTTCCTGGTTTTCGGCTTATCTTCAGAACCACACCCAGGGTGGCAGCCTTACTGACAGTCTGGGTGTCGTCCACAAATCTGCCCCGTTGCCCAACAGCATCGGCGTTTTTCAAGGATCATCTCTCGGACCTCTCCTCTACTGCGTCTTCGCCAACGACCTCGGCCTGTTCGCCGAAGGTGCAGTAGTTGTTCAATACGCCGACGACACCCAAATTTTGGTCAGTGGTAAGAAATCTCAAATTCAGAATGTTGTCACTCATATGGAAACAGTTCTGGCCTCCCTCGATATCTGGCTTCGAGCAAATGGACTGAAAATTAACGTAGCTAAGACACAGCTGATGATGTTGGGCAGCCCACAAAATATGCGTGCCTTACCGGATGTCACAGTTAAATTTCGCGATCACCATCTACCCACCATTTCGGAATGCAAAAATATCGGTCCTATTTTCGATCGCTCTCTCAGCTGGGAATCGCACGTCTCAGAATTGACCCGGCGTTGTTTTGGAGTTCTGGGTGGTCTGTCGCATCTGAGGGGGCACCTTCCACCTGCCGTAATCTCCGCGCTGGTCAATGCTCTGATCTTCTCGCAGATCCGCTACTGTATTTCTGTGTATGGTAACGGAGGCAAAAAGAACCTATCTCGCATTAAAAAAATTATAAACTATTCGGCAAAGGTAATGTTCGGCCGCAAAAAGTTTGACCACGTTTCGGATCTGCTGAGGGCTGGCTCAGCGCGGAGAACCTGGCGAGTTATCACACCCTTCGCCTCATACACAAGGTGCGTCTCCATGGTGAGCCAGAGTCACTGGCTCACGATCTCACCACCACGGCGGAGATTCGTGACCGGACCACCCGTCAAGACCACAACTTGTATGTCCACCGGGCCCGCACCGATATGGGGAAGAGACGCTTTAGTTCCAGAGCGCCACACATGTACAATAGGGTGGAGGATTTTATGCGTTTTTGTAAAAACGCTGGGGGATAAAGTCTTAAAACTTGCGTTTGGTTCTAAAAAGACGATCTGCAAAGTTTTAGAGCAATCTGAGGCCGGGAAGCCGCCGCGCCTCAGGGCTTTCTGAGACCGAAATGACGTTTTCTAACGAACTTGCGGGATAAATCACCATTTCAAGAATTCGAATAATTAGATAGAAAATAAAGAGTTGTTTCATTGCATTCTACAGTCTTTTATTGACCACTATGCCAATTTTCACTTCTCTGACTTGAAAATTGTGCCCGTCATTACGCAGAGTCTCGTAAGGTGTACCGACCGCAGCGACATCACTGCCCTCTATCGGTGGAAGTGTAAACTGTGTGTATTGGTCGTTTTTCCCGTTTTAGTTCCTCTCTGTGACAACTGAAGGCAGGGAGGGGGCGGATTAAGACAGGGTATATTCGGATGGTTGTTATGCCTACAAATAGGCACACGAACAGAACGAACTAAGCGCAGTTAGTCCTAAGACCTACTCATCTAAATAAGATCCTGGACCACCATACGACTACGAATTGCACACGGCTATCTCTCTGTCTCTGTCTCTGCCTGACTGTCTATATATATCTCTCTCTCTCACTCTCTCTCTCTCTCCCCATCTCTCTCACATTTACCGCTACACGAAGTCACTTTTCTTGGCGGATTTCGGTCTCGAGGCACAACTGGCCTGGCACGATACGATAATGCCGTGTCGCCTGTCCTCGCCGAACACACGCGTGGACGCCGTAACGCATCGCTCGATACTTTGTGCGTGGCATGGGAATGCCGGTAGCGAGAGAGGTTGGTCGACGGCTGACATAATCTCGTCGTTCGACATGTGAGCGGTAACTGGCGGTTCGATCACCTCGACATGGTCCCATTGAATCATGTCGGTGTATGTGGCCGCCTCCCAGTTCAATGGGGGCACCATGAACTGTCGGCACCGGGATCCCGAGTTACTCCGCGCACTCATGCTCAGTTTGACCCCCCCCCCCCTCCCCCCTCTCCCGGATCGACCTCTCAGCGTCGACAACCATGGCCGCGATTAGGTTCTTCGGGTGGGCGAACCACGCGTTTCGTTGCACTGAACGTTTCGCCACTGTCTGCACTTCAGGTGTCTGTGTCTGAATAAGTCCCATCGTTCTGAAGAGATGCACGACTCCTTGTGTGAAGAGTGGGCGCGCCTTGATGTCGAACCACATAGGGGCATACACCTGCTGGACAAACTCTGTCATCTTTGTCAGAGCCAGGGTTGGCGACGCAGTTATCGTGTACTCTGATGCCGAGAGTTAGCCACCGCGCGTGGTTAAGCGGACCCGGCCTGGTGCGTGCCAGCTCAGCACTGACAACGCCGGTGGCGACGGCTCGGCAGTATCGGAGAAGGATGCGCTGGTCAGCAGACAGGTCCGCGACAACCTGCTCCGCGATGTCAGGTGCGTTGAATGGTATGGGACGGAAGTCCACCCCCGGCTGGCGGTGAATGCCACCAGCTATAGTTTGTCCCAGCGGGCCCTTGAAGGACTTGGACCCACTGGTACCGTGGCCTTCATCCAGCTCCACGAACACATGCCTGCGAAAAAGCCCAGGACAGAATGGGATTGGGACAAGGAAGGAATTTGATTAACATTTATCAGGGTCTAAATGGGCAAATGGCATGGCAAGTGTTTGGATTGTACTACGGACTCACAAATTGCCATGGTTCTAGATAGGTATGCAGATGACGCAGTATATTATTGTATGTCATGTAATTTGTAAGGATCAGGTGGATAGTGGCGATGTATTTCAGTCAATTCTTGTTTTATTATAAAAAAAACAAGCGGCACATACCTCATCGGGAGCACGTTGCCATGAAGAAGGCAGATGAGCCACTGGACGCTACGGCCCAGCTGGCGCTCCATCCTCGTGAGTGCACCGTTTTCGCGGCCTGTGTTGACGGCAGTGCCATCGACCAATACTGCCTGCAGGGATTCTTCTGAGTCGCACTCCCGAACGACTTCTAAAGCCTTGCCAGCAATTGATGCACTATTTTCTGATGTCAGTGTTCTGTGAGCGATGTAGGTTCTACTTGGCTCGCTCACAAATACCAGATGCTTCTCTTTTCCCGTAAGCCGTACGTCTTGCTCATTTGTTTTCTCTCGTATCTTTGTGATATCCTGTCTCCCATCGAATCCCATGCACTGCACCTTACCGCCTATGCCCTCCTTTAGCTTTCGTTTTTCTTTCTCCTGTGCCCTTTTTCTGGCTCTTATCACTTTATCTCGTGTGATGACGTGCCTCGTGTCGTTCTCAGTGACGAGGCCAAGGTCCTTCAAGAGAGCGGTGCCAAGGGCCGCTGCAATCCTATCAGTGACCTCAATGTACCGGTCACACTCCTTAGCGAAATTCTCTAGAGGCATCATATTGTACGGAGCCCTAGTCTGTGTTGGTTCGTGGACACTCCCTGTGTCATATGCATCGTCACCATTGCTTCCCTCGTCCATGCTTTCGGGCTCGTGACCCATGCTGTGCTCGGTCAGACCCGAGGGACCAGGATCCGAGTCGTTGGCGTCCGTCTGAAGGAAAGCCGGGTCAGGCCGCAGACGGTTCTGATCTCTTCGCCTCCTCCCCAATGCATTGGAGGCCTTCATGTCAATGCCGCCGATGCTTCGCTTCCTCTCACCTCGCTGGTCTTGTAAGAAATTCCACTCGCGGTATGGAACCTTGTTCTCGCTGGGGCAGCTGCAGGCATTTCTCGAATGACAACTGCACGCGCAGATGTCAATCAGCTCATGGAGGGGAATCGTTTTGCTTGCGCCAGCGCGTTTCTTTATTGGGGTCTTTGTTAGATCCTTTCCTTTCTTCATAATCACCAGGACACCCCGGACAATCGACTGAAACGATTTAACAGCGACGCTTGCTTTCCCCCAAAGGTATACAACGCCCTTGGCAACGCTCGTGGCGATTTGCCTTTCGCCCGCTGCATGGTTGTCGACAGCCCGAAGTCTGTAGACTGTAGTCTGTAGAAGTTGTATACATGAATCTGAAGTGGCAGTTGGTTCTTCGGCAGTTCGCAGGGATGGCCCAACGCAAAGCGAGCCGTCTTCGATCGGAATGAACTTCCCTTAACCTTTTTTACTTTCATACTCGAAATCTGATAGGTTCACTAGTCTGGAAAAGAGGCAAAAACTGGTTAGGCAACTGGTAAGTTTCAAAATTCGTCCCTCGCCATAGGATAAAAATGTATCACAAAGTTGTTTTGCTATACCAGGAAGTTCAGGGTGCACAACGGCATTGGAAATTCCGCGTGCGACACACGCCCTCGTAGATCCTTATTTTCGGTTTCAACCATGGTCATGGTTGGAGAATATGCCTCGGCCACCCCGGCCGTGGCCGCGCAATATATTGGCCGCCAGTGAGGTAACTTACAAACCAATTCTTCACCCATGACCATGGTGGTGATGGTGAGCAAATGTAACAGTTGGTGGGCAATCGATGGTCGGAGTACACAATCATCGCCAGTACTGCTAAATTTGAGCGGTATGCGTTAGTCGTGCAACCGAGTACCCACCCAGTAAGGTGTGGGATTGTCAGTGTTTCTGCCAAAGTAAATTAATTAAGTTCAAATATCTGCAGCAACAATTCACATGCAGCCAAGAAAACATGCTAGCAGGGTATCTCAGGTAAACATTGTGAGCTTGGAGGCTGAAAGGCAGGCCACAATATGCCAAAGCCGGCTGTGGCTACGCTCCAATCGTGTGTAGCTGTCGATAGAAGTCGCTGGAATCGTAATAAAATAGCGCTGTGCGCATAAGAAGTCAGCACACTGTGCACTGTCTCAAATCCGCCACCTACCTGCCCCCCAATTGACCAAGAAAGATACTTATATTGCGGAATGAACGGTGAATGGTCGCAGTTCATACTTCTGCCGATAGAGGGGAGTGGTGGCGCTGCGGGCGGCACACCTTTCGGAACTCTGCGTCGCGGCAGGCACAATTTTCAAGTTAGGGAAGTGAAAATTAGCACAACGGTGGAGGAAAAACTATACAATGCAATGAAATAAATATTTATTTGCTATCTAATTATTTAAATTCCTGAAATCGGGCTTGATCCCGCAAGTTGGTAGAAAAACGTCATTTCGGCCTCAGAAAGCCCTGAGGCGCGGCGGCTTCCCGGCCTCAGATTGCTCTAAAACTTTGCAGATCGTCTTTTTGGAACCAAACGCAAGTTTTAAGACTTTAACACCAAAAATTTTGGAAATCACTCCACCCTAATGTACTGCCACCTGAGCTGACGCGACTTCCCGTGTCGATCTTTGGTCGCCACCTACGGGAGTACCTACTTGACGTGCCGCCCGTGCCGGACTTATTGACTGTTCGACTTGCTGTATTTGATTTATTTTCATTTTTATTCTGTGATTCTGACCCTCTTTTTTACCTTTTGTGCTGTGTTGTTTTATGTATTTGACGCGATGTCGTAATAGCCACAAGTCAATTGTGGATGACCTCAATAAAGTCTGTCTATATTCAAATCAAATGGTAGCATCTGGGGTGAATACTGAAATAACCCCCACAATATCAAGTCCACGACATTAGCAGGATCATCTTCTTAAATTCTGCATTAATTCACAATATACTTACCATTAAATGTTGCTTAGGAGTGCAAATGCACCGTGTTGGCATGGAAGCATGCATCACATTTGTTGCTAATGGTGCAGAATAATGCGTGTTGCCACCTCTTGCCACCCTGGGGTCAGGAACCCACATTGTTGACTATTTTCGTCGGGTCAGATTCCACCGGGTTGGTTGTTTGGGCTTACGGACGCATCGACTGCGTTGGTCATACAGCGCTCCGATTCCACCTGGAAAACCGGCGAAAGTCGGGAAAATACGGCATCCTCCTGAAGCATCCCAGCCTCGTGCCAGGTGATGCTTGAAGCGGGCGGGTGGACTCGTCCGACGGTCCCGCCACGGGTCCGCCGGCGGCGGGTGGACTCGTCCGACGGTCCCGCCACGGGTCCGCCGGCGGCGGGTGGACTCGTCCGACGGTCCCGCCACGGGTCCGCCGGCGGCGGGTGGACTCGTCCGACGGTCCCGCCGCGGGTCCGCCGGCGGCGGGTGGACTCGTCCGACGGTCCCGCCACGGGTCCGCCGGCGGCGGGTGGACTCGTCCGACGGTCCCGCCGCGGGTCCGCCGGCGGCGGGTGGACTCGTCCGACGGTCCCGCCGCGGGTCCGCCGGCGGCGGGTGGACTCGTCCGACGGTCCCGCCGCGGGTCCGCCGGCGGCGGGTGGACTCGTCCGACGGTCCCGCCACGGGTCCGCCGGCGGCGGGTGGACTCGTCCGACGGTCCCGCCACGGGTCCGCCGGCGGCGGGTGGACTCGTCCGACGGTCCCGCCGCGGGTCCGCCGGCGGCGGGTGGACTCGTCCGACGGTCCCGCCACGGGTCCGCCGGCGGCGGGTGGACTCGTCCGACGGTCCGCCACGGCTCCGCCGGCGGCGGGTGGACTCGTCCGACGGTCCCGCCACGGGTCCGCCGGCGGCGGGTGGACTCGTCCGACGGTCCGCCACGGGTCCGCCGGGGTCCCTGCCGCAGCCATTACCACCATGGCCCACAGCGTGCCGGACAAGTGGGCCCGCTCGCCTGTATGGCCTGTCCTTAACGATTACTCGTGGAGGCGGATCCCGAAATTGTCACCGGCGAGGCATTTGTCTGGACGGCTTCGGGGGACGCCTTCAGGTGAAAATGCGTTGAACAGAGAGGAGGGGGGGGGGAGCGAGGAGGTGCACCCGAGCCTTTCCGGTGGGGTGCCTTTTCCGGGCGCCCACCCAAGGAGGGACGCCTCCTTCCATTAGAGGGGGGGAGTGACATGCCTCCAGTCCTGCCTGTGTCCGCCCCTGTTTTAGATTACAGACAAAGAAGCATGATTTGCATCTTCTCTATATCTTTTCATCCGAATTTCTAGGTGCAAGGAACAAGCAAAATGTACTTGTGCGAGGTACACTTTCTTCAAAATTAAGTACTGTCTTGAAAACATCAATTCATTCTGAAGATTCTTCTTAGCGTCTCGATTCATGCCTGTCTCCAATGAATACAGTTTCGCTGCTCTACGGGTCCTCTCGAAACAAAATGTCTGCGCCATAGTTCGGTTAGACACCAAATGTCTGCGTTACGGCTCCTCTAGACACCAAATGCATACGCTTCGGGTCCTCTAGACGCCAAATGTCTGTGTTACGGGTCATTTGAACACCAAATGTTTGCTGTACGGTTCTTCTAGACACCAAATGTCTGAGCTACGGGTACTTTGGACACCAAATGTCTGTGCTACGACTCATCTAGACACCAAATGTTTGCGTTTCTGGCCCTCCAGACGCCAAATGTATGCGTTTGACGAGTACCGAACGGCCACTAACCACAATTGTTCAGAGCAGGGGACGAGCTTCCTATTCTTTTGGTGATGATGTTAATAAGATGGCTCAATTAGTTTCAATAGCATAGCTTAAAGAAGAAAATACTAAATTGTGCAAAACATTAAGTGATACCATCAATACCAATTTGAAGCTCTTATCATGTAAAGTGTATTAATATGACTCATTGTACAGCTAGCCTATTGGATCTATTATTGCAGCTTGCACTTTCAGGGAATGAATACCACCTAAACATTGTAAGATAGGCATACTTCTTTTGTCTCGATTCTGCCAGTCCGGCTTCCGGTCCGGCCAGCCAGAAGTCGCGAGGAATGCAAAACAACAGGGGGGGCACATCAGTTACGGGACACCCGCCGTTAGTGTCGGTGAACGGCACAGAAACGCAAGACCGAGCTGATCACGAGGGGCGAGAACGGAGATGTTTTCAGTGTGTGCATCCAACCATCTTGCAGCCCCTGGACAGCAACGAACGGGACAAACAGAATCGGACTGGTGGACCTTGACTGGGAAACCCCGATCTCCGCCGACTCCAAAAGACAAAGGGTGGTAGCAGAACGTCATGAGCGTCCCAGGTGGCACCGACCAACACATTGCTGCAGGCAATTCAGAATCAAACTTGTGCACGGGCAGCCAATCAAAATCCGAACTCTCCTTCGCGAGGTTCAGGGGTCAGCAAATTGGAAAGGGCCAGACAATAAGAGGAGAACGAAAGCTGTGTCACAGCACGGGAGAGAGAGAGAGAGAGAGAGAGAGAGAGAGAGAGAGAGAGAGAGAGAGAGAGAGAGAGAGAGAGAGAGAGAGAGAGAGAGAGAGAGAGAGAGAGAGCGGGAGCGGGAGCGGGAGCGGGAGGACGGGACGGAGTAGCCAGCTGGACAGTGCCGGACGGCCGGAGGGCGACACGCATCGACCATGTGAGGTGAGTTTCATCTGCTGCTGTCGTACCCTCCTACTAAGCCGGGCCTGGACCGGCCGCTATTGCCGCCTCAGCCTCACCCCCGGCTCACTCGGCTGGGAGGAGATACCTGACTTGTGGGGGAGGGGCGCCAACCAGGCTAAACTGGCGGGGGGACCGACTGGGAACGGCGCCAACCAGGCTAAACTCGGCGGGGAGAGGGGAGGAGATACCTGACTTGTGGGGGAGGGGGCGCCAACCAGGCTAAACTCGGCGGGGAGAGGGGGGAGATACCTGACTTGTGGGGGAGGGCCGCAAACCAGGCTAAACTCGGCGGGGAGGGGAGGCTAGTGTGTCGAGTAAATTGATGGGTACAGTAGAAATGTGTCAGTCTATTTTCATGGTGCGTGGAGTAGGAGTGTTTGCTGGTCGTATCAATAGATTAGGTAAGGATAGCATAATCTATGTTGGTTATTGGGATAGTGTATGGGAGAGGCAGATGACGACCTCTCTGCAGTAGGAAGGAGAGTAAGCAGACAGGGAGAGCATACTGAACCACAACTGAAAACCATCCCGTAGGTACCTCGTGTCGAGTGGTATTCGAAAGACAATGCCGCTCGGCTCGAGTATTGAAAAAGCACGTTGAAAAACTGCACATACCAGTCCTGAATTATCTTCTCCTTTCGAACACAATACCCCCTCCCCTCCCCCGCGCTACAACTTATCTTGCGGATGAGTAAAGTAAGACTAAAACCATATAGACATCCGGAAGATGTCCCCATCCAGCCCCCATCTTCACCACAAAAATATTCCAAAACCATAAGGAAAAGCTCCCTGACGTAAACGTAAACGTAAACGTAAACGTAAACGTAACCGCCTTAGGTTTGCTTGCAAAACCCACTCACTTTAAAGGCGGCGCAAGTGAACTTTACAAATGGGCACGACTAAAAAAATCACTCCCCCTGCTTATGCCGACTGGATAACTGAACAACTCTCCGGTGCACATAATACTCACCAAATGTGACCATGCTGAGAAAGTAGTAATCAGCTGTTCAGGTAACCTAGCGTTGACCACCGCCAGGTGGCACGGGGTCGCGGTCACAGCACGCCGCCCCCTTAACACGCGCCCTGGAGGGCTTCTGAAAATTACGCGCACTGGATGGGGGAGGGCGGATTCCGCTCCCCCATTAAGATCTCGGCTCCTGTTAAGGCTAGAGCAACGCAATTCGCAGGGCAGATGGGCAAGAAGTTAACTCTGTAGTGTGCAAATTTGGTGACCTTAAGTCAATATATTCAAGGTCAAATGAGGTCAAAATAGCAAAATTTTATGGTTTTGCGTGGCTTGGCTTCTCATTGTTATGGATCGCTGTGATTGTGTTCAAATGCTCCAAAATTTTAATTAATGATGTTTCAGACATTACTAATGATACAATACAGATGCCAGATCCGCCATTTGACCTCAGGTCACCTATATAGGAGCGCTTTATCGGGCCATCACCTGTTCCAGTTACCGGAATCGGGCTGCCCGCCCGACTGCTCCGTTCGGCGGCTCGGCACAAACGGCTTCGCAAAGAAAGGAGTGAAATACATGACAAAAGTATAGAAACGCTTAGGCACACAATGACAAACAGTAGATTTCGGGATGCATAGGGAGTAACATGCAAAGTGACAACAATTGCATGACAGTCATTTGCATTTATAACAACATTCCAGTTGACCAAGTTTGGTTCCATTAGCCTGTCATGATGACCTCGGCGATCTAACATGACTTTTAAATTATATTGCATAACAATATGCATTAAACAAGTCGCTAGTGTTGTCAAGAACACTCCTCTTTTGCCAATATACGGGAAGCGCATCAACGCCGATTATTATGGTCTGGCGCCGCGATTTGTTTTTACTTTAACGGCCCATAACTTGACAACTTTTCGGCCGATCTTCATTTGCCTTACTTCAAGCAATGCGCCGGTCATTTCTAAGCAGGTACAAAAAAAAGACGTATATCGGCCGATACAATATGGAGTTATGTACGAAAAATCTGAGTGGTGGGCGGATTTCGCCCTTCACCTCTATAGGGCGTGTACTAACTTGTCATGAACTTGACCTGACTTGACCTCGGTGACCTGACATGACTTTGAAACAACGTAGCATAACAATATACATATATGCCACTGCGGCCACTGAAGGAGTATGTTTTTGTCCCAGAGTGACATTCCGGTTAAGAATTGGTTTTTGGAGCAGCTGCAACTGTGGGGTCCCGGTGCGCCCTTCTGGGCCTCCAGGGTGATTTTCAATGGCTGCGACGCGATTTTTTATATATAGTCCCACGTGATCTTTTGGACCCCGACGTCATTTGCTTGGATTCCTAGCGCGAGCTTTAACTGCCTGGACACTTTTTTGGGGTCTTTTAGTTTTTTTGGCGCCATTGTTGGGCCCCAGAGCTGGAGTGCTTTTGTGCTTTTTGTGTGCTTTTGTGCGTGTTTTTCAGAGTTGGATCCATGTCCGGGGAGTATTTTTCGTTGGTCCGGCTTCATTTGTTTTGGTCCCAATGAGATTGTTGTAGAATGGTACGACCAGTCGTGCCACTAGATTGATTTTCGTGGTCCGGTCGTAAATTTCTGGTACACCCAGGTTCAGCGTGATTTTCAGAAGCCCCGGCCGGATTTTTTGGGTCAATATCGTATTTTTTAAACACCCCGGCACGACTTCTGTCATTTTTTTAAGGGTCTCTTGCAAATTATAGACCTCATCTCGCGCCATAATTATATCGCCCCATTTCCTGGAGCCTCTTTACCGGTTTTCAACGTCTTATGTCCTACCCTCATTCATATTCAATGTCCTCCTTTCTATTCTTGAAGGGCCCTCTCTGACATCCTCCTACATCCTGTGGCCCTTTACCATGGAATGGGGATTCCTCTCATGTCCCAGGGGGATTATCTGCCAAATTAGGAGCCTCCTGCCACACCTTGTGGGCCTCCTCCTTTATCCTGACAAAGCCTTACCAGTCTTAAGGGAATCTTCAACTTTGGAAACCTCACACCCATTCATACCTGTTACCACTCCCATATTAAGGGCCTCCCCTCATTTTCTTAGAAATCTTTCCGGTCTTCAGGCCCTCATTCGGTCCTGGAGACCTACTCATTTTTGGGGACTCCTCTCGAGTCCGGCAGGGTCCTCATTTCTCTTCTAGGGTCCTTTCTTTCAAATTAGGGGCCTCCTCTCACGTCTTGGAGACCTCTTGCTCTGCGTTTTGATTCGAACTTCGCCCATCTTAAGGGTGGTATCTTATCTCCTGGTGGACTCCTCTTGTCTCCCAGGTTCCTCCTCTTCCAAATTACGCACAACCTTTCCTATCTCAGTTGCCTTGTAATTTTCCAGGGGCCTTTTTGGCCATCTGTGAGCCTTCTTTTCCACCTGGGAGCTATCTCTCTTATCCAATGACCTTTTTCTCCAATTTTAGGGCCTCCTCGTTCATCATGGGTCTTATTTCCAATCTTGTATCGTCCTCTTCGGAATTAGGTGCCCCCTGCCATGTCTCTGTATCATCCTTTTCTACCTTGGTGAAACTTTACTCGTTTTTGTGCCTATTTTTGCGTCTCCGAAACCTTATCTCATACCCAATGACTTTCTTTTCTGCTTTAGGGCCTCCTCTCCTTTTCTGGTGCTCCCTTCCCGTATTGGGGCCTCCTTTGCAATTATGGGTGCCTCCGTGCCAATTTTTGGCAATCCCTTGATTTTTGGGCCTCCTACCGTCCCCTAGATGACTCCTTTGTAAAATTATGGGACTCATTTCACGTCTTGAAGGCCTCCTCATCTGTGTTTGGAGCCTCATTATCCTCTTAGCAGGTTGCTTTTGCATCCTAGTCCTAAATCTTCTCTTCTAGGAACTCGTCTTCCAAAATGTGGGCCTCATCTGGCTGGTCTCAGTGGCCTTCTCTCATTCCTAGGGAGACCTTCTTACTCATCTTGGGGCCCCCTCTTGCGTCCTCTTGCACCTCTTGCTCATCCAGTGATGAAATAGCTCCTCAACATGAAATAGCTAAAGGTGGTTATGGAACATATGTTAAGTGTATGATGCTTGATGCTCAGAAAATTCGATCCAAATTTGATGGGCTCAAATGTTATGTTGCTAGGGAGGAACCAGATTTTGTTTGCATTACGGAGGCATGGGTCAGTGAGGGGTTTCTTGGGGAAAACTTACAGGACTATGAGATCCAAGGATACAATATGTTTTCGTGTAATAGGGGTCCAGCAGTGAAAGGGGGTGGTGTAATGCTCTATGTGAATAGCATATTCAGTTCTCAAAAAGTAGCAGATGGGGTAAAAAAATGTGTCTCTGTGGTCCATTTGGCTTAATGTCGCTGTGGGAAAAGGCAACAGCAATAAACTGAGAATAGGAGCCTCGTACCGATCAGGAACCCTGCCACACTCTCAGCAACTGGAGCTTAATTAGGTGATTTGTGAGTAGATAAGAGAAACTTTCAGAGGAAATGCTTTATTCTTGGTGACTTGTAGTGGGCATTCTATTCAAGGCACATGTAGTGGGAACTATTAAGAATAATTTGATAAGGGTTCCTAATTTCAACAGAGCCGACTTTGACTGCATGAGAGCAGCTTTAAGTGCCATAAGATGGGAAGAATTCCCCTAATTATCTGCCTATGAAATGTGGACAAAGTTCAAATCTTACTTTAAGGGAATTCACATGAGACATGTACACCAAAAGCAAAGGCGCAAAAGAAGGGTAGGAAAGCCTACACCAAACTTGACAAAAGCAATTAAGGCTACGAAAGCTACATTTAGTGTTTAACCCGATCATGGGTAAAGCAAACGCGAAGGTGGTGGGAAAAGCGGAAGCGACGTTTTCATCGTTTTTCACGATTGGGTCTGGTTCTCGGAAACGGCCGAACTTGGCGACTTGCCGAAACTTTCACTACCTGGGCGGATGTACCGGCTACCGTTTTCCCATTGACTACCATGGACTGCAGTGTGTGCGCGCGCCGTCATTGCCACACGGGCTGCACGTGTTTGGGTCCGTGAAAAAGACTCCGCTTTACACCGTCTCCACACCAACATCGAATGACTTTCCGCAGAAAAAGTTGCATGTGCAAGTAGCCTCCCTCTTTGTGATGGTCTCTGTTCCTTCGCATTTTCCCATCGAAAATAGTTCGGCTGGATTCGTCGATGCCCGCAACCACTACCAGACTGCATTTTCGGAGTTTCCGAATAAGTTCAGCCAGCAGTCGAAAAAAAGGATGCTGGCGCGCCCTTTCGTGGCTGGAACACCACCACCGGAGAGATTTGTACGAAAATATAAATATTCCGGAGTAGTGAAATGTACCGTTACGTTACAATTGGCCTAGCGGCCGAACCATGCGACTGATTCACATGAAACCAACATCAAACTTTTAACTTAACGCAACGGAACAAGTGCGGAGGGCGCTTATTGCTGGCCAATTGTGAATGTTGTGTCACCAACTGCTCACCCTAGGTACTGTTATTGATCCGCACGCGTTCAGACTTGTGCATCGGTGATAGCCATGCCGACGGCCGTGTGTACCAACTTGCTTAGCAGCCATGTGTTTGCACACGGCACCGGCCATGATCGACGTGACGGCACGGCGAACTCACAGTGCTGGTTACACCGTGGCCCCGAATGTTTGTCCCTGGCGGAACCCTGCCGGACGCACGAACGCCGGGCCTACGGTGGTTTCGGTGACTTCAGTGCGCTTACCGGGCGGATCGGGCAACACAACTGCCGGGTTTGCTTGCTCCAGGTAGCTGCGCACGTCTCTGTTGCTCCAGTGTCCGGTCAGGCCGGGAGGTGAGACACGATGGGGACCGCCGTGACGACCGGCGGCCGCCTCCTTCTCCTCACGGCAGCGAGTCTGCCGTGGCTGACCGACGCCTGCCTGACCACTGCCTGGAGCCACGGCCTCCTCAGCACCAGCGAGCAGCTGGGGGGCTTCTCCATCAAACGCAGCGGCATGAGCAGCTGCACCTGCTGCGCCATCTGCCACCAGGTGCCGGCGTGCGCCAGCCTCAGCTTCAGCGCCGCCTCGAGCGAGTGCCGGCTGTACGGCAGCGTGGCCAGCTACGCCAGCCTGACGCCGAACGCCACTTGGCAGTACTTCGTCATGCCGAACAGCTCCCAGCACGAGCAGTTCTGTCGCCGGGACTCGGACTGCCGGGCGGCCGGCGACAAGTGCCGCGGTCGCGTCTGCACCCAGCTCGAGGGGATCACCTGCCGCGTCATCTACGAAACGCTCTCTGCCGGAGACAAGTACGGAAGTTTCGTACCGAAAATGTACGGTTGGCTGAACAATCGGCCGCTGGCTCTGGCCTGCTCGATGAAGCCCGTCAATAAGGGCGCAACTAGGCTCCTGAAGAACATAAAGAGAACTAAGTTCGACGAGAAGACCGTCCTGGACTATAACTCAGAGCTTGCTGACGAACAAGGCTCGCGATCGATCCTCCATTTGGCCGAGGACATTCGTCAGCTGCGTAGCGACTCTACCTACTGGTTCAGCATATCGACATTAGATGGCAAATATTTCACCTTCGTGGTACCGCGCAACACATCTATGCTGTCTGCCTCCAGACGTCGGGGCGTTGGCAAAATCTCTCGTCCTGACAACGGGACGTGGGATGCGGTCATGCCGTACCTGCCCACCTCTGCCGCCGCTCTGCTCTCAATCAACGGCGATGACCCCGACAGTATGGACGGCGCTGTGGTGCGAAAGGATGGCGACATTGGCACGTGGCTAGGGAACAACAACAACAGAATTATCATATATATTCGGGAGTAGGGACACCCAACTCAGACCTCGCCAGACGTGAACATCTGACGTCACCACGGCCAACGCAGTCTCCATCACAGACCACCTGACGTCACCACGGCCAACGCAGGCTCCATCACAGGACACCTGACGTCACCACGGCCAACGCAGACTCCATCACAGGACACCTGACGTCACCACGGCCAACGCAGGCTCCATCACAGACCACCTGACGTCACCACGGCCAACGCAAACTCCATCAAAGGACACCTGACGTCACCATGGCCAACGCAGACTCCATCACAGGACACCTTCCTCAGACGTGGTCTGAGATCACGGCATCAAAAAGTCCAGCACAGACTTCACCACCAGAGTAAGCCTGGTTTCGACGTGGTCTGAGATCACGGCATCAAGAAGTCCAGCACAGACGTCACCGGAGTGCGCTTGGCTCAGACCTGGTCAAAGTTGCTGACGTCAGCAAGGTAGCACCGGCTTCATCAGCACTAGAGAACACTCGGCCTCATGCCTGGTGGGGATTCCTGACGTCAGCACGTGCAATGCGCCATTCAAGACTCCTCCGCTGAAACTTCACGGACTTCTGCGCTGCAGGATGGAACCGCATGAGCCACCTCACCACATCTACAGTGGCGATCATTTGCTTAAGTTTTCCATCAGGCAGACAATTAGCCCGCGCCGCCGTAGGCGGGATTAGTTTTGGGGGCGTCTCGAACGATTTTTTATGCCCAGATGTGATTTTGCTGAAGTTTCTGTTGCAATTTCTCGGGCTCTGACGCGATTGTTGGGGGCCCAGCGTTATACTTCTGGGATCCAGGGAATCTTTTCCCAGCTAGAGCGCGATTCCTTGGGAGTCCGCTATCTCTCAGGATAGGGAGTAATTTTCCCTTTCCCCTTCTTAAATACTTAGATATATTAAGATACCTTGTAGACTATTGGCCTTTAGAGATTAGTTCGACCCTGGAGCACGCTGCCACCAGATGCTATAGGTCGCCTATCTCCCAATGCGTTCCAGGGTCAGCTAGCTCTACACTTTGTGCATCTTGGCCCACAATGTTTCTGAACCAACGACGAAGCGAATTATGATTGCATTGTCAGTGGGACGTGGGTAGCTAGTTGCTGCATGTGATTTGTGTTCAGCGAATGCTGCCGTGTATCCTCATCTGTGTCCGTGTGTCCGCGTCTGTGTCCGTGTGTCCGTGTCTGTGTCCGTGTATCCGCATATGTGTCCGTGTGTCCGCGGCTGTGTCCGTGTGTCCGCGTCTGTGTCCGTGTGTCCGCGTCTGTGTCCGTATGTCCGCTTATGTGTCCGTATGTCCGAATCTGTGGCCGCGTGTCCCTGTTCATCCGTGTGTCCGCGTTTGTGTCCGTGTGTCCGCATCTGTGTCCTTGTGTCCCTGTTTGTGTCCGTGTGTCCGCTGTGTGTGTGTGCGTGCATGTATGTATGTATATATGTATGCACGTATGTATGTATGTATGTATGTATGTATGTATGTATGTATGTATGTATGTGCTTGTGTGCGTGTGTGCGTGCGCGCGCGCGCGTGTGTGTGTGTGTGTGTGTGTGTGTGTGTGTGTGCGTGCGTCCGTGTGTGTGTGATTGTTGTGACTTGCTTTGTGCCTGTCGACGTTCTGGTGCTTTCGTCGCGTCACTACTGTGTACCAAGCTCTCCGAGGGGTTGATCCGGAGTTGATGCGGTTTGGCGGAACTTCAGCCCAGCTTAGATGGGCGCTTACATGGTTGCTTGCATTCGATGTATGGTTTCTTGTTGTGACAAATACAATTTGAGTCTGACTCTGGCTGTGAATCTGACTGCTCCCTTCCCATCCCGACCACATGCTATTGGACTTCCCACCAGGGGCGGTCGGCCCATGTAAGACACTAGGGTAGTGCCACACCTGAGTAGAGCTGGGAAGTATTTTTATGTTATTTTCATAAAATGATGCTTTCATTCACGGGATAACAGCGAACTTGAACAACTGGAAACAAATATGCATTGGTGACTCATAATTATGGTGAAAATTGAACTTCATTTACATTTACACGATTTAAGTTTTAGCTTCCATGTAGCTCTATCACCCGTCGGCAGAGGCTAGCCTCTCGCACATATCGCAGTATAGTAAGTTTTCGTTTCATAACAAGCGCAGCGTAGGCCGGGCCGTCCAATATTGCTTGGCAATCGGTGACGTCACATGGGCTGGACAATTGCTCAGTCCGGTAGGCGCTCCAGCGAAATTTCCGTGTTTTCCACACGATATTTCCTATCTTAAATACCATTGAAATGGGACAAAATTGGGTCCATTTGAAAGCTTGAAGAATCTTGTCCATGAATATGAGCCGTATTTTCCAAAACACTAGGATTTTTTGCTTGGACCCACACTGACTCCATTCGTGTCAAGCGCCGCAGGAATCGCGTTGTGCCACGGGCAGTAGCAGCATGATGAGACATGTCAACTGAAGATCACGGTCAGGTAGGAGGGGTAAGAGCAAGTAAGGGTGTTGCAGCTGTTGCAACATAATTCCTCCGCACTCGGTGCAGGGGCGTAAACAAGGGTGGGTGTACTGGTGGCATGTGCCCCAATGGGAAGGTGGTACCCATCCGGCCAGGAAAGGGGGCAACATTACATTTCGGCTACCGGCGGATGCACCTATAATGGTTGGAACATCATGCCCTTATTACCCATGTGCAGATACGAAACCTGCAGCTGGTTTGCAGGATTGTTTTCAATTTTTCATTCATATATGTTTAGACCAGGCGTGCTCTTTTTCTATATTTTTAAGGGCAGGTTTTTCCCTCAATGTTAGCGCTACCCACTAATAATTAGACTTTTAACATGGGGTACCATGGAGTATGCATTCCATCGATGTGGGGCGTTCTCTTAACTTCATGTATTTTGCACTGAAATGTTCAATCATAAAAATGACAACAATTATCATAACTATATATACATATATGTAATATAATATATATATATATATATGTAATATGTGTGTGTGTATGCCAGCTATTTCGGGATACGAAATGGAAATATATGAAAACCTCAAGGATATGTTATACATGAAAACTTCCCGACAATTTAGGAAACATTTGAACACGAGGGAGAGTGTTGAAATCAATTGACTTCGGAACGATGGTGATAGCCTTGGCAGCGGCAAATTAAGCTGTTCATGCTTATCTTAACATCAAATAATGATGGGTACTTATGAAAAATACTGGTCGAAATCCAGCGATTTTTGTTCTGCCTCACCTCACTTGGGTGCCACGGACCGCCCCTGCTCCCCACACTAGTCCGGAAAGGTCATTCTCAGCTAGATCAAACTTTATGGGGTGTTGAAGCTGGCAAGACGAATTATAGCTGATCGTGCTACAATTTGGTTGTCAATTTCCATTTAGCAAATCCCTCCAATCACCGTTGCAAAGCATGTGCACATGATGTTAACAACACCTTCGCATTCGCATTTGGCATCCTTCTCGCGCACTCTCCGATTCCGGCGAAATTTTCGGAGTACGATCCTGGTGGCTTGTCAAGGTATGCCAAAGGCCAATAATTGAATAGCACAAACAGTTTGACCACCAGAAATTAAAAATGGGTCACAGTGACACCCCGTATCACTTTCACGGGTACTTCACTTAGCGAGATGATTCCAACGCCAAAAGGTCCACCTTCCATCGAGGATGCATTACATCGAATTGCGTGCCACCGCGTGGCCTTAGATGATGAACGTTGGTTATTGACTTTAGGACACATCGACCGTTGAGTCATGCAGCGTCGCCAATCTCTCACGCCGATTGGTCGCGGGCGAAAAGTAGCGACAGGCGAGACTCGAACCCACAACCTTTCGACTGTGAGACGAGCAATTTACCCCTGGACCACTCGTCCCCTAGATGATGAACGTTAATTTTACTGCACGCGTGGAATAAGTTGAGTTCTTTGCACATTATGCGGTACCCAAGAATGCAACTTTGGACATCTGTAGGTGGAAATCACGCCGGGGCCTAAAAAGTTCGCACATGGGCCCCAAAAAATGTCGTTGGGAGCCTACAAAATCATGCAGGGGTCGGTCAGAAAATGGTTGGATGCTTGATGCAAATGTTCACTGTACGATGAAACACAGCATTCACACCCCATGCGAAGTCAACATTTGCAGTACAAGGCCGCCACTGGCAGCATAAAAGTTTGCATCATATGTCCTCACTTGATCAAACTTATCCAACTTTGGTTTCGTCTCTTTGTCATGAACACTTAGCGAATTCACAAGAATAAATGTCGTCCATTGGTGTACATTTCGAACTCTGCCATTAATACGACAAGCTGGCTTCGCACCCGTCAATGGCTTCCCAGTCAACATTTACCGAATTCATAAATGGACATTGGTCCTTTATCCAGGTAAGATATATTCATAGCAGGCGCGTAGAGTTGTGCTGGCCATCTAACCTTCGACGCATCAACTTCCAAAGTCCATGGCTAGCTTCCCCATTCTGTGACTATTATATCTGATTGTACTGGTTTTTTGTGACGGTGAGTCAATGGATCAGCAGGGTAATTTATATATATATATATATATATATATTTGTATATAACTTTAATCCGACTTGGTGCTGGGGTGGCTTCAGGAACCAGGTTTATATTGCTAAGCAGAGCTTGTTGCGTGAACCCTGGCCCCACCACCCGATTTATGAATTCCGGTTCAACGACAACATTTTGATCGAAAGTTTACGTTCCGTCAATACACCGACACGGCCGCCAGGTAGCTCGTCCCCGGCCTTATCAGGCCAGCTGCCAACTGACACTCCCGGCCTGGGGCTAAATGCGAGCGCGCAAAGCGACTCGAACCCTGTTTGGCAGGACAGGGGAAACCAGTGCAGGTCAGCCCTCTAACCAACTGAGCTACCGGGACGGCGAGGTCGGTCTGATTACACAACTGCCCTTTATCGGCAACTGAAAACCCATATCAGCAATTAGCCACCAGCACTCTACTTGAGCTGTTCACAACTAGTTCAAGTTATCTCCGTGTTCGGAGTTGAAATTCCCGCCTTCGTTAACACTGGTATTTTTGCTGGATGCGTGTTTGACCTTGGCTGAGGTGACCGTGACACGTAGCGGTCCACAGCTGACCCGTGACTACAGCAAGGTCAGCCGGCTGGAGGTCAGGTACAGTGCAAGCGCACCATACCAACCCACCCTGGGATATCTCTACACATCACGTACACGCAACAACGTGCAAGGAGTGTGTAGCAGTGTGTAGCAGTGTGTAGCAGTGTGTAGCCGGGCATAGCAGTGTGTAGCGGTGTGTAGCGGTGTGTAACAATGTGTGGCAGTATGTAGCAGTGTGCAGCAGTGTGTAACAGTGTGCAGCAGTGTAAAGTAGTGTGTAGCAGTCTGTAACAGTTTGTAGCCGTGTGTAGCAATGTATAACAGTGGAACATGTGTACAGCAGTCGGCATTCCCCAGGCATGACCGGCCGGCGGCCCGATGAAATCGGGTATGTGTCAGTTAAACATGCTGTGACGAAAATCCGACTAGTGAAACTAAGTGGACGACCCTCTAGTCCTCAACAGAGTCAGCGAATGCTCAACCAGCCGTCCGAATCAGAAATGGTGAGGAATCTGCATGCAGTGCCATCTACTGGCAGCCGCGACCGATCTGAGTTTGGTGAATCCCGCCCTTCCCCACTCTCCCCCGGCACCAAACGCGGTGACCTGAGAAGCGAAGGAGAAGAAGGAGCAAAAAATCACGCTTCGATTCCAAAGTACTTCTATTTCTGCTATGCGCACTGATCCATTACGCACCGCTCGCTTTACGAACCTCAATCTGCCCGTACTCTTAACACCTCTACCGTTTCCTTGGCACACCGTTCGCAGCCCGGACATTACGAACCCGCGCTTTGGTTACGATCCTCTCTAATTGCAGACCTCCAGCGTGTGAACTTCCGTCCAAGACGCTGATTTGGCGAACAATGAGCTGATACTAACACCCCGGAGCGTGACATTTTTCGTTGAGACATTACTCTACATGTCTCTTTAAGCCCTGTCGCGACATCGCCCTGCTACAAATGTAGTCAAAGAAATGTTTCGAATTCCGAACATGCTTTCTTGATGTTCATGTATTCAGCACACATTCTCGACACACACGATGCGCAATAGAACATTCTTAAATACGAAGATACCGCACAGTGCGACAACTCAATGATGACAAAGTGAGATTGATATGTCGTTCAAGTCAAGGATCGCAACAGGTGTGGCACTAGATGTGGCGAGCCCTGTAGCCGACGAGAACACGCTCGTACTGAGGTTCGTACGAGACAGGGGCCTGCTCGTCGTCGTCCGACACCTCGGGGGTGTGGTACTGGGTGGGCACAGGGGTGGGCAGGTGGTCGCCCCGTGGCTGGAATCCCTCCTCGCCGGCGGTGTAGACAACGGTGTAGGTGACGCCATCTGGAGCGGTGTAGCTGAACTGTCCGGACACGCTGTAGCTGCCGTCCTCTGGATGTCCAGACTCGGACACAGATATGCCGTTCTCAGACACGAAGCTGAAACAATGCAAGTTCTGCAGTTAGATGACGTCACGAGTACGTGATCGTAGCATGAAATGACGTCACGGGCACGTCATCAGGGCATGCAATGACGTCACGGGTGAGTCATCAGAGCATGAAATAACGCCACGGGTGAGTCACCATGGCATGACATGACTTCACGGGTGGGTCATCAGAGCATGCGGAATTAATCTCGAACGACACAACAGTATCAGTTGTTGAAGTCCGTCCCTTCTTTCGATTCGCGTTCTGTCCACTCTCTATTTTTGCCAAAGAGATATTAAGTGTAGTGCAAGTAGCAATGCTCGCATAAAGGGCACTCATCCATGATCCAGCTGGGGCGACGTTAACAGTCCCCACCACACCACTTCAGGATGGATATCCACTCACGATTCCTCGTAGGAGCCGTCGTCGTTGTGGTCGATGTTTTGTCTGAGGATGTTGACGATATCGTGTTCGGAAGGCAGTCCAGAAGGGGCGGCGGCAGCCACGGCCAGAATGGCGGTGATGATGAACTGAAAAGGAAAATACGATGTGAACGCTGTTGGGAAAGTAGCACAAATTGCAATGCATAGCAAAAGCAAGAGCCACCGTTTGTCTAGAGGCATCTGCACGCGTAGTGAAGCGTTGCTAACGAGACTGGTAGCCATAATTAGAAATGCAAATACATTATTAAATTGATTGAATTGATTGAGTGATATGAAATTGTGTAATTACGACACCCTCGGGTATAAAGAGTTGTCAGTATCACACTGAAGCCGCATGTGGAACTTTGTGAATTACCAGCTTCATGCTTGTTGTTCGCGGGCGGGTCAGCAGTGAACTGATCCCTCCCTGGAGCGGAGGCCGAGATTTTATATCGTGGAGGTACACGGCCACGGGGACGCCTGTACCTACCGTCGAGGTCATGTCCAAACGGAACCGGATCGTGGTGATTGTGTCAGCGGAAAACATTGGGTCGTCCAGTCGCGCTCAAGTACCGATGGGAAGTGTGTTTCATCCCTGGACGGAATAGACATGACCGTTGTCATGGGATGGCATTTGCAAAGCTCTATCACGATCGGGTTCCGGTGGTCCGTAGCATGTTTATCGGGAGCTAGGACACGTCGTGCTCCAGTTAATTATTGATAAATGACTTCTCGATTTGCCATCAAAGCTGTGTTGATATGAGCTGACAATGGCATAAACGGCGTAAAAATGGGGATCGTTTCTACCCAACTGGTCCTACATCCCTCCCTATAGTAGCATGTAGCAGTGTGTAGCAATGTGCAGTAGTGTGTAGCAATGTGCAGTAGTGTGTAGCAATGTGCAGTAGTGTGTAGTTCAGCAGTCGGCATTCCTCAGGCAAGACCGGCCGGCGGTTCTATGAAATGGGGTATGTGTCAGTTAAACATGCTGTGACGAAAATCCGACTAGTGAAATTAAGTGGGCGACCCTCTAGTCCTCAACAGAGTCAGCGAATGCTCAACCAGCCGTCTGTATCCGAAATGGTGCGGAATCTGCATGCAGTGCCATCTACCGACAGCCGCGACCACTCCGAGTTTGGTGACACCCCCCTTCCCCCGGCACCAAACGCGGTGACCTGAGAAGCGAAAGAGATCTGCGGTAGTAGTTAGAATCCGCGATGATGAAGTATATCCTTTGTGCATTATTTCTGATATGGGCAACAATGACATATGGGCGGAGTTCATGCAACCCGTGTGAGCCAAAGTAGTTTTGAATAGTCGTGCATCGAGGACATACACTATAGACGGGGAGCTCCGATAGGGATGTCCATCACGCTGTTTGTTGTTTCTGTGATGCATCGAACCACTGGCACAAACAGTGCGAACAGATGCACGCACAAGCAGAATTCGGATTGGAGATGCGTAGAATAAAACATCTGTGTCCATGCAGGACAATGAGATGATGAATCAATTTTAGAATTAGCCCGTCCCGTCTCGGGAGTGTGTCTTCAACCGCCCCCCCCCGTCAGGTTTTTCGCAGATAGCGGACGAACGGCGCACGGCAGCGCGCCCAAATTTTGCATACCTTTTTCCACATAAATTTGACATGCTGAGTCAACATTTTTCGGTCAGGTCATCCAGGGTCAACGAGTTAGTCAAGGTCAAGTGGGGTCATCTCCAAAAAAGTTCAACCAGTCGTCACGCTTCAACGGATACAGACATTTTAATGAAACTTTCAGCGTTTGCTTATCTTTACGGATGCAACAAAACGTACGAGTTGAATTTTTCATCTTTTCCGTTTTTGACTACCTATGAATTTTGCGTATTTGTCAAATTGCAGTTCAAATACAGGATTCTGGCTAAAGCATTTTTATTAGGGCAAGTTGACTTCCAACAACGTTTCTCGGCCTGTTCTACCCATTGAAAAAGGAAAATAAAGAAAACTCGAAAACTCAAAATTTTGATATTTGAAAAAATACAAATGTTATTTTGGGAGCCTACAAAAATATAGCCCTGGTCGATTTCGCTATCCTTTTCTCATTCCAAATAATATTTTCCCATATATCTCCCAAAATGAATCCTCAGAGTCAAATCATAATGTAAGTCGTGAAAAGTCGTCAAATTCTAGTCGCCCTGATGACCTCACTTTTGGGGAAAGTGTTTTGGAGGGTGACCCGGATCCTACTCGTCGAGCGTTTTCCGATGACACCTCTTTCGTTTTCGTGCGATGCTTGGTTTGGATTTTAGAGGGGGTCTTGAACCGTCCCCCCCCCCACCCGATACGTGGTGGGAGGATTTGACCGGAAAGACGGCGCGGGTTTAAGGTGGTATCATTGCATTTGAAAAACAAGAGCAAGCTACCGCGTCTGCACATCACGAGACCGTGAATGGCGTGTCTTGGGACGGCGATGCACTTGATACGAGTGTCAATGCGAAGGAGCTGATAAAATATTTTGGTTTGCGTTATGTTGAAATGTTGCAAATGAACATGTCCTTGATAACAGTGCATCATAGTATGGGGGGGGGGTCCCAAAGAACAAGTCTTTCTTCTCGCCTTTTCGAGCTGCTTGCTTTTCAGCTGCTCACTCGGGTGAACTTCGTATTTGTGGCTGATCGTTTATTTGCTGATAAGTATGCCACGTAACCATGATATCTCGTCTTACTCAAAACTGGATCACTTAAACACAGCAGTCTCCATATTAAGCTTCAAAACAAAGTTAGCACTGCCGTTTCATTTCTCTTCTGATCTGATCTGATTCTTGTCCCGAGGAACAAGTTTTTCTTCTCACATAATCGAGGTGTTTAATTTCCAGCTACTCACTCGGGTGAACTTCGCATTTGTGCCTGATCGTTTATTCGCTTAGAACCATGCCGCTTAACCATTGAGAGCTCGTGCTACTCAAAAAAGATATCACTTAAACCCAGCATTCTCCATATTAAGCTTCAAACAAAGTTAGCACTGCCGTTTCATTTGTCTTCTGATCCCGTGTTATATTCTGCAATCCCACGTTGGGTACGGTTCACGTCGTATGCACATGTGCATTTCCGACCACGCGCCTCCGACACGGCCGGGTCCGGTCCAGACGTGACCTCGACGCTCGGTACAGGTGTCCCCGTGGCTGCGTAGCTCCACGGTATAAAAGCCGGCTCCTCGGCCTAGAGAAACATCAGTCCACTATTGACCCGCCTCCCGAACATCAAACATGGAGCTGGTAATAGTACTGTTCGAACACTGATGTAGACGACCAATGATCCCTCACCTCACGAAACGTACATGGCAATTGCTCCTCGCAGCAACTCACTTCAGCACACTAATCTCTTATGACGGGAAGTTGACTTCCTACAACGTTTCTCGGTCTGCTCTACCCATTGGAAAAGGTAGATTAAAGAAAACTTGAAAACTCAAAAGTTAGAAATAAAAAAAATTGGGGGGGGAGGGGGGCGAAAAAATTGACTGACCCTTTTCGATTTCGCTGTCCTTTTCTTATTCCAAATTTTTATTTTCACATATACCAAAAAATGAACTCTCCAGAGCGAAAAACATAATGTAAGTCGGGAAAAGTCGTGAAAATCTATCCCCCTGGTGACGTCACTTTTGGGAGGAAATTGTTGTGGGGGTGGATCCGGACCCTACTCGTCGAGCGCTTTTCGATGACACCTCTTTCGTTTTCGTGCGATGCTTAGTTTGGATTTTAGAGGAGGTTACTATGCGCCCCCCCCAGACGGGGTGTGAGGATCTGACCGGAGAGACGGCGCGGGTTAACGGTAACGTTCAGATTTAAACAAGGGCATTCCATTATTCAAACGATTCGTCGGACGGCATGAACTTATATTTAGATTTCACGAATTTGTGCATCTCACTCATTCCCCTCTGTGTTGATGTGTACAAGTCATAGTTGGGTAATTACTTCTTTTTCAGTATATCATGGCCGTCGTGTTCGCCCTGGCAGCCGCCAGCCCTTCTGAGCTGTAATACGACAGCGACTCTATCGACATCCTTAGACAAAACATCGACCACAGGGACGTTGGCTCCTACGCACAGTCGTAAGCGGCCACCGATTTTGAAGTGATAGAGATTAAAACAAACCACGGGGTCTGAGTAACGATAAGCTTTCCCACTGTTTATGATGAAAGCCGCCGCACTTTTAATGTGCTCATTATCAGGATAAGAAACAAGAACTCTGTCTAAAAAACACACCGTTTGTTTGAGTGAATGGGAGACCGGCTGTCTGTTCGGTGGGAGGGAGTCGTCTTCCTTCCTAGTCGTGCCCTCATGTCGTCAATTCACCACGCAATTGCATTGTTTCAGCTTTGTGTCTGAGAACGGCATATCTGTGTCCGAGTCTGGACATCCAGAGGACGACAGCTACAGCGTGTCCGGACAGTTCAGCTACACCGCTCCAGATGGCGTCACCTACACGGTTGTCTACACCGCCGGCGAGGAGGGATTCCAGCCACGGGGCGACCACCTGCCCACCCCTGTGCCCACCCAGTACCCAACCCCCGAGGTATCGGACGACGACGAGCAGGCCCCTGTCTCGTACGAACCTCAGTTCGAGCGTGTTATCGTCGGCTACAGGGCTCGCTACATCTAGTGCCACACCTGTTGTGATTCTTGACTTGAACGACATATCACTCTTTCTTTGTCATAAGTCACTTTCCACGTGGTGCGATGTGTTCCTATTTAAGAATGTTCCGTTGTGTACGTCTCATGAATCTGTGTTTAATATATGAATATCAAGGAAGATATTCGGGATTATACATGTCTCCATTCACTACCTAGGAGGCGATGTGGTGTGTCGTCGTGGCATCACAAGACAGGGTAAGGTATCAAATAGAAATGTGGTGTTGGAAAACGTTAAAATCATTTTTTGATTGAAAACAATAGTGTCTGTGATGAATGTTCACAAACCAGAAGTCTGCAATGGGAGATGCTTTGACAAAAGCACATGCTCGTGATCTTCCAGATGCGAACATGTTCCAAAGTAGGCGGTGAAGTGTGGAGGGTACGGCCGGAATAAGGTTCGTATTAATGAAATGAAATTCTTGTTGTTCCGTATGGGAAGTTGGGACGCAATTCGGAATCGAAGCTGACCTAATGATTTTCATTAACAAATCCGACATGAATTCCTTTCTCTTCTTTGTGTACGGTGTGTAATTGCCAGTGTGTAGCAGCAGTGAATGCCTTCTGTCTTGGGTCGAGGTGAACTTTAACCCGAGGGCGGCGGTCAAGCAACTTGCAGTACAGTCGCAAGACCACTGACCCGATCGTAATGGGTCGGAAGTCATTCACATCTCTGGCTCCTGCTTTCTTAGGGATGAGCGTCGTCCTATTGCCCCGAAAGGCCGCAGGGATTTTACGCAACCCCGAAGAAGGTGTTCAGCACCCACCGAACGACCTCCGGCAACCCCACTCGGTCTGGATGGTCTTAACCGAGAGCCCATCGGGGCCGGAAGAGGAACGGAGACCAAGGCCCTTCAGGGCACCCCGCGCATCATTCAATGAAAATGATGTCAGGTAAATGGCCTGTCCCTCCCGAGGTGTTATTTCGTGATCGTCCATTGGCAAGTCTGAACCGAACCGGTTTTGGTAAGTGTTCTTTAGATCGTTTGTGTCCGGCAGGAACGGCTTTTCCAAGGTGGGATTCGCCATGCGCAGTTCCTTCATGAGGTCCGACCGGTTGGTCCGGAATAGTCGTTGGTGGAGACGATATCGTACCCTGCGCCGTTGTGGTCTGTTGATTTCGTGCGCCGGTGACGTTGGTCTGTCACCGGGGGGTCGATGGTCATCGGAAGCCCTGCCGCCCCTTGCGGGACGACGTTGGGCTGCCTGACCCCCAGGGCATAGACGGGATAATAAGGTGGTATATTCCACGTCTATGTCTCCACCATCGGTCAACACTCTTTGATGGAATAATGTTGGCGCTGCTATCCTATCCTCCCGACCGGCCTCAACCGGCACGACTCTCCTTTCATTGTTATCCCTTTCAGCGGTCGGCGCCGATAGTGGCCGCCGTCGATGATCTGACGGCGAACGCACAGACGAACCCCCCGCCGAAACAGGAGGAATCGCCCTGGCCGACCCGGCGATTGGACCGCCGACGCCATCGGCCAAAGCCGACAAGACGCCCGCGGCCGGCTCACCGGGCCGGATTGCCGAAGAACCACTGGACGAGGCCAGCGGGACTTCCACACGTGCCGACTCTTCGGAGACCGCCGAGGAACCACCTACCGGAGCCAGTGGGACCTCCTGAATCTCCGATGCGATGGGGTACGGACCTTCCCTCGGAGATGGTGTTACCGAGGGCTCACTTCGCCTTGATGTTACTGAGCCAAGTTCGCGACTTGCCTCCGACGGGCCTTTTGACACATTCACCAAGAGCGTTGGGTCAACGGGTCCCGTTTCCGTCGAAGTCACAACACGCGACTCGATCACCCGCTGGAGTAGACTGCGGTATTTCTCTTTCTACCGGATGCCTATGAGGGCTCCGATGTGATATGCTGGGAACGCATGATTCAGATGTTGATTGATCGTGCGGCCGGTGTAATTGGCTTCTTCCACAGCGATATTATAAAGCACGTCATCGGTCCACTGAGCCCTCAAAGACGGTTCTGGAAGTGAGGCGTTATACTCCATCGGGTGAGCCCAACGTCGATGCTGCTGTTTACCTGCGAGGGTAGGCCAGCCACGGCCACATTCCTATCAGGCAAACTCGCCTGGTTTCGGCCCATCGGACATGCACGAGGCATCTCCGACGGACCGATCCTCTGACACCGAGTCGGGATGAGTCTCGCGTTTATGCTTTAAATAATGCGCTGCCATTGCTCTCAGAGTAGACATAGAGCACTGGCAGCGCGAACAAACCCAGAGCACGTCAGCGATGTCATGCTGACGCCGGATATGTGTAATAAGAATCCGTTCCTCTGGGCAAGACATGTCACAGATCGGGCAGTTCGTACTGTTCGCCACGGGGTATAAGATGTCATAGCTCCCGTTGTTGCCGGGGATTGGCTGTGTATGTGTTCCCAATCCTGCCTCCCCATCTGCTACATGTGCCGGGGAGGTGGCGGGCCTCATTGGACGGACAGGAGAACCCTGCCGCCTCCGTGTGGTACGGTGGCCCGCCGTCGGACTGGCAACGCAGCCCCTGCCTGCAGCTGCGGGACTGGGACCGGCCGGTTTGCGTCGCGGCATGACGGGCACTGATTTCGCTCAGCACCAAGGCGCGGTCGCGTCAACCAATGGCCGCCCACATCGCTGCGGACGGACAATAATCGACGCAACCAAACGGCAGTGATTCTTCGTGTCACCCAGGGTCGGTTGGGCCTTTGGACGCCTAGCTGTCAAGCAAAAGCGGCCCTGAACCGGTCACTGCCATGTGAGTGCATAATCTGGATTAACTGCACTCTCTCACGCAACCCGAAAATGTGGCGTTGGAAAACCTGAAAATCATCTTTTGATTCAAAACAATAGTGTCTGTGATGAATGTTCACAAACCAGAAGCCTGCAATGGGAGAGGTTTTGACAAAAGCACATGCTCGTGATCTTCCAGATGCGAACATGTTCCAAAGCAGGCGGTGAAGTGTGAAGGGTACAGCCGGAATAAGGTTCGTAGTAATGATATGAAGTTGTTGTTCCGTATGGGAAGTTGGGACACAATTCGGAATCGAAGCTGGCCAAATGATTTTCATTAAAAAATCCAACATTAATTCCTTTCTCTTCTTTGTGTACGGTGTGTAATTGTTAACAGTGACAAAACAATGGATAACAAGATGCAACTCTAGCTTTCTCGCGGCTGCAAATTCTCGAAGCATCCTTACATTTGGCATGAGACCATTGCAAATATCGCTGAACTTGATTTCAACGAATTTCGCCAGCTATTCGTTCACTGCAGTCCTAACCAATGTGACATATTTGTCAGTTACTGTTAGCAATAGTTACTGACCTCTAGGTCAGTAACTATTCGTGAAGTCGAGAAGAAACAAGCATAAAATAGATGAACAATAAGTGGTACATTTGAATTCGCACCACCCACGGCATAATAGCATAGAAGATAGATGTATTTCTGAGGTGGGGCGTTGCCGAGATCGTTCAACTAACACGTCCAGGGTCTCTTGCAAACCTGCCATAAGTGGAAAACGAATATTATCGACTATTGGATGCTATCAATTATTTCCGACGTATTATTGATCCATTAAGCTACACAGATAACTAGCATAGGCTGAGCTTTGTATACTTTCAGTGGGCCCTCCGTCCCACGAACTATGTTTTAGACCCCATCAAGTTCCATTTTGCCAGATTATACTCGCATGGAATTCCACAAACTTACCTTAGGATTAAATGCGCCTAAGTAATGAAGAAAGACGCGAAATCAACCCATTGAAAGGCAAACATGTTATTGATATCCAATTAACATCTTTGTTTTTCTTCTTCAAGCATCGGACGTCCTATCAACAAGATTTCTTCTAGGTAACATGGAAAAACTGTCTATATGTCTTTATGAGAAATAATTATCCAACTGGTGTTAGGCTGGTACCAAATACCGGAATCAACTCCGAAGTGATTCGCACTTCACGGATTCTTCTTTGGACGTGACTCAGAATGTTTGCCTAAAACATAAGGGGAATTAGGATCAGATATTGTGTTGATTTTTGATGATGCTAAGCAATGCTTCACTAATTTTAATATTATAATCTAGGGAAGAAAGAACTCAAGTTTGAAAGACATTAAGTCCTTGCCATCAATGGCAATTCCAAGTCATTGAGATGGAAGAATCGATCTCTTGTTCATCTATTATCTAGTCTAATGCTTCCTCGCCATTACCACGCCTATTGTGCAGCTTACCTATGGACAAGTACCATTGCAATAAGTCATTGCCATGACATGAATACATAGCAGTTCAGTTGTTTAATTGCATAATTTATGATTTTATTACACACCTATACTTGCCTACCTCAGGGTATCTATGCAGCAAGAACGATGCAACCGGCGCAGCAGGGGGAAACGGGGTGCTTGCCTGGAGAAAAAACTTTGGCATGAGTCCGCTGTGAGTTGCTTAAAAATTAAATCTATTGCTTGATACATAGTAAATAGCATAGAGTAAAGTCTACCACTTATACTTGTAGCTATTTGTGCTGGATTCGTGTCTGACCTTGGCTGATGTGGTCGTGACACGAAGCGGTCCACAGCTGACCCGTGACTACAGCAAGGTCAGCCGGCCAGAGGTCAGGTACAGTGCACGCGCACCATGAAACATTGGACTGGAAAATTATGCAACGGTGGACTGGGCATTGTTAATCCAAAGGTGCCCGGGGCTGACAGAAAGGGTTCCAGGTCAATGAAGAGGGCCCCAGTCAACGGAGAGTGCCCTTAGTAAGATGTCGCGTGCACAAATCGCCACTTTTCAGAACATGTCTGATACGGATATGGATAGGGATGAGTTTTGTTCATACGGATGTGGATTTGACATGGCTTGAAAATGCAAGTCTGTATAATGTTCTACTCGTAATACGCATATGAGAATCGGCGAAATCAAGCATACAACATGCAGACATGTGATATTTGTTCTTCACAGCATGTACGGCGCAATTTTCGGAACATCCAAAGATCGCATGAGAACCGGGTACTTTTGGTGAAGGATGCATTGAAAAGTTAGGACACTCATAATATAATTAGCTGAATTGTTGGGCCAGGAGCAGCTCTCCGTCAAAATCAGTGGGGTGTTAGACAACGCAAACAATCTATCACTGAATGATCATTTTTCTTATTCATGGTTTTTGAAAGCTTCCAGCCTGCAGGGAGACGTCAAAGGGGAGAGAAACAGAAAGACGACCTTGCAGTGAAATAGGAGTTGGTAACATGTTACTTCGCCCCCTTGAATCTTCGAAGGCATACAAGTAGGTCATCATACAGTCAGGACGATCCAGGCCAGGACGCATCTTCAAACTGGATGAATATCCCTGGAGGTCTGAAAAAGGCGCCAACACCTGACGAAGTGTGCTGGTCGTCAGGCGTGCTGGTCGTCAGGCCCCTTGGTCGGTAGCAGGATGCCCGTACAGCTCATAAGAAGACCCCAATAGCCGGCAGGGACCCCGCGCCCGTTCGGACGTCTCGGAAGTCGCATTACGCATACATGAAAATGAAGCAAGAACCTAATGGATTATGATGTCAATGGATGACTTGCAAAGAGTGGAGCCATGGGCCACCCGCTGTCTACTACAGGTACATTTGGCAGTTTGCTGGCCAGTTGTGAATGTTGTGTCACCAACTGCTCACCCGAGGGACTGTTATTGATCCGCACGCGTTCAGACTTGTGCATCGGTGATAACCATGCCGACTGCCGTGTGTACCAACTTGCGTGACAGCCATGCGTTTGCACACGGCACCGACCATGATCGACGTGACGGCACGGCGAACTCACAGTGCTGGTTACACCGTGGCCCCGACTGTTTGTCCCTGACGGAACCCTGCCGGACGGACGAACGCCGGGCATACGGTGGCTTCGGTGACTTCAGTGCGCTTACCGGGCGGATCGGGCAACACAACTGCCGGGTTTGCTTGCTCCAGGTAGCTGCGCACGTCTCTGTTGCTCCGGTGTCCGGTCAGGCCGGGAGGTGAGACACGATGGGGACCGCCGTGACGACCGGCGGCCGCCTCCTTCTCCTGACGGCAGCGAGTCTGCCGTGGCTGACCGACGCCTGCCTGACCACTGCCTGGAGCCACGGCCTCCTCAGCGCCAGCGAGCAGCTGGGGGGCGTCTCCATCAAACGCAGCGGCATGAGCAGCTGCACCTGCTGCGCCATCTGCCACCAGGTGCCGGCGTGCGCCAGCCTCAGCTTCAGCGCCGCCTCGAGCGAGTGCCGGCTGTACGGCAGCGTGGCCAGCTACGCCAGCCTGACGCCGAACGCCACTTGGCAGTACTTCGTCATGCCGAACAGCTCCCAGCACGAGCAGTTCTGTCGCCGGGACTCGGACTGCCGGGCGGCCGGCGACAAGTGCCGCGGTCGCGTCTGCACCCAGCTCGAGGGGATCACCTGCCGCGTCATCTACGAAACGCTCTCTGCCGGAGACAGGTACGGAAGTTTCGTACCGAAAATGTACGGTTGGCTGAACAATCGGCCGCTGGCTCTGGCCTGCTCGATGAAGCCCGTCAATAAGGGCACAACTAGGCTGCTGAAGAACATAAGGGGAACTAGGTTCGACGAGAAGACCGTCCTGGACTATAACTCAGAACTTGCTGACGAAGAAGGCTCGCATTCGATCCTCCATTTGGCCGAGGACATTCGTCAGCTGCGTAGCGATTCTACCTACTGGTTCCGCATATCGACATTAGACGGCAAATATTTCACCTTTGTGGTACCGCGCAACACATCTATGCTGTCTGCCTCCCGACGTCCGGGCGTTGGCGAAATATCTCGCCCTGACAACGGGAGGTGGGATGCGGTCATGCCGTACCTGCCCACCTCTGGCACCGCTCTGCTCTCAATCAACGGTGATGACCCCAACAATCGGGACGGCGCTGTGGTGCGAAAGGATGGCGCCATTAGCAGGTGGCTAGGGAACAACAACAACAGAATTATCATATATATTCGGGAGTAGGGACACCCAACTCAGACCTCGCCAGACGTGAACATCTGACGTCACCACGGCCAACGCAGACTCCATCACAGGACACCTGACGTCACCACGGCCAACACAGTCTCCATCACAGGACACCTGACGTCACCACGGCCAACACAGTCTCCATCACAGACCACCTGACGTCACCACGGCCAACGCAGGCTCCATCACAGACCACCTGACGTCACCACGGCCAACGCAGACTCCATCACAGGACACCTGACGTCACCACGGCCAACGCAGGCTCCATCACAGGACACCTGACGTCACCATGGCCAACGCAGACTCCATCACAGGACACCTTCCTCAGACGTGGTCTGAGATCACGGCATCAAAAACTCCAGCACAGACTTCACCACCAGAGTAAGCCTGGTTTCGACGTGGTCTGAGATCACGGCATCAAGAAGTCCAGCACGGATTTCACCACCAGAGTACATCTGGCTCAGATGTGGTCTGAGATCACGGCATCAAGAAGTCCAGCACAGACGTCACCGGAGTGCGCTTGGCTCAGACCTGGTCAAAGTTGTTGACGTCAGCAAGGTAGCACCGGCTTCATCAGCACTAGAGAACACTCGGCCTCATGCCTGGTGGGGATTCCTGACGTCAGTACGTGCAATGCGCCATTCAAGACTCCTCCGCTGAAACTTCACGGACTTCTGCGCTGTAGGATAGAACCGCATGAGCCACCTCACCACATCTACAGTGGCGATCATTTGCTTAAGTTTTCCATCAGGCAGACAATTAGCCCGCGCCGCCGTAGGCGGGATTAGTTTTGGGGGCGTTTCGAACGATTTTTTATGCCCAGATGTGATTTTGCTGAAGTTTCTGTTGCAATTTCTCGGGCTCTGACGCGATTGTTGGGGGCCCAGCGTTATACTTCTGGGATCCAGGGAATCTTTTCCCAGCTAGAGCGCGATTCCTTGGGAGTCCGCTATCTCTCAGGATAGGGAGTAATTTTCCCTTTCCCCTTCTTAAATACTTAGATATATTAAGATACCTTGTAGACTATTGGCCTTTAGAGCTTAGTTCGACCCTGGAGCACGCTGCCACCAGATGCTATAGGTCGCCTATCTCTCAATGCGTTCCAGGGTCAGCTAGCTCTACACTCTGTGCATCTTCGCCCACAATGTTTCTGAACCAACGACGAAGCGAATTATGATCGCATTGTCAGTGGGACGTGGGTAGCTAGTTGCTGCATGTGATTTGTGTTCAGCGAATGCTGCCGTGTGTCCGAGTCTGTGTCCGTATGTCCGCATCTGTGTCTGTGTGTCCGCATCTGTGTCAGTGTATCCGCATCTATGTCCGTACGTCCCTATTTGTGTCCGTGTGTCCTCGGTGTGTGTGTCCGTGTGTCCGCGGTGTACGTGTGTATGTGTGTGTGTGTGTGGTGTGTGTGTGTGTGTGTGTGTGTGTGCGTCCGTGTGTGTGTGATTGTTGTGATTTGCTTTGTGCCTGTCGATGTTCTGGTGTTTTCGTCGCATCACTACTGTGTACCAAGCTCTCCGAGGGGTTGATCCGGAGTTGATGCGGTTTGGCGGAACTTCAGCCCAGCTTAGATGGGCGCTTACATGGTTGCTTGCATTCAATGTATGGTTTCTTGTTGTGACAAATACATTCTGAGTCTGACTCTGGCTGTCATTCCGGCTGCTTCCTTCCCATCGCATCCACATGCTATTGGACTTCCCGCACTAGCCCGGAAAGGTTGCTTGTTGCTCAGCTCAATGGGATATTGAAGCTACCAAGGTGGATTATAGCTGATGGTGTCACATTTTGGCCTGCCAATTCTCATTCAACAAATCCGTCCAATTAACGTTGAAAAAAACACATGCACATGATGTTACCAACACTTTCACATTCGCATTCGGCATCCCTTTCGCTTACTCTCCGATTTCGCCGAAATTTTCAGAGTATGACCTTCGTCGCTTGTGAAGGCACGCGGAAGGCCAATTATTGAAGAGCGCAAACAATTTGGCCACCAGAAGTGGAAAATTCACCGCCGTTAAAAAGCGCTACACGCATCACTGTCACGGGACCTCACTTAGCTGGATGATTCCAACGCCAAAAGGTCCACCTTCCATCATGGATGCAGCACATCAAATTGCGTGACATTCAATGCCACCGAGTGGCAATTAATAATCTATATACATAGCCCGTAGACAGAGCATGTCTAACAGCATGATCCATCAAGGCCACGGTCTCATCTCTGTAGAAGATATTCATACTTGGAGCATTACGCCAATTTCTTGCCTACATTATTTCTGTCATCCAATTTCCACGTACATGTACTTGGAGCAATGAATTACATCGAAAAAATTTGCTATGGCAAAGAGATGCAGTACGTTGGAGCATGTTTGACGTCCCTGTTTGACGTGGGGTCATAAAAGCTGTTCTTAGCCTTGCTATATCTCCATATACTGAACAACGGTGGGCGCGCCGCCGAATTTTTGCACTTGCGCCCGCGCCCCTGCGCCGGCGGCGATGCCCACATGCGCGCGCGCCGCTGCGCCGCTATTTTTGGCCCCTGCAGTTGCGCACCGCGCCACTGCGCCGCGCGCCGCTATTAATTAAGTATGCCTATGCAAAAACTATCTGCAGTGCCAAAGCTTCTACTTATTTAGCCTCCCCAAAAAAGCCAGGTTTAGGGTATGCAAAAGTCATTTTTATTGAAAATACAATTTATAATTGGCGTCACAGTTGCACAGTATACCATAAAAGATTAGCCTATGGCCCGTGAGCTATATTGCTCGGGCGGCGGCAAACTTAGCCACATTGGCCCCGCCCACTGGGCCTGAGATATAGCAGACAAGCATTCATGGAGTAAAATAGATTCCCACAACACGAAAGCAATATATTGGTGTAACAGCTAAAGGCAGTCATTCCCGGCACTCGATTAATTATTAAACTATGACGAAATTTGATAAGGTTTAGCTATTCGTTATAATCCATCGATTTTAAAACATAGTAGACATCTGATTTTATTTTGAAATATAATTTAATTTTAAAAAGTTTTACTATCGTTTTACTTTCTTGCACAGTTAAATGCAAAAAACCTGCCAACAGATGAAGCGGCGAGAACGGACCATAACCTATCACCACAAGAGCTGGTGCAGCACTGCAGTCAGGGTAGAGACTAGAGACTCGCACTGTAGTGACAATCAGCTGCTCTAAACGACGCAAATCTTTAACCTAGATTACAAATTCTATACGCTCTCACAACCCTATGGCGCCATTAGTAGCAATTTCTCCTGTTTATTTCTGAAGGAATGCAATGAACAAAACTGAAGTGTCTCTGGGGCCTTTACAGTGGTACCCCAATTAATTTTTATTACCTTTTTTCTATAAAAATGCAGTGTCTGAGTCTGTTTCAGTCTGAGACCTTTCAGAAGGTTTAAAAGTTCAAAAGGTTTTAAAATTGTAATGTTTAAAAGTTTAAAGGTTACTGAAAGTTTTGGTAATGTGTATAGGACTTTACAGGTAGTTACTTTTACTAATGTATATAGTTAGTATAATTACTTATAATATTACACGCAACAGGTAGTCAGGTGCATATATGTTTGTCGCGTCGGATTTTTAGGTCGTCTTTTATCGCTCGCTAATGCTGGGCAGCGGCGGTGACAGCGGCGCGGATATTTTACTTGCGCCTCGCGCCGTTGCGCCGTTTTTTTAATTTATTTATAGAATTCGCGCCGGTGCCGCTGCGCCGCCGGTTTTTATGGTGCGCCGCCGACGCAGCGGCGCAATTCGCGTGCTCTGTGCCCACGCTTGATACTGAGTACCGAATAACACTTTCCAGCGTTCACGGATGCGCAAATTACCCACTTTCAAGCATTGACCTTCAAGGTCACATGCTCTGGTATGCTGCATCCTTGCCCGATAGGAGATTAATCAGCGCCAAGCCATCCGATAATTGTATTCTGGAAAATGTTATTAGGCAACCCGTAAGGTAGCATCCATAGCGTGCTACCTTAAAATGTCTTCAACAGAGGTTAAGTGGTGCCAGGTGATTTGGTGTGTTGCATCTTACGTTCCTATGATCGCATAGGCGTTTGAGAATCAGTACAACAAGTGGAGTTCCTTGCAAATTGTGCAGTACCATAGATTTCATCCCGATGAACCTTTGGACATCTGTAGGTGGAGGTTTGAAATAAAAATCGTCGCATCTGCACTGACACGGTTCCGAACATTTTGTAAATTTTCAGTTGAGTCATGGATATCGGTGAACACGTTTCTGAAGAAGTGTTGAATTGGACGCTGTCGTCACCTCGTGAAATACACAACCGGCAGGGGTCAGGGGGTGGGGGGGGGGGCGTAAAAAGTTAATCGCGGCAGCTCAGGGGGTTAATCCATATAAATGCAACTTTTGATAAGAAGAAACTATATGTCTATCTGCAAATAAATGCACATCTCCGACCAAATAACGTTTTGGTGTCAATGACGGTCGGATGCACTCATTCAGTACGGTCGTCGACCGCCCACCACCTTTTCAAAACTCAGCTCGAGTCTTAAAGACTGTTCACACCTAGCGTAATCTTCGCGCAGAAACAGTCAGCCCAATGACGGACCAGACGTAATCCCGACGGACTAGGCGTAATCCGAGAGAGACACGTTGCAATTTACAAGCTGAAAGAAATCGCAGCCGATGTAGCCTAATTCACCGAAGATCCGCAAATACGGCGACCGCGGTTTATCCCGAGCGGTCTGTCGACCTTGCGTCAAGGCCGCTGGTGCGCAGAGCGGAAAAGGTTGAGAAAACCCAACTTCGTCCGCTCGGAAATCGCCAGCGTTTTGTAGGACTCGGCAGACAGCTGACGCAAGCCCGGCGCAATGACGAAATCGGCAGACTCATTGGGCCCCATGCTAGCTGTTCGCTAGCTTTGCGTCGATTCCGACAGTGCGTCGAGATTACGCTTGGTGTGAACAGTCCTTTAAGGAGGTGGCTGACGCAGCCGGCCGGACTGGCGCGGCCAAGGCGACTGGCGATTGCCAAATCAATCCTGACGCGGCCGTGATTCATTTGATGCCTTACGTGTGACTATTGTTGGTTTGATGTTGTGGGTGTGGTTCGATTTGTGTTGTGTAGAGTTGTGATGTTTCCATGTGTTCTAGTGATGCTAATGTGTGTGGGGTTGCAGAAGTGCAATTGTCTACCGAATATTACATGCTCGGGCAGGTAGTCAACATCAAGGTTTGCGTTGCTAGCCGACCTGCTTCCTCGTTTCCTGGGATGTTGGCGTGGGCCAGTATCCAGAGGAAGGAAAATCCGTGCACGTTACGAGCCACGGTTTGTTGGATTCTGTCAACATTGATTAGATGTGGACAGCCGTCGGTGTTGCTAATCGACTGAACGACTGATTTTGAATTTGAATAAATTACTAGGTGTCTAGTTTCACGCGTCATAAGGATGAAGTTAGTGGCCGGAATAGCCAGTGCTCCAGCTGAATAAATGGACAAGTTATCCGGTAGACGCTTGGAAAGTTCAAGGCCTGGTCCAGTGATGCCGATGCCTAGTTTGGTCCGGTGTTTCGACCAATCTGTGAATACGAGTGTTTTGTGATTAATGTTATCGGCAAATTTGCGGAATGTGCAAATAATTCCCGCCGATGTGATGTCGATTTCTTTTCCGAGAGCGAGCACTCGATCTTTGGTTGACTGAGGGTTCAGAATGGCCTAGTGGGCGGTCGAGCTGCAGTGGTTGGCATTGTGAGGTCACGATCTGATAGAGCCGTGGCAGTTTGATCACTACATCACTTCATGGTAGCGGTTTGCGCCCAAATCGGCTCTTGTCGAATCTGGCATGAGCAAAGCATCGCGGTGCCGGGATATTTTTTTAATGGATTTGATTTTAATATGGCATCGGTAAAACTATTGTGTCCTGAAGCGGAGGGGAGGTGTTTTTGAGCATACTAGAAGACTGGTTATGGGTGTGGTGCTGAGTGCTCCTGTGACCACTCTACTACATTGGCTTTGAATGGCTTCTAACTTTTTGCTCCGGCTTTGTGAAGTAGTAGTGTAAGACGTTTTACATGTTATCGAAGATGTTCGGACGGCCAAAAAACCAGTTCTCGCATCACATGGGCGGCGGCTCTCCCCACCCCAGTCCGTGCCCAGATCGCGGCTGCGACAGATGAGAAGCAAGAAAAACAGAACCGCGGACAGGAGACCACATGTGGTCTTCAGGGACAAGAATATTCACAGCAGCCAACCTGGAGGCGCCCGGGCACGTCCCGAATGGAAAGATGAAACGGCCCGCGGCGGAAGCGGGAGCAGCAGCTGAAGTTCCAGAACCTTCTCGATCATTCGCCCCACACCAAAAAAAATGAGTGCACGAAGCCGGAGGCGATGAAAGGGAGACGAAAACTCACAGGCGCGTCATGGTGAAAGGAGGGACACTCGGGCGCGCGACGGCGGAACACAGGAGGGGACGCGGCACAAACTCGAGGACGCGAAGCGGTGGACGACGGACGGACACTCCCCTTGGCGTCCAGCGGTGGCTCGATGACACCTTTTTTTAGTGCTGCTCGGCGTCATGAAGCCTCACCCGTCATCACAACGGTCCCAACTTAGCCAACTCCACCGGCGCCGGCGTCATCCCGCGTGATGGGGGGTGGGGAGATGTGTGTGTGTGTGTGTGTGTGTGTGTGTGTGTGTGTGTGTGTGTGTGTGTGTGTGTGTGTGTGTGTGTGTGTGTGTGTGTGTGTGTGTGTGTGTGTGTGTGTGTGTGTGTGTGTGTGTGTGTGTGTGTGTGTGTGTGTGTGTGTGTGTGTGTGTGTGTGTGTGTGTGTGTGTGTGTGTGTGGTGTGTGTGTGCGTGTGTGATTTGTGTGTGTGTGTGTGTGTGTGTGTGTGTGTGTGTGTGTGTGTGTGTGTGTGTGTGTGTGTGTGTGTGTGTGTGTGTGTGTGTGTGTGTGTGTGTGTGTGTGTGTGTGTGTGTGTGTGTGTGTGTGTGTGTGTTTTTGGGCTTTTTTTGTGGAGGTTACATATAGATCCCAGAGGAGGTATTTTTTTCCCTTTTTTTCCTTTTTTGGGAGGGGGGAGGTAGAAAGAAGGAGGAACTAGGACCCTAGTGACTCAAAATAAATACCTGAATGTGATGATGTTTCTCTGACTTATGGAGCAAAGCTGTTATGTGAGAGTACTCAGCAAAAGGTGGGAGACCTTGCAGAAACCGGAGAAGCACAGGTAGTGTGGCGGATGCTGCGAATGCGCAAGGCGGGTGCACATATGCACGAAAGTTGTCGTTTTAGTTACCGGGTTTTATTGACTGGAATGCCTGAAATGGGAAAATTGTTCATTTTTTAGTGATTTATATACGTGTACTTTCAGCAGCAGCAGGTGACCTAACAAGGGATGTGAAAATAAGAGCCTTTGAGCAAGATGGTGGGAGTTAGGTTGGAATCTGGTGACTCAGAATCAATGGTGGAAGACTGGGCCCATTCTCAGACAGCAGAGTTAGTCGTTAAAAACTTTATTTTAATAGTTAAAAGGGACTCTTTAAAATAGAGCGATCGAAAACTGGAGACTTTTTTTGCATAAAATAGGGGTAGGTGGGGTGGGCACTCTCAAAATCCGTTAATCCCCCTGTCGCAAATCCCTGGTACTGCACTGGGTCTTCACAAAGTGGAAGTGTGCTGTGCCGCCTATATCTTGATAGTAGTAAGTGCTTAGCGATGCAATATAATTGGTGTAATACTGCAGTGACCTTAGCGCTAAACAGAAATCGCATACATTAATGATGTATTGCTTGCATTACTCTAGGCCGTAAAACGTAGCCTTGCTTTTCCTCCGGATGAATGATAATTAACTTCCATCCCATACAGATTCAGGGTGGTTCAATTGATTATTTTCACGACCAATAGAAAACCTGAAATACACCGTGGGTCCACAAAAACACAAGCAACAACGACGCTCCAAAACGCTCCCGGGTTTCAAAAACGCGCGGGACATTGAATCATCGAATCATTAATCATCGAATTGAGTTAGCCGTACTTTCCCAGCGAAACCCCATCTATCCGAAACATTCCACACGGCGAATATGGAACACAACCATAATGTGACAGAAATCAACAAAACACGGGAGGCCCAACAGAAACTGGAGAAGCGCAGGCAGTGTGCCAAATGCCACAAATGCGCCAGGTGTGCGTGTGTGCGTGTGTGTGTGTGTGTGTGTGTGTCCATGCATTTTGCAGCCTGTCACCGTATGGTGATTCGGCTGTTTCTGGATGGGCGTTTGTGGTGTCAGTGATTTGTGGTATTTTTTGTGTGGGTGAACGGGTATGAGGAGTATCGTGGTGGGGATAAGAGGGAGCGAAGAAGAATAAAGCTGGCTTGTTGAGGTGAGTCGAGGTAGAGCTGAGTCATCTTGAAGTTCGAAGCTTAGAGATGAGTAAAGTTGATTCGGCTTGTAGACAGATGAGATAGTGATTCTGGTCCAGTACGGAAGAGGTTTGCCAGTCCGGGCGGTGCTATGGGGTGGGGGTGTAGTTGGGGGGTTGGGGTCGGGTCATCGCCAGTGTTTGAGACATTGCAAAAATGTTAGTTTTAGTTAGTCAGTTGCACGTGGGGTTAGTGTTTTTTCCAGCTTTTGTTGATATTCTGTTTTTCTTTTTAGCATATCTTTTTATTTTTTCAGTTCATGGAGTAGGCATGTGATAGCGAGAAAGTGGAAAAGGTATTCGTGTAATGTTGGATGGTCGTCGTTGAGGAGAGCTGTGATGCTTAGTGGGATGTTGTTCGTGTTGCAGTAGTTTGTGATAGGCTGTCTTTCGGTGTTGTATTTGGTGCAGTAGATGAGCATATGTTTAATTGTGAGTGTTCGTTGGCATGTTGGGCATTGTGGTCGTGGGCGTTGTTGTAAGAGGTAGGAGTGCGTAAGTGCAGTGTGTCCGAGGCGTAATCGTGTTAGTGTTCGTTCTTTTTGTCTGGTGTTTGGGTTAATAGTGTGCCAGAGTTCGTGTCTTGGGTGTATTTCGTGCCGTTTCGTAACTGTTGTGTCTTATGTTTAATACAACGAAGAATGGCTCTTAGATGCTCCTGGGTTTTAGACATTGCGTGAGACGAAATGTACGACCCTCAATATACCAGGAGGTGCTGGGTTTACTCAACATCAAAAGTAGCGTTAGGGATTATGTTATATTACTCAACGTTTCGGCCAGGGGCCATCATCAGGAGTGATATAAAAAATGGCAGGGTTAACAATTGAAAAAACGCGGGAAGAAAGCGTGCAAAAATACACGTGAAACACAGAAAAGCATCTCCATTGCTGCAGACACTACAAGAAACTCCAAACCAGAAATCAACTAGGTCAAGATAAAATCCTCTGAGGAAGCCCGGGCCGATGGTCCATATACATATCGACACATATATAGACATATATCGAATGTAACGCTTAATACATAAAATATAATTTATGTTCATGTAATTTTATGTGACATACCAAGACGTCGTTTGCGTGTTTAGTTGCGGCCGTAGATTACGTATGTGTAGAGATTCGAGGACCTTCAGATCAGCGCTGTCCCTGGCTGTTGCTAGAATTTCTACTTTGAAGTTTGTGTTAGTGTCGCTGTGTCCCATGTTAGAATGTTTGCCGATCATGTGTTCGCCTAAAGGTGTGTATTCTCTCCGAAGTCTGGCATCTCCCAAGTGCTCATTGTACCTATCCCTGATGCTACGCTTGGTTTCTCCGACATAAATATTCCAAGACAGCTGTTGCAGGTTATTTTATAGACTACGTTTTTTCGCGTGCATCTACCTTTGAGCCCGTTACTACAGGTGTGGCATGTTCGTCTACCAGCAGGGCATGGCGACAATTCCAGGGCTGAGCGGACCAGGTAAGATTTCAGTGTAGGTCCGCTAGTCCAGGCTACCCTAACATGATCTAGATGAGACGAACGGATAGCTGCATTAACCTGTCGACATAGTTGGTCATCGACAAAGGAAGTCTCATGTAGACGTAGTTGGGATTGCTACATGCTCGATGCCGACGTTGCCCACTTATCCTACTCCTGTTGTGAGGGTGGACAGCACGAGCGGCGGAGTGTACCCGATGTGCTGGGTATCCGTTTTCGAGGAAAAGGGTTTTCATCTTCGCAAGGCTCCGTTCGCACGAAATAGTGTCGGAGGAGACTCGTGCTGCTCTCCTCATTTGGGATGTTAAAACGGCCTTTTTAGTGGCCATCGGGTGGGCCGAATCATAATGCAAGATGATGGGGGCTGCCATTGGTTTAAAGTACAGTTCAGTGGTGTAGCTACCATCAGCCTGAACGACAAACAACGTATCGAGGAAAGGAATCGAAGTGGTATGAGCAGTGTGTTCCAAGGTGAACTTGATGCTGGAATGTTGTTGGTTAATTTCTGCAAAGAAGTCGAGCAGAGAGGCCAAGCCATGTGTCCAAACACCAAAAATATCGTCTATATGCCTCATGTAGAGAGCTGGCTTAAAATCATGCGACGCTAGGAAGCTCGACTCAAGGCGGTGCATAAAATGTGCACCTCCTTTAGCAATTGCTTTTATGCCCGCCGGCCCGGGCTTCCTCAGAGGATTTTATCTTGACCTAGTTGATTTCTGTTTTTTTTTTTTTTTTGGAATGGTTTTGTTTTTTTTTTTTTTTTTTTTTTTTTTTTTTTTTTTTTTTTTTTTTTTTTTTTTTTTTTTTAACTTTTTTTTTTTTTTTTTTTTTCCTGATGGTGGCCGCGAGCGGAAAAGTTGTTTAATATTATATTATCTTTACTTTTTTTTTTTTTTAAGTAAAACCCCCACTCCTTTGTTTTTTTGGGGGGGTTTTTTTCTTCTCAAGTTTTGTTGTTTTTTTTTTTTGTTGTTTGTTTTTGTTGTTTGTTTGTTGTTTTGTGGGGGGGTAGTAGGGTGGTGAGATTGTGAGAGGGGGGGTGGTGTGTTTTTTTTTGGTGTTTTGTTTTTTTGGGTTTCGGTGTCTGCGTGTTCGTTGCCTTTAATGTTTGTGTGGCTTGGAATCCATAGGAGAAGTGGGCGTTGTCTGGCATTGAGTTCTTTGTGAATGTACAGTGTTTTTTTTGTGGTGTTTTTTTTTATTATTTTGTGTTTTGGTTTTATTTTTTTGTTTGATTTGTGTGTTTTAAATGGTGGAGGATGCTGTGTCAATTGCAAAAGATGGGCGTTACGATGGATGATTTCCCGCGGCGGCCAGACCCGCGGCGTGCGTTGGGTACAGCACCGCCGCTGTGCCCGTCTGCTGTGTATGTGACTTTGATCCGTCAGTGCAAATGATGTTGTAATTTGGATATTGTGATTTGAAGCGGAGGAATAATTGTCGTATTTCTGCGTCTGTGTATCTGTGCCTTGGTTTGTCTATGAGGAGGTGTGTTTCGCGTGATCGGTGTTTCCACCATGCAGTGGGCGGTGGGAGTGGTTTTGCTGTGGGGAGTGTGATGTGTAGTCTATTTGAGTGTTGGTGAAAGCGGCGGCCTATCGTAGTTTTGAGTCGTGTTATGTTCATAAGTTGGTGTACGCGTTTGGTGCGAAGTTTTAATGCCTGAGTGCATGGGTGTTGTGTGACAAGTTGTATTTTGTAGTGATACCTTAATAGTGCTTCTGTGCGTATGTGCTGTAGTTCTGATGTGTGGTTGCATATGTGAAGAGCAAGAGAAGGTGAGTTGATGTAGGGTCGCGTGGCTGGTTGTAAGTATTGGCGTTGAAGAGAATCTATAATTTTGAAGTTTGACTTAGCTGCATTTTCTAAGTGTGGGGATCCGTATTCCAAAATTGGTCAAATGAGTGATTCGTAAAGAGCTAGAAGTGTGTTTCGGTCGGATCCCCAGTTTGCGCCGGATAGTGCTCGAAGGATGCTTATTCTTTTTGATGCGCGTTTTTTAATATCTAAGATGTGTGACCAAAAAGTGAGTTTTAGGTCTTAGGTGATGCCTATAAATTTGTATGTGGCAACGAATAGTAAGGGTCTACTTTAAGTTGTTGTAAGTCTGTATATTTGTGGTAGCCGAAGATAATGCATTTTGATTTGTGTGGTGTAGGTTTAGTGAGGCGAGTTTGTTGTGTAGTTGTATTAATGAGGTTTGTAGTATTCCTAGTGCGCTGTTTGGTGTTTCGTGTAAAGGCCATATGACTATGTCGTCAGGGTATATTGAAATTTTGGCCGGAAGTTTGCCGGTGAAAACTGAATTTAGATTTAAAATAAAGAGAAGGGGGCTGAGGACGGAACCTTGCATTAAGCCAATTGTGGGGAAATTAGTGCCCGAAGTGTGGGGTCCAATTTGGACTTGAAATGAGCGGTTTAGAAGATAGAAATGAAGATGTTGTAGTAGTGCTGTTATGCTGATGGTGTCGTAGGCTTGTTTAAGGTTCAGGAAGACGGCGACAGTGGAGCGTTTCTTTGCCACCACTTCCTAGATGTATGTGATAAGGCAAGAAAGGTTGTCTAAGCATGATCAGGAAGAAGCCTGATTGCATAGGAGAGAGTAGTTTTTGTGTTTGGATGATGTAGAGAAGGCGTGTTTTTTTACAAGGCGTTCGAATAGTTTGTGGAAGCAGCTAGTGAGGGCAATAGGGCGATAGGAGGTGCAGAGTTGAGTCCGTGTTTGGTTTAGGTATGGTTATGAAAAAGCATGTGACCAGGATTTTGTGTATGTGTGTGTGGTCCACGCGGTGTTGTAAGTGTCGAGTAATGTGCGCAGTGCTGTTGTTCATAGGTGTTTGAAGAATGAATAGTGAATGTTGTCCTGTCCTACACTTGTGTTGCTTGTCTGTGCGATTGCTAATTGTAGTTATGTGAGTGTGTATTTAGTGTTGTAAAGGTGTGTACGTGTGCGTCTGATTGGAGGTAGGGATGTTCGTGGAAGTGTAGATGATCTAAGATGGTAGTGGTGTGCGAATATGTTTGATATGGTTTGTGGGTCTGTGACAGTGTTGTAGTTGTGTCTAAGCGTAGTTGCTTTGATTGGTGGTCTTTGTCTGTGTAAAAAGGTTCCAAGGAATGTCCAAATTTCGCCGAGAGGAGTAAATCTGTTAAAGTGTGTGCAAAATTTATTCCAGGAAGTCTTTTCGGCTTGTCTGGTGGTGCGTTTGCATAATGCTCTTTATCGTTTGTATGCTGTGAGTGTTTCTGGTGTGTGGTGTCTCTTGTATGTGTGACGTGCTCTTCGCTCCACCAGGGAGCCGCGCCAGTTTTGTGTTGGTATGTTGGTTTTGTTCGTGATATGTGTTCGTGTGATGTGGTGAGGAGTATGCTTGCAAACTGTTCTGGTGTGTGTTGTGGATTGTGTGCTGCTTGTGCGGCTAAGGATTCTGAAAAGGGGGCCCAGGATGCTTTTTTTAGGTTCAACCGGCCTGGCTGGGGGTAGGGTGGGGCAGTGGTCAGGATTTGGTAGAAGTTAATGGTGATGGATGCGCAGAAATGGTACCATTTGTGGTATCATGAGGATGCAGGCGGGACGAGCAGGAATTTCGGTGATAGTTCCCGAACAGAATTAACCTTTAAGTGCGGCAGAATGTCTTACCTTTCACAGTGTGTGTGAAGTGTCAACTCGATCCGCGCTAGGTCTTATTCCGGCTTAAGCTGGCGGCATTCGGTAAACTTTATTACGTAGTTCTTCTGTAAATCACAGTGGGGGTGAGGGGCGGGCATGGCCGAGTGGTTAAGGTGTCGGGCTATGGGTACCAAAGGTCCGCGGGTTCGACTCTAGCGCCACTCAGGACATTCCCAATCCCGCGGCCCACCGGCGAAACAGTGTGGGCGGCGCCATTAGCCGTGAATGTGCAAAAAGTGTGTCGTGAACCAACCAATAAACAAACAAACAACAGTGGGGGTGCAGTCAGCTGGTCGTCGCCGCAGCACCGGCGACGGCACACCACCGAGCGATTGCTGCCATTGTTGCCATCACTACTGGGCTGGCGGCTCCACCAGCATTGCCACGGCGAATGCCAATGGCAGCTGGATCTAATCGAGAGAAAAAACTGCTGAGCTGTCTCTGACAGCCACACAGCGGTGTTCATTCAGGGGTTTATTAAGGAGGCTCGATCTCCCCCATGCGAGTAAGCAAAGAAAGCTTCCCAGGCCAGAAACGCACCCAAATCTTGCGGTTCTGAAAGGAGAAAATTTCAAAAGTTATCAATTCATCTAGTGCATTAGTTGGTATCCGTAAGATGCGCTATCAAATCATTAAGAAATCATATTAAATTGCAAAGTTAAAGGTCGAACTAATTTAACCGGTCTCGCTGCGCTTCTTCGTCTTCTCACAAAGCTGCCCATGTTTGGTGTCGAGATATAGCCCGTGGGCAACCCTCGAGTAACGTTTTAACCCAGTGCATATCAGGTCAAGTCTCAATATCGATGGTTAGCTTCAGTTCTTCAAATTTCTCGCGTTTCGTCGCTGTGGCTTCGGTTTGCATTATGCGGGTGTCATTCGACGTGGCTTGCTGAACCATATCAGAATGTTGAGATATCGAAATAGTTTCAAACGCGTCGAAGATCCGGTATGTGTACAATGAATGAGTGTAATAGGAATAGGAGGACCAAATATCTTTCATTTGCAGCCGTTGTGATAGGAGGCACTCATAT